>CAWUFW010017880.1:0-244799 GCA_963921515.1 Calotriton arnoldi
TTATTTTGTCCCGGCTGGACTATGCCAATGCCCTCTATGTGGGCATCCCGGGTTATCTGTTAAAATAACTTCAGGTGGTCCAGAATGCAGCAGCCAGACTTCTTCTGGAAATTCCCGCTAGAACTAGCATTAGACCCCACCTGCGCTCTCTGCACTGGCTTCCTGTAGCCGAGCAGGTCAAATTCAAATCTTTGGTCATGGCACATTGTGCTCTTCATGGGCTTGGCCCCAACTATCTGCAAAAACGGTTCGCCTTTTACACTCCAGCGAGACCGCTGCGTTCCCTGTCTTAGCGCCTCACCCGGTCCCTCATTTTAGGTGTCTGAGGCTCGGAGGCAGCTCTTTAGCTCTGAAATCTGCAGTGGCTTGGAACGCCCTCCCTTTTGCCCTCCAGAATACTCAGGACCCTCTGATCTTCATGAAGAACTTGAAAACATATCTCTTCTCATAAATGTCTGATGGCTACCCCTCGCTGCTCCGCGCCGGGATACTTTCGAGTATCTGTACGCGCTACAAATTAAATTAACATAACATAACATAGAACGAATCAAGAGAAGTGCAGAAAGAGGCAAATGAGGTGCAGAAAGAGGCAAGAGAGGTGCAGAAAGAGGGAAGACGAGTGCAGAAAGAGACAACAGGGGTGCAGAAAGAAGCAAGACAGGTGCAGAAAGAAGCATGGGAAGTGCAGAATGAAGCAACAGGGGTGCAGAAAGAAGCAAGAGAAGTGCAGAAAGATGCAACAGAGGTGCAGAAGTAGGCAAGAGAAATGCAGAAAGAGGCAAGAGAGTTGCAGAAACAGGCAAAAGAGCTACAGAAAGAGGGAACAGGGGTGCAAACAGGTAAGAGGGGTGCAGAAGGAGGCAAGAGGGGTGCATACATTTGCAAGAGAGGTGCAAAAAGAAGCAAGAGCAGTGCAAAAGAACAGAGGTATAAAAAGAGGCAAGTGAGGTGCAGAAGGAGGCAAGAGAACTGCAGAAAGAGGCAAGAGAGTTGCAGAAACAGGCAAAAGGGGTGCAGAAAGAAGGAACAGGTGGGCATACTGAGGCAAGAGAGATGCAGAAAGAGGGAAGAGAGGTGCAGAAAAAAGGCAAGGGGGATGTAGAAATTTGGAACAGAGGTTTAGAATTAAGCAAGAGCAGTGCAGAAAGAACCAACAGAGGTGCAGAAAGAGGCAAGAGGGATACAGAAAGAGGCAAGTGAAGTGCAGAACGAAGCAAAAGAGGTGCAGAAAGAACCAACAGAGGTGCAAAAAAGGAAAGAGGGGTGCAGAAAGGGTTAGGAGAGGTGCACAAAGAGGCACGAGGGGTACAGAAAGAGGCAGGACGGATGCAGAAAGAAGCAAGTGAGGTGCAGAAAGAGGCAAGAGAGGTGCAGAAAGAGGCAAGAGTTGTGCAGAAACAGGAAAGAGAAGTGTTGAAAGAGGCACGAGAGGTGCAGAAGGAGGCAAGAGAACTGCAGAAAGAGGCAAGAGAGTTGCAAAAAGAGGCAAGTGAGGTACAGAAGGAGGCAAGAGAACTGCAGAAAGAGGCAAGAGAGTTACAGAAACAGGCAAAAGGTGTGCAGAAAGAGGGAACAGGTAGGCAGACTGAGGCAAGAGAGGTGCAGAAAGAGGGAAGAGGGGTGCAGAAAGAGGCAAGAGGAGTACAGGAAGAAGCAAGTGAGGTGCAGAAAGAGGCAACAGAGGTGCAGAAAGAGGCAAGAGAGGTACAGAAAGGGGAGGAGATGAGCAGAAAGAGGCAAAAGAAGTACAGAAGAAAAAGAAAGTTGCAGAAAGAAGCAACAGAAATGCAGAAAGTGGCACGAGAGGTGCAGAAAGAAGCAAGAGTGGTTTGCACACCATTAGTACCAATTTAACACCCACATTTAGCAATAAGTAACACGTGACCATTCTAGGTTTACAAAGGGCCTTCCACCACGCTGTAACACTTGTCGCTGTTTTTTTGGTATCATTTGAGCCGTTTGAGCTAGAAACAAGGCTTTTTTCGTTCAAATCTGCAGATTAGGCAGCAGATGATGGATTATGTGACTAATGTGGAAAATGTATAATTGTGCGAAAGTCAGTGCAGCCAAACAGTCGCATAATTCCATTGGCCCTGCTCATACCTCTGACTAGGTCCAGAAGTGCTCCTCAGTGATTTCTTCTTTTTTTTGTCTCATTGAGTTCATAATTTAGCTTCTATGGAAACAAGGAAGACTAAAGCTGAGGTTACCACTGCACAACACAGACTACCATACCACATAATTACTCTCCATAACACATAATCCCACTCTACATAATTACTATACACTAAATACCACATACTTTCTATCCACATAATTTCACTGCACAACATACCACATAATTCTACTACATACAAAGAGTACATCCACTCACCTCCAAAAAACATTAGTAAAAAACTTTTAGATTTACAATGCCACTAGCTCTACCTCTTGCAAATGCGAGACCTATTACATTACAAATGCTTCTTTAACTGGTAGTCGCGTTTGCAGAGTGGTAGAGAAAGGGGCCTGGGCCTCCAACCAGCACTCAGGAATTCCACTGTGTAGGACTTACAAGAGGTACCATGAGGGCTTCTTGGCTCCCAAAGTCCTTCAGGAGTAAAGTGGACTTCATCCCCCAACCAGTACTGTGCCAGGAGGTGTGTTTGCAGAGTGGTGGAGAAAGGGGGGCTGTGGCCTCTGAAGACCTCTTAGCAATCCCACTGTGTGGGACTTAGTGGAGGTAACAGGAGAGGTAGTTCGCCCCCAAGGACAACCTTGGGGGCCAACTACCCCTCCTATTACCTCCAGTAAGACCCACACAGCAGCATTGCTAAGTTCTCATAGCAGGCCACGCCCCCTTTCCCCACCACTCTGCAAATGCGCTCCCTGGTGCGCTCTTGCATGGGGATTAAAGTCCACTTCGCTGCTTGGGGTCCTTAGGGGCCAACTAGTCTACCTGTTACCTCCTGTAAGCCCCACACAGTGGGATTGCTGAGAGGTGGACACAGGCCACGCCCCCTTTGTCCGCCACTCTGCAAACGCACCTCCTGGCATGCTCTTGGTTGGGGGGTGAAGTCCCCTTGCCTCCTGACGGTCCCTGGGGGCCAACTAGCCCTTCTGTTACCTCCAGTAAGCCCCACACAGCTGGATTGCTGAGAGTGGTCCGAGGCCATGCCCCCTTTTTACACCACTCTGCAAACTCACCGCCTGGTGCACTGCTGCTCAGGGGATGAAGTCCACTTCAGTCATGAGATCCTCAGGACACAAGGGGACCTCATCACCCCACCAGCAGTGCGCCAAGAGGCACGTTTGCAGAGTGGTGTAAAAAGGGGCATGGCCTTGTACCACCTCTCAGCAATCCCACTGTGTGGGGCTTACTGGAGGTTCCTGGTGGCCTAGTTGGCCCCCAGGGACCCTCAGGATTCAAGGGAACTTAATCCCCCAACTTAGAACGCGCCAGGGGGCATGTTTGCAGAGTGGTGCAGGGAGGGGGCAGGGCCTCTGGCGAGATGCCAGCTTTTCTTTTTTTTATATTTTTAGAAGGAGGGCTGTGTGCCCCCACTTCTTTTAGTATTTTTGGGGCCCTGGGGACCCCATGCCCCTGAGCATTTTTTTCTTTTTTTATAAAAAAAAAATGGGAAGAGGGCAGTGTGGCCCTCCTTTCCTGGGCCACTATTGGCCCAGGGGACCCCATCCCCCGGGGCCTGGCCTTGTTTTTTATTATTTTTTTAATTTTCCCAGGAGGGGAGCCGCATTGCCCCCATCCCCTGGGCCACTTCTGGCCCCGGGAACCCCATCGCCCGGGGCCTGGTCAGCCTGTTTTTTTGGGGGAGGGGGGCCATGCGTTCCCCCTCCTGAGGCCATTATTGGCCCTAGGGACCCAATCCCCGAGGGCATTGCCTCGTTTTTTTTATTTTTTTTATTTCAGGAGTGGGGCCTCTTTTGGCCCCGGGGACCCCATCCCCCGGGGCCTGGCCTCAGCGTTGGGTACCGTGGGGGGAGCCCCAATGCCCCCACGGTCCCTGCCGGCTCAACGTCTCCTGGGGGAGCCGGCATTGCTTTTGGTCAAGGGGAGCTGCTAACATGCAGCTCCCTTTGCCCAAAATCAATTCTGCTTTGCTTCTTGGAAGCGAGAGCAGGTTTCCTGCTCTCGCTTCCAAGAAGCAAAGCAGTGTTTGCTATGGCAGGGTGGGAGCTGTGCTCCCGCCCTGCCATAGCAAATGGCAATGTCCCGGGGGTGGGCACCCGGGACACCCCTGGGGGGTGGTGGTCCCTGGGGCAGTGTAGGGGGGCTCGAGCCTCCCCACACTTTGGTTTTGGAAGTAGCCCCGGGGAGGTGGTGGTTCCCGGGCTGCTGGGGGGCCGCATGGCCCTCCGCATTTAAATCATGTAGCCTAGGAAAGATGGTGGTCCCCGGGGCTTGGGGGCCCGCGAGGCCCCCCACCCAAAATAATTTAAAGCCCCGGGGAGGTGGTGGTCCCTGGGGCCCGCCCTAAAATGTAAATGCCCCGGGGAGGTGGCGGTCCCTGGGTCAGCGTGGGGGGGCAGAACCCATGAAGTTTTTTTTAAAAACCCCAAGGAGCTGGCGGTCCCTGGGGCTGCGGGGGGGTGCGTGCCCTCGCATATGATTAACTAAGCCCCGGGGAGGTGGTGGTCCCCGAGGCTGCGTGGGCACCAGCGGAACCCCTGAGCAGGCCTAGGCAGTCAGGGTGTTTCTACCCTGCCCACTTTTCTTGTTTTTTATCTTTTTTCTACTGTTTTCTTGTGACTCAGTTACCGAGTCACAAGATGGCTGCCAACACATTCTGGTTTGGAGTGTTGGCAGCCAATCAGAATGAAGCTCGTGCTCGGGAGAGTTCACGAATCCTCCTCGGTGCTCAGATATCGATATTTTATGTTTTGAATATCTCAAGAACTACTGAACGGATTTACACAATTTAAAAAAAAAAACACGCTTTCTGGACCAAGACCTACCTCTTTGCCAAATTTGGTGTCATTTCGTGCAGCAGTTTGGGCTGTAGCTTTGTCTAACGTTCCTATGGAAATGAACATGGGGAAAACATGTTTTGAGACCCCACTTTTTTCTCGCCTCCACTTGACGAATCACCCCGAAACTTTCAAAACAGGAGCTGACCTGAGTGAACCATTAGTTTGGAAAATTTCGCAAAGATTCGTCAAACGCGCCAAAGATATTGGCAAAAGAAAAAAAACTTTTTGAATAGAAACAAGGTCCTAACTATAACTACATACTGGCGACCGCCAGTAGGTAATATATATATATATATATATATATATATATATATATATATATATATATATATATATATATATATATATATATATATATATATATATATATATATATATATATATATATATATCCTTTCCGCAGAGTCCACCTTTACTGACTGCTGGGCGCTCTGTGGTGGTGCGTGTCGAGTACGGCAGGACCAAGCCGTTACAAATATCGCCACAGTATCCCTTTGAACAGGGATTTCCTCACCGCACTCACAGCTCTTTTAAAGTTGGATACAAGTATGAATCATCACATCATACCATCGCTGGTTCCAGGGTGTTTTTATTTTCCAAAAAACGCTGCCAACACACAACCCCAACGCGTTTCGGTCTCAGCCGAGACCTTGCTCACGGGGAACAATCGATTTGAAATAACTCTTGCGTCGGTTGACGAATCTTCGCGAAATTTTCAAACTTTATGGCCCCCTCCGGTCTGCTCCTACCCTGAAAGTTTCGGGGTGATTCGTCAGGCGGGGGCCGAGAAAAAAGGGTGGTACCAAAACGTGTTTTCCCCATTCATTTTCCCATAGGAAACTTTAGCCACGGCTACAGCCCGAACTGCTGAACGGAATTACACAAAATTTGGCAAAGAGGTAGTTCTTGGTTCAGAAAGAACCCTTTTTGTTAAATGGTGTAAATCCGTTCAGTAGTTGCGGAGAAATTAAAAAATAAGAGTCAAAAATCAATTTCCCATAGGAAACTTTATGCAAGGCTACAGCCCGAACTGCTGAACGGAATTACACCAAATTTGGCAAAGAGGTAGTTCTTGGTTCAGAAAGAACCCTTTTGTTAAATGGTGTAAATCCGTTCAGTAGTTGCTGAGAAAATCAAAAGTAAAAACACATATATATCTGGGCGGAGCCTAACCACACATGTCATCGTGAGATCTGATTGGCTGTCAGCACTTCATCCTGGAATCTCAGGCAGCCATCTTGGGACCAATATAAATGATAGTACCCCATTGAAATGCATTGTAGTGAATTGAAGATTTTGAGGGTTACCAAAAGGAGAACTATAAAGGGTGATAACAGACTTTAGTTACATTAGAATTCATTTGTTGATGGTACCATACTAATTTCAGGAATTGTGGTGTGTTCTAAGGTGATTTTACCCTGTGAAAAACCTTCTGCTGGGATATCATGAATCATGTTTGAGAGAAAACTATTTTCACATGCTTGTCCCATACAGTTTTGGAAGGTGCTCCAGAAGCTAAAATGAGAGCATATTTTCTGTAAATTCACATTATCTTTCTCAGTCATGTGAGAATGAAGTCTGACATTCTCAGTAAAACATGTACATCCAACAAGGGCAGAGACTGTCAGTTGATTCCTTTGTGTTCTACTGCAGCTTCCCAGAGTGTTCTAAAGAACAACTAGAGTGCTAACAGCCTTACTTATAACAAAAGTATGGCACACCTGAAGCCATCTTGATTGGAATAAACTGGTAACATTTAAAACATTTAATTTAAAAAGGAACAAAATGATGGGGTTCATTTTATCATAGAAATTATGGTTAGTGCTGTAGAAAGAAAAATTAGGACATGTTTCAAGTGTGATCTCAAATATCTTCCTGTTATATTTCAACAGGAGCAGCCTGTCAGTTGATGCCTTTGTGTTCTACTGCAGCTTCCCAGAGTGTTCTAAAGAAGAACTAGAGCGCTAACAGTCTTACTTATGACAAAAGTATGGCACACCTGAAGCCATCTTGATTGGAATAAACTGGTAACACTTAAAACATTTAATTTAAAAAGGAACAAAATGAGGGGGTTCATTTTGCCATAGAAATTATGGTTAGTGCTGTAGAAAGAAAAATTAGGACATGTTTTAAGTGAGATCTCAAATATCTTCCTGTTATATTTCAACAGGAGCAGCCTGTCAGTTGATGCCTCTGTGTTCTACTGCAGCTTCCCAGAGTGTTCTAAAGAACAACTAGAGTGCTAACAGCCTTACTTATGACAAAAGTATGGCACACCTGAAGCCATCTTGATTGGAATAAACTGGTAACACTTAAAACATTTAATTTAAAAAGGAACAAAATGAGGGGGTTCATTTTGCCATAGAAATTATGGTTAGTGCTGCAAAAGAAAATTTAGTGCATGTTTTAAGTGAGATCTCAAATCCTCTTCTATTTCATTAGAAAATTCTGACATGCAGACTGAAACAATCACTTTCAATACCAGCAGTAGACTTCCAGTTAACTCCTTGGTGAGCAGTAGCTTTACTACAGTGATCTAATGAACAACTAGAGTGCTAACATTCTGAATTTATGGCAAATGTGTGACACATCTGAATGTCTTCTTGATGGAATCAAAGTAAAAAACTGAAAGCATTTCCTACTGAGGAGACTGCAGTAAATGAGGAAAGTAGGAAACTTCATAACAACGAAGCCTTCCAAGATGGCCACCAGTGAAGAAAGAGCCCAAATGTAGCACAAATATTACCCAGATGTACCCCACATATAGCCCAATGACAAAAGTGTGCAAAACACTTTTTATTTTTAGTTTTTTTGCAGTTTTATGTAGTGCAGACTGGTCAGGTATTGGAGCGTTGCATCTTAAAACATGACCCCCTACACTACAAAAACACCACTGCACTACCTTAAACCCTAAAACACTACCCCAGCATGACCCCCTACACTACACAAGCACCACTGCACTATCCTAAACCCTAAAACACTACTCCCAGCATGACCCCCTACACTTCACAAACACCACTGCACTACCCTAAACCCTAAAACACTAACCCAACAGCACTGCACTAACCTAAATCCTAAAACACTACCCCCAGCACGACCCCCTACACTACCCAAACACCACTGCACTACCCTAAAACATGACCCCCTACACTACACAAACACCACTGCACTACCCTAAACCCTAAAACACTACCCCCAGCACGACCCCTACACTACACAAGCACCACTGCACTACCCTAAACCCTAAAACACTACCCCCAGCACGACCCCCTACACTACACAAACACAACTGCACTACCTTAAACCCTAGAACACTACCCCCAGCACAACCCCTACACTACCCAAACACCACTGCACTGCCCTAAACCCTGAAACACCACCCCAGCACGACCCCCTACACTGCCCAAACACCACTGCACTGCCCTAAACCCTGAAACACCACCCCCTGCACGACCCCCTACACTGCCCGAACACCACTGCACTGCCCTAAACCCTGAAACACCAGCCCCAGCATGACCCCCTACACTGCCCAAACACCACTGCACTGCCCTAAACCCTGAAACACCATCCCCAGCACGACCCCCTACACTGCATGAACACCACTGCACTGCCCTAAACCCTGAAACACTACCCCCAGCAAGACCCCCTACACTGCCCGAACACCACTGCACTGCCCTAAACCCTGAAACATCACCCCCAGCAAGACCCCCTACACTGCCCGAACACCACTGCCCTAAACCCTGAAACACCACCCCCAGCAAGACCCCCTACACTGCCCGAACACCACTGCACTGCCCTAAACCCTGAAACACCAGCCCCAGCACGACCCCTACACTGCCCGAACACCACTGCACTGCCCTAAACCCTGAAACACCACCCCCTGCACGACCCCCTACACTGCCCGAACACCACTGCACTGCCCTAAACCCTGAAACACCACCCCCAGCACGACCCCCTACACTGCCTGAACACCACTGCGCTGCCCTAAACCCTGAAACACCACCCCCTGCAAGATCCCCTACACTGCCCGAACACTACTGCACTGCCCTAAACCCTGAAACACCACCCCCAGCATGACCCCCTACACTGCACGAACACTACTGCACTGCCCTAAACCCCGAAACACTACCTCCAGCGAGACCCCCTCACTGCCCGAACACCACTGCACTGCCCTAAACCCTGAAACATCACCCACTGCAAGACCCCTTCACTTCCCGAACACCACTGCCCTAAACCCTGAAACACCACCCCCAGCAATACACCCTACACTGCCCGAACACCACTGCACTGTCCTAAACCCTGAAACACCACCCCCAGCATGACCCCCTACACTGCCCGAACACCACTGCACTGCCCTAAACCCTGAAACATCACCCCCAGCACGACCCCCTACACTGCCCGAACACCACTGCACTGCCCTAAACCATGAAACACCAGCCCCAGCACGACCCCCTACACTGCCCGAACACCACTGCACTGCCCTAAACCCTGAAACACCACCCCCAGCACGACCCCCTACACTGCCCGAACACCACTGCACTGCCCTAAACCCTGAAACACCAGCCCCAGCACGACCCCGTACACTGCCCGAACACCACTGCACTGCCCTAAACCCTGAAAGACCAGCCCCAGCACGACCGCCTACACTGCCCGAAAACCACTGCACTGCCCTAAACCCTGAAACACCAGCCCCAGCACGACCCCCTACACTGCCCGAACACCACTGCACTACCCTAAACCCTCAAACACCAGCCCCAGCATGAACCCCTACACTGCCCGAACACCACTGCACTGCCCTAAACCCTGAAACACCAGCCCCAGCAAGACCCCCTACACTGCCCGAACACCACTGCACTGCCCTAAACCCTGAAACACCACCCCCAGCAAGACCCCCTACACTGCCCGAACACCACTGCACTAAAGCCTGAAACACCACCCCCAGCAAGACCACCTACACTGGCCGAACACCACTGCACTGCCCTAAACCCTGAAACACCATCCCCTGCACGACCTCCTACACTGCCGGAACACCACTGCACTGCCATAAACCCTGAACCACCACCCCCAGCACGACCCCCTACACTGCCCAAACACCACTGCACTGCCCTAAACCCTGAAACATCAACCCCAGCAAGACCCCCTACACTGCCTGAACACCACTGCCCTAAACCCTGAAACACCACCCTCTACACTGCACGACCACCACTGCACTGCCCTAAACCCTGAAACACCACCTCCAGCAAAACCCCCTACACTGCCTGAACACCATTGCTCTGCCCTATATCCAGAAACACTAGCCCCAGCACGACCCCCTACACTGCCCGAACACCACTGCACTGCCCTAAACCCTGAAACACCACCCCCAGCACGACCCCCTACACTGCCCGAACACCACTGCACTGCCCTAAACCCTGAAACACCAGCCCCAGCAAGACCCCCTACACTGCCCGAACACCACTGCACTGCCCTAGACTCTGAAACACCAGCCCAGCACGACCACCTACACTGCCCGAACACCACTGCACTGCCCTAAACCCTGAAACACCACCCCCTGCACCACCCCCTACACTGCCCGAACACCACTGCACTGCCCTAAACCCTGAAACACCACCCCCTGCACCACCCCCTACACTGCCCTAACACCACTGCACTGCCCTAAACCCTGAAACACCACCCCCTGCATGATCCCCTACACTGCCCGAACAATACTGCACTGCCCTAAACCCTGAAACACCACCCCAGCACGACCCCCTACACTGCACGAACACCACTGCACTGCCCCAAACCCTGAAACACCACCCCAGCACAACCCCCTACACTGCCCGAACACCACTGCCCTAAACCCTGAAACACCACCCCTGCACGACCCCCTACACTGCCCGAACACCACTGCACTGCCCTAAACCCTGAAACACCACCCCTACACTGCCCGAACACCACTGCACTGCCCTAAACCCTGAAACACCACCCCCAGCACGACCCCCTACACTGCCCAAACACCACTGCACTGCCCTAAACCCTAAAACACCACCCCAGCATTACCCCCTACACTGCCCAAACACCACTGCACTGCCCTAAACCCTAGAACACTACCCCCAGCACGACCCCCTACACTTCCCGAACACCACTGCACTACCCTAAACCCTAAAATACTACCCCCAGCACAACCCCCTACACTACCTGAACAGGACTGCACTGCCCTAAACCCTCAAATACTCCCCCCAGCACGACCCCCTACACTACCCGAACACCACTGCACTGCCCTAAACCCTAAAACACTCCCCCCAGCACGACCCCCTACACAACCCGAACAACACTGCACTGCCATAAACCCTAAAACACTCCCCCAGCACGACCCCCTACACTACCCAAACACCACTGCACTGCCCTAAACCCTAAAACACTACCCCCGCATGACCCCCAACACTACCCAAACACCAATGCACTACCCTAATCCCTAAAACACTACCCCCTCATGACCCCTACACTACCCTAAACCCTAAAACACTACCCCCGCATGACTCCCTACACTACCCAAAGACCACTGCACTACCCTAAACCCTAAAACACGACCTCCTACACTACACAAATACCACTGCACTACCCTAAACCCTAAAACACTACCCCCTACACTACACAAACACCACTGCACTACCCTAAACCCTAAAAACTACCCCCAGCACGAACCACTACACTACCCAAACACCACTGCACTACCCTAAACCCTAAAAACTACCCCCAGCAGTACCCCTGCACTACCCAAACACCACTGCACTACCCTAAACCCTAAAACACTACCCCCAGCACGACTCCCTACACTACCCAAACACCACTGCACTACCCTAAATCACTACCCCCAGCACGACCCCTACACTACCCAAACACCACTGCACTACCCTAAACCCTAAAACACTACCCCCAGCACGACCCCCTACACTACCCAAACACCACTGCACTACCCTAAACCCTAAAACACTCCCCCAGCACGACTCCCTACACTACCCAAACACCACTGCACTACCCTAAACCCTAAATCTACCCCCAGCATGACCCCCTACACTACACAAACACCACTGCACTACCCTAAACCCTAAAACACTACCCCCAGCACGACCCTCTTCACTACCTAAACACAACTGCACCATTTGTTACAGGCGTTGCAACGCAGGCCTGTGGTGCTTACTGGAAGTATCTAGTGGGCTAGTTGGGCCCCAGGGACCCTCAGGATTCAAGGTGACCTAATCCCCCAACTTAAAACGCACCACGGGGCGCGTTTGCACAGTGGTGAAGGGAGGGGGCGGAACCTCAGGTGACATGTGCGCAAACACGCCCTGTGGTTCGTTTTAAGTTGGGGAATTAATTCCCTTTGAATCCTGAGGGACCCTGGGGGCCAACTAGCACACCAGGTACCTTCAGTAAGCACAACAGAGTTGCGTTGCAGAGAGGTGAAAAAGGTGCGTGGCCTCGGAACGCCTCTCTGCAACTCAGCTCTGTGGTCCTAACTGTAGGTACCTGGGGGCTAGTTGGGCCCCAGGGACCCTCAGAATTCAAGGGACTTAATCCCGCAACTTAAAACGCGCCACGGGGTGCGTTTGCACACATGTCACCTCAGGCCCCCTCCCTTCACCACTATGCAAACGCGCCCTGTAGCGCGTTTTAAGAGGTAGTTTTAATCCCCCTGCCCTATTATGTACTAGGGACTTGCAGAGGAGGTCATGCTAATCACAGGGGTACCCCAACGCATAGTGTTCCCTAGTGTATGTAGGTGTTTTCACTGTATTCTAAGTGTCTTTTAGCATAGCACTGGCTCTGGTTAGTCAGAGTCAGTTACCACCAGTACCCATCTGAAAAAGTTGTGGGCACAGGATGATTTTGCAACAAGGCCTCTTTCTGCTCCTCTGTTGGTTCTTTCTGCACATCTTTTGCTTCTTTTTGTGCGTTTTTTCTTCTTTCTTCACATGTCCTACCTCTGTAGGCATAGTTAGAAACTAGCATTTAAAAAACCTTTGAAATTCACTTAAAAATCATAGGTTTCAGGCACGTTATAGTTAGAAATTAGCATTTAAAAAACCTTTGAAATTCACTGAAAAAACCATAGGTTTCAGACACGTTATAGTTAGAAATTAGCATTTAAAAAACCTTTGAAATTCACTGAAAAAACCATAGGTTTTAGGGACAGTTATAGTTAGTTGGACATTTCACTCGTACAAAACCATAGAAATTCCCCCGTTATAGTTAGTTCAGCTAACTATAACTCGTGCCCCCGCAAAGCACTGCTGATGATGTCACATATTACTTCACTCATGACATGGTCAGTGACATCACTGATGACATCACTGATGACATCTCAAATGACATCACTGATGACATCATCCATGTGATAATTTCATGCATCTTCTCACACCCTAATATAACTTTTGATACACCCACTCTAAATTACAGACTGCCATTCTCAAAACCATAGACACTCCAACACCAAAAACTACATACCCACTCACTGATTCTTAGGTCTACACACACATCCACTCACTCACCCGTACAGTCACTCATACTTAGTCACTCAGTACAGGACTATCATATGCACTCATACACCTATATAAACACTCACACACCGCCACTCATCCATAGAGGTACTCACACACCTAGTCAGTCATGCAAAAACTTAATCACACACCCATTTACTCACCTATACAGTTATACACACACCAGCTCACTTACTCATACAAATACTAGCACATTCTTACGCTCTTATACAATCACTGATACAAGTACACACTCATCCATACAGCCACTCTCACAATCACACACTCTCACTTATAGCCATTTATATACTCCAACACACATATATACTGCCTTTCACATATGTAGTTACTCACACATGTACCACTGAGATATACATTCAATCACTAACACACCCATACACACACACACCCACCCATACAGTCCATCACAGATGCACTCTTGAAACCATGCACCCAGTGAATCACCAACTCACACATCTATGCACAGAGTCACACACACCCCACCCACACAAACACTCAGGCACCCATACAGATACTCAGACAATCAATCAATAACCCATGTAGACACTCATGCAGCTATTCAGAAAGCCATGCAGCCGCTTACAAACCAACAGACAGACGGATACAGACATTCACACAGTTTAGTCACTAACCCATGCATTCAGTAAGATACATTTAATCACTCACTTGTAGAGTCAGTCACTCACGTACTAAATCATCCATTCAGACACTTATACACCCACTCATTCTTCAATACGCCTTTCCCAATATATATTAAACATATTTAAACTTTACAGAAACACACAGTCACTGGATGATGTCATCAGTGATGTCATTTGAGATGTCATCAGTGATGTCATCAGTGATGTCACTGACCATGTCATGAGTGATGTAATATGTGACATCATCAGCAGTGCATTGCGGGGTGCGAGTTATAGTTAGCTGAACTAACTATAACGGGGGAATTTCTATGGTTTTGTACGAGTGAAATGTCCAACTAACTATAACTGTCTCTAAAACCTATGGTTTTTTCAGTGAATATATATATATATATATATATATATATATATATATATATATATTCACTGAAAAAACCATAGGTTTCAGGGACGTTATAGTTAGAAATTAGCATTTAAAAAACCTTAGAAACTCACTGAAAAAGCCACAGGTTTCAGGGACGTTATAGTTAGTTGGACATTTCAATCGTACAGGACCAGAGAAATTCGACCGTTATAGTTAGTAGAGATAACTATAACTCGCGCCCCCGTAATGCACTGCTGATGACGTCACATATTACATCATTCATGACATGGTCAGTGACATCACTGATGACTTCACTGATGACATCTCAAACTAGGCCACGCCCCCTCTCTCCACCACTCTGCAAACGCGCCCCCTGACGCGTTCTAAGTTGGGGGATTAATTCCCCTTGAATACTGAGGGTCCCTGGGGGCCAACTTGCCCCCCAGGTACCTCCAGTAAGTTCCACAGAGCTCGATTGCAGCGACGTGGACACATGCCATGCCCCCTTTCTCCACCACTCTGCAAACGCGCCCCCTGGTGCGTTCTAAGTTGGGGGATTAATTCCCCTTGAATACTGAGGGTCTCTGGGGGCCAACTTGTCTGCCAGGTACCTCCAGTAAGCACCACAGAGCTGCTTTGCAGAGAGGTGGACACAGGCCACGCCCCCTTTCTCCACCACTCTGCAAACACGCCCCCTAGCTCATTCTAAGTTGGGGGATTAATTACCCTTGAATACTGATGGTCCCTGGGGGCCAACTTGCCCCCCAGGTACCTCCAGTAAGCGCCACAGAGCTCGATTGCAGCGACGTGGACACAGGCCATGCCCCCTTTCTCCACCACTCTGCAAACGTGCCCCTTGGCGCGTTCTAAGTTGGGGGATTAAGTCCCCTTGAATACTGAGGGTCCCTGGGGGCCAACTAGCCCATCAGGTACCTCCAGTAAGGGCCACTGAGCTGGATTGCAGAGAGGTGGTCCGAGGCCACGCCACCTTTTTATACCTCTCTGCAAATGTGCCTTTTGGTGCACTGCTGCTCGGGGGATGAAGTCCACTTGTGTCCTGAGGTCCTCAGGACACAAGAGGACCTCATCGCCCCACCAACAGTGCACCAAGAAGCGCGTTTGCAGAGTGGTGTAAAAAGGGGCGTGGCCTCGGACCACCTCTCTGCAACGCAGCTCTGTGGCGCATATTGGAGGTACCTGGTGGGCTAGTTGGCCCCAGGGACCCTCAGTATTCAAGGGAATTAAATCCCCATCTAACAACGCGCCAGGGGCGCGTTTGCAGAGTGGTGGAGAAAGGGGGTGTGGCCTCCCGCGAGATGCTGGCTTTTTTTTCCTTTTTTTTAACAAGGGGGGCTATGTGGCCACCCTTTTTTTTTACTTTTTTGGGGCCCTGGGGACCCCATCCCCAGGGCCTTACCCCTATTTAAAAAAAAAAAAAAAAAGGGAAAGGGGCCGCGTGGCCCCCCTCCTGAGGCCAATTTTGGCCCCAGGGACCCCATCCCCCAGGGCATGGCCAGACTTTTGTTTTTTTATTTTTTTATTTATATTTGGAGGGGGGCCGCGTGGCCCCCCTCCTAAGGCCAATTATGGCACCAGGGACCCCATCCCCCGGGGCCTGGCCTCTCTGTTGGGGACCGTGGGGGGAGCCCCAATGCCCCCACGGTCCCTGCCGGCTCCCCGCCTCCTGCGGGAGCCAGCATTGCTTTTGAGAAAGGGGAGCTGCTGACATGCAGCTCCCCTTGCTCAAAAGCAATTCTGCTTTGCTTCAATGAAGCGAGAGCAGGTTTCCCTGCTCTCGCTTCAATGAAGCAAAGCAGAGTTTGCTGTGACAGGGCGGGAGCCACACTGCTCCTGCCCTGCCATAGCAAACAGCAGTGTCCCGGGGTGGGCACCCCAGGACACTGCAGGAGCCGGCCCTGGGGGGTGGCGGTGCCCAGGGCCATCAAGGGCTCCTGGAGGGGGGACGCGCGGCCCCCCTCCCAACTATTTAAAGCCCCGGGGAGGTGGCGGGGCCCGGGGCTCCGCTACAGACCCCCGCATTGGTAATAAGTTTATGCTTGGGGAGGTGGCGGTCTCCGGGGCTGCGGGGGCCACGTGCCCCCTGCCGTTTATTATCAAAGCCCCCATGCATTTTTTTTTACAGCCCCGGAGAGTTGGCAGTCCCCAGGTCTGCGGGGGCCCCCTAAGGCCCCCGCAAATTAATTGGCAATTGCCCCCGGGACCTGGCCCTCCCGGGGGCTTTTTGAAAACACGCTTCATTTTTTTTTTTTTTTTTGGCAGGATTCGCGACCCCAACGCAAATTCTGCCGTTTTTTTTTTTAAATGCTGTTTTGCCCCTGGGGGTCCTTGTGGGACCCCCTGAGCAGGCCTAGGGGGTCAGGGTGTTTCTACCCTGCCCCCTTTTCTTGTTTTTTATCTTTGTTTGACTGTTTTCTTCACAAGATGGCTGCCAACACTTCCTGGTTTGGAGTGTTGGCAGCCAATCAGAATGAAGCTCGTGCTCGGGAGGTTTCGCGAACCCACCGCGCCCACAGATATCGAAACTTTTTCTTTTTCAAATTTCTCAGGAACTACTGAACGGATTTACAACATTTAAAATTTTTAAAAAAGGGCTCTTCTGAACCAAGACCTACCGTTTTGCCAAATTTGGTGAAATTCCGTTCTGCAGTTCGGGCTGTAGCTTTGTCTAAAGTTTCCTATGAAAATTAACATGGGGAAAACACCTTTTGGGACCCCCATTTTTTCTCAGCCCCCGCTTATCGAATCACCCCGAAACTTTCAAGACAGGTGCTGACCGGAGCGCCCCACTAGTTTTGAAAATTTCACGGAGATTCGTCAACCGGCGCCAAAGTTATTGGGAAAAGAAAAAATGCTTTCTGATTAGAAACGAGGTCCTTACTATAACTACCTACTGGCGACCGCCAGAAGGTAACATATATATATATATATATATATATATATATATGCAATCCAAAGTGCCTGTGGCATTTAGGAGGTCACTCGACAGGAACTCGCCATACGGCATCTGCATGCCTGCCAAGTAACTCTGAACCTACTAAGGACATTAATGAAGCCTAAATGCAAAAGAACACTTGAACTTACTATAAGTGAATGAATGTAACTCGCATTAGGAACTGCGTATCCCAGCATGCACCAATGTTGTATTAAGTACACGCCCACTGGAGGGCAGTGATGTTAATAAATAAAGCTGACAATTCAAATGCGAGGCTCAGGTGTTTGGATGCGGCAGCCCATGAAGAAGGGGTTCTTAAACCCTGAAACGCGTTGGCTTATAATATGCAAATGAGGATCGAGGCAGGCTACATGCAGAAGCCGTATGGCGAGTTCCTGTCGAGTGACCTCCTAAATGCCACAGGCACTTTGGATTGCAATATATATATATATATATATATATATATATATATATATATATATATATATATATATATATATATATATATCCATCCAAAAGTTTGCCCTGAGGCGAGAAGACGCACACAGCAGGATGATTAAAATCATATTTTTAATGGAAATCAGAGTGCCTGGTCCAGAGTCAAACATCTTTCCCTTACGCGTTTCAGAGCAAAAGAGCTCCTTCATCAGAGGCAGATTGCAGTCAACAGTCTCGCTCTCACAGATACTTTATACCGCATGTGCTTACTTCAATTACCCGCATGTGGGCTGACTCTCAGCATGCTGGTACCTGTAGTCTTTCAATACTTGAGCCACATATTACCCCAGTGGGTTCTGTTGAATCCGCAACTGTTTTAAAACTCAATAACATCCCAGTGGGCCTCCGAGCCGGGAACGCTGATGATTCAAATTCCTACCCCACTGCGCCCCAAATCCGACTCGAACACTTTCATGGTCGGGGGCCCCACGTTGAAATACCGTAGTGGCGTCAATTCTCTGCGGCCAGGCTGCCGCACATAAATCCATCCAAAAGTTTGCCCTGAGGCGAGAAGACGCACACAGCAGGATGATTAAAATCATATTTTTAATGGAAATCAGAGTGCCCAGTCCAGAGTCAAACATCTTTCCCCTACACGTTTCAGAGCAAAAGAGCTCCTTCATCAGAGGCAGATTGCAGTCAACAGTCTCGCTCTCACAGATACTTTATACCGCATGTGCTTACTTCAATTACCCGACTGTTGACTGCAATCTGCCTCTGATGAAGGAGCTCTTTTGCTCTGAAACGCGTAAGGGAAAGATGTTTGACTCTGGACTGGGCACTCTGATTTCCATTAAAAATATGATTTTAATCATCCTGCTGTGTGCGTCTTCTCGCCTCAGGGAAAACTTTTGGATGGATTTATGTGCGGCAGCCTGGCCGCAGAGAATTGACGCCACTACGGTATTTCAACGTGGGGCCCCCGACCATGAAAGTGTTCGAGACGGATTTGGGGCGCAGAGGGGTAGGAATTTGAATAATCAGCATTCTTGGCTCGGAGGCCCACTGGGATGTTATTGAGTTTTAAAACAGTTGCGGATTCAACAGAACCCACTGGGGTAATATGTGGCTCAAGTATTGAAAGACTACAGGTACCGTCCAGCATGCTGAGAGTCAGCCCACATGCGGGTAATTGAAGTAAGCGCATGCGGTATAAAGTATCTGTGAGAGCGAAACTGTTGACTGCAATGTGCCTCTGATGAAGGAGCTCTTTTCCTCTAAAACGCGTAAGGGAAAGATGTTTGACTCTGGACTGGGAACTCTGATTTCCATTAAAAATATGATTTTAATCATCCTGCTGTGTGCGTCTTCTCGCCTCAGGGCAAACTTTTGGATGGATATATATATATATATATATATATTCACTGAAAAAACCATAGGTTTTAGGGACAGTTATAGTTAGTTGGACATTGCACTCATACAAAACCCGTGAAATTCCCCTGTTATAGTTAGTTCAGCTAACTATAACTCGCGCCCCCGCAATGCACTGCTGATGACGTCACATATTACATCACTCATGACATGGTCAGTGACATCACTGATGACATCACTGATGACATCTCAAATGACATCACTGATGACATCACTCATGACATCACTGATGACATCATCCAGTGACTGTGTTTCTGTAAAGTTTAAATATGTTTAATATATATAGGGAAAGGGGTATTGAAGAATGAGTGGGTGTATAAGTGTCTGAATGGATGATTTAGTACGTGAGTGACTGACTCTACAAGTGAGTGATTAAACGTATCTTACTGAATGCATGGGTTAGTGACTAAACTGTGTGAATGTCTGTATCCGTCTGCTTGTTGGTGTGTAAGTGGATGCATGGATTTGCGAATAGCTACATGAGTGTCTATATGGGTTATTGATTGGTTCTCTGAGTATCTGTATGGCTGCCTGAGTGTTTGTGTGGGTGGGGTGTGTGTGACTCTATACATAGATGTGTGAGTGGGTGATTCACTGGGTGCATGATTTCAAGAGTGCATCTGTGATGGACTGCTTGGGTGGGTGAGTGTGTGTATGGGTGTGTTAGTGAGTGAATGTATATCTCAGTGGTACATGTGCGAGTAACTACCTATGTAAAAGGCAGTATATATGTGTGTTAGAGTATTTAAATGGCTATAAGTGAGAGTGTGTTATTGTGAGAGTGGCTGTATGGATGCGTGTGTGCTTGTATCAGTTATTGTATAAGAGCGTAAGAATGTGCTAGTATTTGTATGAGTAAGTGAGCTGGTATGTGTATAACTGTATAGGTGAGTAAATGGGTGTGTGATTAATTTTTGCATGACTGACTAGGTGTGTGAGTACCTCTATGGATGAGTGGCGGTGTGTGAGTGTTTATATAGGTGTATGAGTGCATATGATAGTCCTGTACTGAGTGACTGTAAGTATGAGTGACTGTACAGGTGAGTGAGTGGATGTGTGTGTAGACCTAAGAATCAGTGAGTGGGTATGTAGTTTTTGGTGTTGGAGTGTCTATGGTTTTGAGAATGGCAGTCTGTAATTTAGAGTGGGTGTATCAAAAGTTATATTAGGGTGTGAGAAGATGCATGAAATTATCACATGGATGATGTCATCAGTGATGTCATTTGAGATGTCATCAGTGATGTCATCAGTGATGTCACTGACCATGTCATGAGTGATGTAATATGTGACGTCATCAGCAGTGCATTGCGGGGCGCGAGTTATAGTTAGCTGAACTAACTATAACAGGGGAATTTCACGGGTTTTGTACGAGTGCAATGTCCAACTAACTATAACTGTCCCTAAAACCTATGGTTTTTTCAGTGAATTTCAAAGGTTTTTTAAATGCTAATTTCTAACTATACCGTGTCTGAAACCTATGGTTTTTTCAGTGAATTTCAAAGGTTTTTTAAATGCTAATTTCTAACTATAACGTGCCTGAAACCTATGGTTTTTTCAGTGAATTTCAAAGGTTTTTTAAATGCTAATTTCTAACTATAACGTGCCTGAAAACTATGATTTTTTAAGTGAATTTCAAAGGTTTTTTAAATGCTAGTTTCTAACTATGCCAACAGAGGTAGGACATGTGAAGAAAGAAGAATAAACGCACAGAAAGAAGCAAAAGATGTGCAGAAAGAACCAACAGAGGAGCAGAAAGAGGCCTTGTTGCAAAATCATCCTGTGCCCACAACTTTTTCAGACGGGTACTGGTGGTAACTGACTCTGACTAACCAGAGCCAGTGCACGTTTGCACAGTGGTGAAGGGAGGGGTGCCTGAGGTGACATGTGTGCAAATGCGCCCCGTGGCGCGTTTTAAGTTGCGGGATTAAGTCCCCTTGAATCCTGAGGGTCCCTGGGGTCCAACTAGCCCCCAGGTACCTACAGTTAGGACCACAGAGCTGAGTTGCAGAGAGGCGTTCCGAGGCCACGCACCTTTTTCACCTCTCTGCAACGCACCTCTGTTGTGCTTACTGAAGGTACCTGGTGGGCTAGTTGGCCCCCAGGATTCAAAGGGAATTAACTCCCCAACTTAAAACGCACCACAGGGCGTGTTTGCGCACATGTCACCTGAGGCCCCGCCCCTCCCTTCACCACTGTGCATACGCGCCCCGTGGCGCGTTTTAAGTTGGGGGATTAGGTCACCTTGAATCCTGAGAGTCCCTGGGGCCCAACCAGCCCACCAGGTACTTCCAGTAAGCACCCCAGGCCTGCGTTGCAACGCCTGTAACAAATTGTGCAGTTGTGTTTAGGTAGTGAAGAGGGTCGTGCTGGGGGTAGTGTTTTAGGGTTTAGGGTAGTGCAGTGGTGTTTGTGTAGTGTAGGGGGTCATGCTGGGGGTAGGTTTAGGGTAGTGCAGTGGTGTTTGGGTAGTGTAGGGAGTCGTGCTGGGGGAGTGTTTTAGGGTTTAGGGTAGTACAGTGGTGTTTGGGTAGTGTAGGGGGTCGTGCTGGGGTTAGTGTTTTAGGGTTTTAGGGTTTAGGGTAGTGCAGTGGTGTTTGGGTAGTGTAGGGGATACTGCTGGGGGTAGTGTTTTAGGGTTTAGGGTAGTGCAATGGTGTTTGGGTAGTGTAGGGGTACTGCTGGGGGTAGTGTTTTAGGGTTTAGGGTAGTGCAGTGGTGTTTGGGTAGCGTAGGGGGTACTGCTGGGGGTAGTGTTTTATGGTTTAGGGTAGTGCAGTGGTGTTTGGGTAGTGTAGGGGTTCGTGCTGGGGGTAGTTTTTTAGGGTTTAGGGTAGTGCAGTGGTGTTTGTGTAGTGTAGGAGGTCATATTTTAGGGTTTAGGGTAGTGCAGTGGTCTTTGGGTAGTGTAGGGAGTCGTGCGGGGGGTATTGTTTTAGAGTTTAGGGTAGTGCAGTGGTCTTTGGGTAGTGTAGGGGGTTGTGCGGGGTGTAGTGTTTTAGGGATTAGGGTAGTGTAGGGGGTCATGCGGGGGGTAGTGTTTTAGGGTTTAGGGCAGTGCAGTGGTGTTTAGGTAGTGTAGGGGGTCGTGCTGGGGGAGTGTTTTAGGGTTTAGGGCAGTGCAGTGGTGTTCGGGTAGTGTAGGGGGTCGTGCTGGGGGAGTGTTTTAGGGTTTAGGGCAGTGCAGTCGTGTTCGGGTAGTGTAGGGGTCGTGCTGGGGGGAGTATTTTAGGGTAGTGCAGTGGTGTTCGGGTAGTGTAGGGGGTCATGCTGGGGGTAGTGTTCTAGGGTTTAGGGCAGTGCAGTGGTGTTCGGGCAGTGTAGGGGGTCTTGCTTGGGGTGGTGTTTCAGGATTTAGGGCAGTGCAGTGGTGTTCGGGCAGTGTAGGGGGTCGTGCAGGGGTGGTGTTTCAGGGTTTAGGGCAGTGCAGTGGTGTTCGGGCAGTGTAGGGGGTCGTGCAGGGGTGGTGTTTCAGGGTTTAGGGCAGTGGTGTTCGGGCAGTGTAGGGGGTCATGCTGGGGTGGTGTTTCAGGGTTTGGGGCAGTGCAGTGGTGTTCGAGCAGTAAAGGGGTCATGCTGGGGGTGGTGTTTCAGGGTTTAGGGCAGTGCAGTGGTGTTCGGGCAGTGTAGGGGCGGTGCAGGGGGTGGTGTTTCAGGGTTTAGGGCAGTACAGTGGTGTTCGGGCATTGTAGGGGGTGGTGCTGGGGCTGGTGTTTCAGGGTTTAGGGCAGTGCAGTGGTGTTCGGGCAGTGTAGGGGGTCGTGCTGGGGCTGGTGTTTCAGGGTTTAGGGCAGTGCAGTGGTGTTCGGGCAGTGTAGGGGGTCGTGCTGGGGCTGGTGTTTCAGGGTTTAGGGCAGTGCAGTGGTGTTCGGGCAGTGTAGGGGGTCATGCTGGGGCTGGTGTTTCAGGGTTTAGGGCAGTGCAGTGGTGTTCGGGCAGTGTAGGGGGTCTTGCTGGGGCTGGTGTTTCAGAGTCTAGGGCAATGCAGTGGTGTTCGGGCAGTGTAGGTGGTCTTGCTGGGGCTGGTGTTTCAGGGTTTAGGGCAGTGCAGTGGTGTTCGGGCAGTGTAGGGGGTCGTGCTGGGGGTGGTGTTTCAGGGTTTAGGGCAGTGCAGTGGTGTTAGGGCAGTGTAGGGGTCGTGCTGGGGCTAGTGTTTCAGGGTTTAGGGCAGAGCAATGGTGCTCAGGCAGTGTAGGGGGTCGTGCTGGGGCTGGTGTTTCAGGGTTTAGGGCAGTGGTGTTCGGGCAGTGTAGGGGGTCTTGCTGGGGGTGGTGTTTCAGGGTTTAGGGCAGTGGTGTTCGGGCAGTGTAGGGGCCTTGCTGGGGATGATGTTTCAGGGTTTAGGGCAGTGCAGTGGTGTTCGGGCAGTGTAGGGGGTCTTGCTGGGGGTAGTGTTTCAGGGTTTAGGGCAGTGCAGTGGTGTTCGTGCAGTATAGGGGGTCGTGCTGGGCATGGTGTTTCTGGGTTTAGGGCAGTGCAGTAGTGTTCGAGCAGTGTAGGGGGTTGTGCAGGGGGTGGTGTTTCAGGGTTTAGTGCAGTGGTGTTCGGGCAGTGTAGGGGGTCGCGCTGGGGGTGGTGTTTCAGGGTTTTGGGCAGTGCACTGGTGTTCGGGCAGTGTAGGGGGTCATGCACGGGGTGGTGTTTCAGGGTTTAGGGCAGTGCAGTGGTGTTCGGGCAGTGTAGGGTGTTGTGCTGGGGCTGGTGTTTCAGGGTTCAGGGCAGTGCAGTGGTGTTCAGGCAGTGTAGGGGGTCGTGCTGAGGCTGGTGTTTCACGGTTTAGGGCAGTGCAGAGGTGTTCGGGCAGTGTAGGGGGTCATGCTGGGGCTGGTGTTTCAGGGTTTAGGGCAGTGCAGTGGTGTTCGGGCAGTGTAGGCGGTCATGCTGGGGCTGGTGTTTCAGGGTTTAGGGCAGTGCAGTGGTGTTCGGGCAGTGTAGGGGGTCATGCTGGGGCTGGTGTTTCAGGGTTTAGGGCAGTGCAGTGGTGCTCGGGCAGTGTAGGGGGTCGTGCTGGGGGTGATGTTTCAGGGTTTAGGGTAGTGCAGTGGTGTTCGGGCAGTGTAGGGGGTCGTGCAGGGGCTGGTGTTTCAAGGTTTAGGGCAGTGCAGTGGTGTTTGGGCAGTGTAGAGGGTCGTGCTGGGGTGGTGTTTCAGGCTTTAGGGCAGTGCAGTGGTGTTCGGGCAGTGTAGGGGGTCGTGCTGGGGGTAGTGTTTTAGGGTTTAGGGTAGTGCAGTGGTGTTTGTGTAGTGTAGGGGGTCATGTTTTAGGGTAGTGCAGTGGTGTTTGGGTAGTGTAGGGGGTCGTGCTGGGGGTAGTGTTTTAGGATTTAGGTTAGTGCAGTGGTGTTTGGGTAGTGTAGGGGGTCGTGCTGGGGGTAGTGTTTTAGGGTTTAGGGCAGTGCAGTGGTGTTTGTGTAGTGTAGGGGGTCGTGCTGGGGGTAGTGTTTTAGGGTTTAGGGTAGTGCAGTGGTGCTTGTGTAGTGTAGGAGGTCGTGCTGGGGGTAGTGTTTTAGGGTTTAGGGTAGTGCATTGGTGTTTGTGTAGTGTAGGGGGTCATGTTTTAGGGTAGTGCAGTGGTGTTTGGGTAGTGTAGGTGGTCGTGCTGGTGATAGTGTTTTAGGATTTAGGTTAGTGCAGTGGTGTTTGGGTAGTGTAGGGGGTCGTGCTGGGGGTAGTGTTTTAGGGTTTAGGATAGTGCAGTGGTGCTTGTGTAGTGTAGGGGGTCGTGCTGGGGGTAGTGTTTTAGGGTTTAAGGTAGTGCAGTGGTGTTTTTGTAGTGTAGGGGGGTCATGTTTTAAGATGCAATGCTCCAATACCTGACCAGTCTGCACTACATAAAACTGCAAAAAACTAAAAATAAAAAGTGTTTTGCACACTTTTGTCATTGGGCTATATGTGGGCTACATCTGGGTAATATTTGTGCTACATTTGGGCTCTTTTTTCACTGGTGGCCATCTTGGAAGACTTCTTTGTTATGAAGTTTCCTGATTTCTTCATTTACTGCAGTCTCCTCAGTAGGAAATGCTTTCAGTTTTTTACTTTGATTCCATCAAGAAGGCATTCAGATGTCTCACATCTGCCATAAATTCAGAATGTTAGCACTCTAGTTGCTCATTAGATCACTGGAGTAAAGCTACTGCTCACCAGGGAGTTAACTGGTAGTCTGCTGCTGGTATTGAAAGTGATTGTTTCAGTCTGCATGTCAGAATTTTCTAATGAAATAGAAGAGGATTTGAGATCTCACTTAAAACATGCCCTAATTTTTCTTTCTGCAGCACTAACCATAATTTCTATTTCAAAAAGAACCCCTTATTTTGTTCCTTTTTAAATTAAATGTTTTAAGTGTTACTGGTTTATTCCAATCAAGATGGCTTCAGGTGTGCCATACTTTTGTCATAAGTAAGGCTGTTAGCGCTCTAGTTGTTCTTTAGAACACTCTGGGAAGCTGCAGTAGAACACAAAGGCATCAACTGGCAGGCTGCTCCTGTTGAAATATAACAGGAAGATATTTGAGATCACACTTGAAATATGTCCTAATTTTTCTTTCTACAGCACTAACCATAATTTCTATGACAAAATGAACCCCATCATTTTGTTCCTTTTTAAATTAAATGTTTTAAGTGTTACCAGTTTATTCCAATCAAGATGGCTTCAGGTGTGCCATACTTTTGTCATAAGTAAGGCTGTTAGCGCTCTAGTTGTTCTTTAGAACACTCTGGGAAGCTGCAGTAGAACACAAAGGCATCAACTGGCAGGCTGCTCCTGTTGAAATATAACAGGAAGATATTTGAGATCACACTTGAAACATGTCCTAATTTTTCTTTCTACAGCACTAACCATAATTTCTATGACAAAATGAACCCCATCATTTTGTTCCTTTTTAAATTAAATTGTTTAAGTGTTACCAGTTTATTCCAATCAAGATGGCTTCAGGTGTGCCATACTTTTGTCATAAGTAAGGCTGTTAGCACTCTAGTTGTTCTTTAGAACACTCTGGGAAGCTGCAGTAGAACACAAAGGAATCAACTGACAGTCTCTGCCCTTGTTGGATGTACATGTTTTACTGAGAATGTCAGACTTCATTTTCACATGAGTGAGAAAGAATGTGAATTTACAGAAAATATGCTCTCATTTTAGCTTCTGGAGCACCTTCCAAACCTCCATGGGACAAGCATGAGAAAATAGTGTTCTCTCAAACATGATTCATGATATCCCAGCAGAAGGTTTTTCACATGGTAAAATCACCTTAGAATACACCACAATTCCTAAAATTAGTATGGTACCATCAACAAATAAATTCTAATGTAACTAAAGCCTGTTATCACCCTTTATAGTTCTCCTTTTGGTGACCCTCAAAATCTTCTATTCACTACAATGCATTTCAATGAGGTACTATCATTTATATTGGTCCCAAGATGGCTGCCAGCAATTCCAGGATGAAGTGCTGACAGCCAATCAGATCTCACGATGACATGTGTGGTTAGGCTCCGCCCAGATATATATGTGACTTTACTTTTGATTTTCTCAGGAACTACTGAACGGATTTACACCATTTAAGCAAAAGGCACGACACTGAACCAAGGGCTACCTCTTTGCCAAATTTGGTGTAATTCCGTTCAGCAGTTCGGGCTGTAGCTGCGACTAAAGGTTCCTATGGAAAAATGAATGGGGAAAACGCGTTTTGGGACCCCCTTTTTCTCGGCCCCCGCTTGACGTATCACCCCGAGACTTTCAGGATAGGAGCGGACCGGAGCGCCCCAACAAGTTGGAAACTTTCGCGAAGATACGTCAACCGGCGCCAACGTTATTTCAAATAGAATGTCGCGGATTTCCTATGGATAATAGGTTTTAACTATAACTATCTACTGGCGACCGCCAGTAGATAATATATATATATATATATATATATATATATATATATATATATATATAATCAGTGAAAAACCATAGGTTTCAGGCACGTTATAGTTAGAAATTAGCATTTAAAAAACCTTAGAAATTCACTGAAAAAACCATAGGTTTTAGGGAAAGTTATAGTTAGTTGGACATTTCACTCGTACAAAACCAGAGAAATTCCCCCGTTATTGTTAGTTCAGCTAACTATAACTCGTGCCCCCACAATGCACTGCTGATGACATCACATATTACATCACTCATGACATGGTCAGTGACATCACTCATGACATCACTGATGACATCATCCAGTGACTGTGTGTTCCTGTAAAGTTTAAATATGTTTAATATATATTGGGAAAGGCGTATTGAAGAATGAGTGGGTGTATAAGTGTCTGAATGGATGATTTAGTAGGTGCGTGGCTGACTCTATAAGTGAGTGATTAAACGTATCTTACTGAATGCATGGGTTAGTGACTAAACTGTGTGAATGTCTGTATCCGTCTGTTGGTGTGTAAGCGGCTGTATGGGTTTGTGAATAGCTACATGAGTGTCTATATGGGTTATTGATTGGTTGTCTGAGTATCTGTATGGGTGACTGAGTGTTTGTGTGGGTGGGGTGTGTGTGATTCTGTGCATAGATGTGTGAGTGGGTGATTCACTGGGTGCATGGTTTCAAGAGTGCATCTGTGATGGACTGTATGGGTGGGTGAGTGTGTGTATGGGTGTGTTAGTGAGTGAATGTATATCTCAGTGGTACATGTGTGAGTAACTACATATGTGAAAGGCAGTATATACGTGTGTTGGAGTATATAAATGGCTATAAGTGAGAGTGTGTGATTGTGAGAGTGAGAGTAGCTGTATGGATGAGTGTGTGCTTGTATCAGTGATTGTATAAGAGCATAAGAATGTGCTAGTATTTGTATGAGTAAGTGAGCTGGTGTGTGTATAACTGTATAGGTGAGTAAATGACAGTGTGATTAATTATTTGCATGACTGACTAGGTGTGTGAGTACCTCTATGGATGAGTGGCGGTGTGTGAGTGTCGATATAGGTGTATGAGTGCATTTTATAGTCCTGTACTGAGTGACCGTAAGTATGAGTGACTGTACGGGTGAGTGAGTGGATGTGTGTGTAGACCTAAGAATCAGTGAGTGGGTATGTAGTTATTGGTGTTGGAGTGTCTATGGTTTTGAGAATGGCAGTCTTGAATTTAGAGTGGGTGTATCAAAGGTTATATTAGGGTGTGAGAAGATACATCAAATTATCACATGGATCATGTCATCAGTGATGTCATCAGTGATGTCATTTGAAATGTCATCAGTGATGTCATCAGTGATGTCACTGACCATGTCATGAGTTTCTAACTATAACGTGCCTGAAACCTATGGTTTTTTCAGTGAATTTCAAAGGTTTTTTAAATGCTAATTTCTAACTATAACATGCCTGAAACCTATGGTTTTTTCAGTGAATTTCAAAGGTTTTTTAAATGCTAATTTCTAACTATAACGTGTCTGAAACCTATGGTTTTTTCAGTGAATTTCGAAGGTTTTTTAAATGCTAATTTCTAACTATAACGTGCCTGAAACCTATGGTTTTTTAAGTGAATTTCAAAGGTTTTTTAAATGCTAGTTTCTAACTATGCCTACAGAGGTAGGACATGTGAAGAAAGAAGAAAAAACGCACAGAAAGAAACAAAAGAAATGCAGGAAGAAGCAACAGAAGTCCACGAAGACGAACAAAAGTGCAGGAAGAAGCAAGACATGTGCAGCAAGTTGGGGGATTAAGTCCCCTTGAATCCTGAGGGTCCCTGGGGTCCAACTAGCCCACCAGGTACCTCCAGTAAGCGCCACAGAGCTGCGTTGCAGAGAGGTGTAAAAAGGGGCGTGGCTTGGACCACCTCTCTGCAACGCAGGCCTGTGGCAATTACTGGAGGTACCTGGTGGGCTAGTTGGCCCACAAGGGCCCTCAGGATTGAAGGGGAATTAATTCCCCGACTTAAAACGCGCCACAGGGCGTGTTTGCACACATGTCACCTCAGGCCCCGCCCCCTCCCTTCACCACTGTGTAAATGCGCCCCGTGACGCATTTTAAGTTGGGGGATAAAGTCCTCTTGAATCCTGAGGGTCCCTGGGGTCCAACTTAAAAAAAAGGCCGCTTTCTGAACCAAGCACTACCTTTTTGCCAAATTTGGTGTAATTCCGTTCAGCAGTTCGAGCTGTAGCCGTGTCTAAAGTTTCCTATGGGAAATTCATTTTCCGACCTCTTTTTTCAATTTCTCAGGAACTACTGAACAGATTTACACCGTTTAACAAAAAGGGATCTTTCTTAACCAAGGGCTACCTTTTTGCTAAATTTGGTGTAATTCCGTTCAGCAGTTCGGGCTGTAGCCGTGTCTAAAGTTTCCTATGGAAAATAACATGGAGAAAACACGTTTTGGAACCCCCCTTTTTTCTCGGCCCCCGCTTGGCGAATCACCCCAAAATTTTCAGGATAGGAGCTGACCGGAGCAGGCCACAAGTTTTAAAAATTTTACGAACATTCGTCAACCGGTGCCAAAGTTATTGGGAAACAAAAAATGCTTTTCCTATGGAAACTAGGTCCTAACTATAACTATCTACTGGCGACCGCCAGTAGATAATATATATATATATATATATCCTCTCGTACTGCTTCCAAATGCTTTCACCAGTCCTGGAAAACGGAAAGCAGACACGGACCACGTTTCTGTGCAGGAAATGTTTATTCTTAGTCGGCCATGACGCGTTTCGGTCCCTCCTGGACCTTGATCACATGACAACGCTCATTACCATTTTCTCCCCTTTTAAAGTGACAGTGATTAGTGCAAAGTTCCGGTGACTTCACCATAGACATGGAAGACATACTGCGGTTTTAAGGTATTACAATTTTGATACATTTCCATTTTTTCTTTCTATATTTCTCCCTCTCCTCCACAATTAATATACTTGTTTTGTGTATTTCCAATATCATATTACATTGTCAAACATTGCCTTTTAATCGTGGGTGGGAATAGAGATAACCATAAATAAGCATATAACAAATACCATAGCAACTTATTTTCATACATTATAATATATGTTAATAAATAAAGGCTAAAATTTATTTTTAATCAATTCATAATTAAAATTGTTTTAGTCAGTCCTATGTAAATAAACGGAATGTAAAGATATTTTTTATAATCAAAAAACCCCATAAAAACCATTTTTATCATATTTGCTTAAATGCAATTTGTATTATTATGATTAATGTTTCAATTTAGTATTGTCTGTGATTTTACTCATCCTGTCCTGTGCTATCTACTAACTATCATTAAAAGAATGTTTATATAAAAATAAAGTGTAAAGTGCCTGTGCATGATGTGTTCCGCTTCCTCAACAATGCGGATATAGACCTTAAAAGTGACCTTCTAAAAAGTTAATATAACCCTAAATGTGCAAATAGCAAATAATTAAAAAACCATTATTTTTCTGGTTAAGGTCAGGTGGCAGCCTCAGTATCTTTTTATTTATACTTTCCATTGATATTGGATATCCTCCCTTTTATTCCCCTTATATATGTAGGTCGCAGCTCCAATGACTAATAATATTGATGTTCATAGGATCAAATCCCTCCTAAAATCATGAGCTAAAAAAGATTTGATTTAAAAATGATGTAGCTTTAGAATCTTAAAAATCCCCCCTTACTGACTTATAAAAGGGTTTCCTATATACATGTGTAGAGATCTTCTGTAGTGTTAAGGCCTCCCGGGAATTTACTGTCGAGATTTAGAATATATCTAGTTTCTAGTTTTCGCAGTATTCCTTCTCTATCTCCTCCTCTTCTGTTTTTTGGTACCGAGTCTATGAGGTAATATAGGTAATATATATGCACATACATATCTATATGCATGTACGTATACATATACTCACACATACATATATACACATATACACACACCCACATATATAAATATACATGTCTGCATGTAGCTTTCACTTCCACCACCATATCAAGAAGTTTTATATTTGTTTGACATCACATTAATACGTGTGTAACACATGCGGCAGGAGCGATGGCTACACACTGAATGGAGACTTCAACATTATGCCATGTTCAGTGAAACATCATGAAGAGAGTCGGCTGCAGGGATATTTTGCAAAAGATCGTTACCACCCAGAATAGAAGGGGGACCAAACGTCAATAAACCAATGGACAATCTCATTGAGAAATGTAATCACCCTGAAAGAATTCATGAAAAGGAGATTTGCAAATGGCGGGAAGCCACCTCCCTTCAAATTTATCTGGATGTGAATAGGGTGCCACGGGGCTAAGGATTTATACGATGCTATCCTATGAGAACCCAGACCTGCTACTTTAGCAGGAGTGGGCAAAACACACAACGGCATCTTCGAATGGGATGCTAAGAATTCTACTGAAATTTGCGTGAAGTGACCGAGGAAAACTCTTAAAAGAAAGGAAGAAGACATAACAAAAGATGAAAATAAGACTGGAGAAGGAGAATTAGGAGAGGAAATGTGATTAAGACTTATTACAATTGAGAACAGCATTAAACAGAACAAATTTGCAAGTGATGCCAGAGGCTATAAACTAGGGTGTATACTAACCTTTGCAAAAAAGTTTGATGCTCATAGAAGAGACACAGATTAATCAGGAGGAGAAGAACCTGGTGTCTCCACTCAACTGCAAGGTCCATTTTACCAGGACCATTTTTTAATCAGAACAGAATGGCAAAGATCAGCAACACACAACAAGCCATCAGACCCAAAAGGGGCATGAAAACAAGACGGGAGAAACACAAGCACTGGAGGCTGTCGCTCCTAACGAGTGACAAGCAGCAAATGGGGCAGAAAGAGGAAGTAGATTCAGAGAGTTTGACTATAGTAAATGTAACTAAATGAATCTTAACAACCACAGAAGAATCTGTTCTGAAAATGGGATTGACCTTCTGCCCCACTCAAAGATTCAGAGGAAATAGTATGCTACAACCAATTGAAATGGAGGAAAAAGTTTCTTCTTTATTTAGTTTCTTGCTGGAGTTCTAATGCAGTACCATGCCACATAGTAGGAGGAGGAGAGAGGAGCAGCGAGCGAACGAGGCAGAAGGAGGCAAGCCGGGGCAGACGCTGGAATTATCTCCCATTTCCCCATTTTTGAGGGGCCCTAAAGGTAGGCTAAGGCAGACTGCAGACTGCGGTTCCAAGTGAGGCAAGGCGGGAGAGCAGTCCTCCATCTGGGGAAGCCCCCGGCCCAGCCCCTCCACACCCAGCTACGTGCCGCTGGCTGCTGCCATTCTGAGCCGCTGCTGAACAGTAGGTCTCAACTTCAAGAGACACCGGCTGTAAGTATCATGTGCCAAGTGGTGCCACCAACGCAAAAAATGCAATATACAGAATATACAAAAAGCAAAATGACTGATTCAAATCCTTCCATCTTGTGCATTGTTACCTTAATTGATCCAATTTTGCCCAATTTAAAACCACGCTAAACCCCATCGTGCAATTGGCTGACCGTAGTGGTGCACAGTCGGAGGAGGAGGAGGAGGCGGTGACTGGAGAAGCTGAGGAGTGGGTGCGGCAGTAAGTAAGTAAGTGCATTTCTTTATATGGTTAAAACAAATATAATCATAAAAGATACATAAGATCCAATAAAAATGGTTCTGACATTTCATCTGAATTAAGCTTGAATACAGCAAAAATGTATATAAAAAATAAAATATAAAGCCCTTGGACCATAATAAACACATTAAACCGCATCCAATATCCTGAAGGACAAATCTGCCTATCTATGCTGACAATTTTATCAGTTAAGAAAACCACATGACTCAAGTATTGACATACGTCCCAAACCCAGGATAACAAATATATAAAGCCAGCCCAAGTTAGAAGCAAGCAAAAAAAGAAAGCGCCAATCAAATCAAATACAGTGGCCTTGATAAGTCTGGTCCAAGTGAGGTTTAGATTTGTACCAGCACCAAACCACCCACATTTTAACAGTATTGCTTAGGAAAAGCCCATGAGCACACAGATGTTAACCTGTCTCAACATAAAGAGAAACATAATTGCAGGCTTTACTTGGTTAAAATTAAGAGCTTTTAAGATAAGTATCAACTATTTCCTCTTTGGATGGATGTAGAATGGACAAAGCAATACAACATGAACCACAGTCTGGGCTGAAAAGTTGTCACACTCATAGGGACTGAGGGTACCTTGTATCTCCCAACCTTTGGGAAAACTTATTAGCACCAAAAAAATGTTCATTCTTAACCTGGTAAGAAGCTGGCGGTGACACACATTATTTAGCGAGGTCAAATATGGCTCAATTGAGCAGACAGTTTTAACCAGACATAAGCTGGTTCCTGTAGTTCAAGCCACTCTCTATTAATACTATTGCGCCTCAGGAAGTTCTGTTTTAACCATAAGTGTAATGAGCTTTAGCAATTCTTTTGGGATAGAACAGTTTGGGGTGTCCCAGGGCTGCAAGTTCAAGCTTGATGTATTTCAACCAAGGGATCGCACTCGGGTTATTAAGAGAGACACAATCTCTAATTATCAACTTGTTCAATTTTAGCTCACTTTTATACAAGACAGATATCCAGTGCAACACGGGTCTCAGTTTTATGGTGTCAGTGATATATTTGAGGCCAAGTTCTTCATGAACAACATAAGTTGAAGTAGATTGCGGGACAGCCAGTAGGCGCCTAGCAAATTTATTTTCTTCAACCTTAATGGCACTACAGTCCTGATAACCCTAAATATCAGTGCCATAACAGGTGGCTGAAACACATTTGGCTTTGTAGAGGTGAAGCAAGGTCTTTAATGGTTTAATGCCCACCCTGGCACTAAAATCCATAACCACCCCACATAAACGTGCTTGCGTAAGACTTCTGGAAAAAGCAGAGGACCCCAAGTTTCCCTATCATCAATGAGAATACCTAAGTAATTAAAAGTGCGTGCATGACTGATCTTCATGTTATTACAAAAATGGGCCTTTGGTTTGGATAGTTTAACTCCTGCAACCATGATGAGGATTTGCTGTTGTTAATTGACAAATCCAACACAGCCATAAAAGTCCTTATGCTGTCCTTGACATAAGGACAGCATCATCTGCATATAGAAAAACTGGTAAAGATCAAGCTCTAACATGGGGGGCATTGTATTGTTTACCCCACAATACCACCTCCAGGCCATCTCATAGATGGAAAATAAAAAGGAGGCCAGGATACACCCCTGCCTGATGCCTCAGGTAATTGAAAAATGATAATTAGAGCATGAACCATCCACTTCATATCTAACTGAGACTGACATATCCTGATGAATGTCCGCCAAGAAGGATACCAGCACTGGATCGACAACAAGAGACAACAAGATCACCCAGAGTTAAGATCGATTCACCTGGTTGAATGCTTATGTGAGATCCATGAATTCCCATAAAGAGAGTTCGACAAGGATGCTCAGCAGATCATGATGGGCTTTGTTCACCTTCAATGTTTCCCATAATTTTTGGTGGGTGACCAAGTCAAATGCAGAATTTAAGTCCACAAACACTTAATAAAAATGTGACTTCTGTGGGATGACCGTCTTCCAGTAGATGGTAAGAAATCTAAAAACTTGGTCAATGGTACTCACGTCTCTTCTAAAACTGGCTTGAAAATTAGATAGGGCATTATATGTTTATCTAACCAGATATCAAGTCTGTCTAAGACCTGACTGGAGAAGACCTTATTGGTCACATCAATAAGGGTTATTGGCTATGGTTAAGGTGGGGAAGCCCTGGAGCTCTTTTTATAGACAGGGACTATTTCAGTTTCTTTCCAGCCCCCTCCCTTTTTCAAAATAGGCCTGGCCCTGGGAAATGGGGTCCCCAGGGCCATAATTGGCCCAGTGAAAGGGTACTACGCAGCCCCCCTACCTGAAGAAAAAAAAAAAGACCGACATGTCGCCGGATGCCCTGACCCCATTCTCCACCATTCTGCAAATGTACCTCCTCGTGCACTACTGCTTGGGGTATGAAGTCCCCTTGGGTCTAGAGGGTCCTTGGGGGCCAACAAACCCTCCTGTTACCTCCATTAAGTCCAGAGGTCTTCTGAGACAATGCCCCCTTTCCTCAACACTCTGCAAACAAGCCTCCTGGTGCACTGCTGGTTGGGGATAATGTCTCCTTGGCTCCAGAGGGTCCCTGGAAGCCAGAAAGCCCTCCTGTTACCTCCAGTAAGTCCCACACAGTGGGATTGCTGAGAGGTTATCGGAGGCCATGCCCCCTTTCTCCACCACTCTGCAAATGCACCTCCTGGCACACTGCTCATTGGGGGATGAAGTCCCCTTGGTTCCAAAGGGTCCTTGAGGGCCAACTACCCCTCCTGTTATCTCCAGTAGGTCCCACAGTAAATGATTGCTGTAAGGACTTTGGAGGCAATGCCCCCTTTCTCCTCCACTCTGCAAGCGCACCTACTGGTGCACTACTGCTTCGGGGATGATGTCCCCATGGCTGCTGAGGGACCTTGGGGGCCAAGAAGCCCTCCTATTACCTCCAGTAAGTCCCTGAAAGTGGGATTCCTGAGAGCTGGTCAGAGGTACCACCCCCTTTTTCCACCACTCCGCAAATGCAACTACTAGTTAAAAAATCATAGGAAGTCACTTAAAAAACCAAAGGTTACAGGGACATTATAGTTAGGAAATGAAGTTTGGAAAACCTTAGAAATTCACTGAAAAAAACAAAGGTTACAGTGGCTTTATAGTTAGGAAATAGAATTAAGAAAACCATAGAAATTCACTGAAAAAAACAAAGGTTACAGGGACATTATAATTAGGCTGAGATTTCACTTGTAGAATATATATATATATCTTCTAGTGGTAGTGACAGTATGGTGCTTTTTAAGGAATCTTAATGAAATTTTCATAACTAGTGTGCCAGTCACTTCAGCTGCTGTCTGGAAACTTTAGGGGTCATTTATCAAGTGGGGGTCCCAAAACTCATTTTCCACATTCAGTTTTTGATAGCGATTTTAGACACAACTACAGCCGAAACTGCTGAACGGAATTGCACCAAATTTGCAGAAAGCTAGATCTTGGTCCAGAAAGAATGCTTTTGGTAATTTGGTGTAAATCTTTTCAGCAGTTTGGGAGTTGTTAAAGAAAAAAGATTTATGGCTATCTAGAGACATGGATTCACTGTGGATCCTCTGCGGTGGATCCACAGATCCACCCACCAACAACAATGCCAGGATTGGCTGGCTGCAACCTAAGAGCAAATTTCCAGCTTCCATTTTGTGAATCGGGACATGGTTCCGGGAGGGGGAATAAAGCAGAAATAGGAAATAAAGGGTCAGGATAGAAGTATCCCGACCCTATGGGACTGATGGAGGGACTGTGAGAGAACCCTCATGTGAAAGAAATTGTGATTTTTTTTATTTCTGCATGTGTGAAGATCCGTGGATCCACCACAGTGCTCAGCACAGCCCCCCTGTTAATCCGTGGCAGATCTGTGGATCCAGACATCAAATAAAAAAACACATATACCCACTGACACACTCTCACACACCCACACAACCTCTCATGCACCCACTCACTCATCCATATACACACTCATAGTCACTCAAACACCCTCACGCACACTCATACTTTCCCTGACACATCCACTCAGAGACCCAGAGAACCACTCACACATCCACTCACACACACATATAGCCACTCAAACACCCACTCAGAGACCCAGAACACTACACACACAATTACACACTCATACATCCACTCACAGACCCACACAGGCAATCACACATGCACTCAGACACTCACTCATCCCACATATATACTCATACAGCTAGTGACACACCCACTTACAGACCCACACAACCAGTTACACACCCCCTCCCACTCCCAAACTCACAGCTCACAGAACCACTTACACACTCACACAACCACTCACACACCTACTCCCTCACCAATACATCTACTTACACACCCAATCACAGATCCAAAAAATCACTCAGAGACCCACACAGATACTCGACAGCTACTCACATACCCACATAGTCACTCTCACACCCAGTTACACACCCACACAGACAGTAACACATCCAAATAGCCCCTCACACAGTTACTTACACAGCTACTCACACACCCACACATAGGCAGTGATACAGCTATATAAATTGTAATAGGACATGTTTGTATTAAATGTGTTGTTGTTTGAATTAAATGTGTGATTTTGGTTGGTGACAGATCTGTCCATAGCTGGAATACCCCTTGTTTGGCCAAGGATCCACTGCAGATTTGTGGATCTGAGTGAGAAATTAGAAAAAAGGATTTGAACAAAAAGAACCAGTGTTTGGGAAAAGGGTTGGCTCTGAAAAGAGGCTTTGTGTTTATGGTGGGTAGATGGTAATTACACATAGAACAGGGTGCAGTCTTTTAGGTTGTTGAGAAACACCCTGTTACCTGTGTCTGTGAAATGAACTCCATCTTTTTGCTATATTTGGTCCATGTCGAAGTGTAAGTTGTTATGGTACAGAGCCCTTGTCGTGGTCTTTAAGAAATGCAGAAACAGCTTTATTAACATGTTTTCTGGGTTTCTCTATCTGCAGACAAAATTGGGTTTCTCACTGCCACTTCTGTCTTTGTCAAATGTTGGAGAACACAAAGACAGTATGTAGGTAAAGTGACATTAATTAAGCAAGGGTATCCTTCATTAGGATTTCCAGTCCTACCCTAGTAATTATGCCTAGGTCATTGCCACCACAGTGCACAATGATGAGATCTGGATGTTGGCAATCTACAATGCTTTCAACAAAAGGCAACAATTTATGCCACTTTAATCCTCTCTGGCCATCCCAAGTAATGTCCACATTAGGTAAACGTAGGTCCCTGCCGATGCTTCTATTTCTAGCACTCTCTCCAGCCCAAATTCAAAGCAATGACTCACAAGCCACAGTCTAACCATTTTGAAGACAAGGAAGAGTAGTGCACAGGAGCAGACGGGAGCAGAATGAGGCAGTTTTGAAGATGAAAGGCAGTTACAATGGAGAACAGCAAGTAAATTATAAAAGAACATATTTGATTGTATGGTAGAAATGTGAAGGGAACTAAAATTAGGTAGTGAGTATAAGAAAAAGAGTAATTATCTTTGTGATGGTTTTTGGTAAAAGAAAAAAATGTAAAAAAGCTAAAAAAAAATTGTTCGAAAAACGTTGTTCGAAATATGCTTGAAATTTCCAACAATCAACCACACCTGCTACATTTAATGTGAAGCTAGTATGCTGTTGAAAGAAAGACTTCTGAACCTTTGACCTACTGTTAGGCAGAGACTATTGGAAACGAGGTTATAATGGAAATGGAGCTAAAAGCGTTTAGGGGGAAGGGAACAAAAAAGACTGCAGTGTGAAACTGAAAAGCAGACTGGTGAAAAAAAATTGCTCAGTAGGGAGTGTATGTCTTGCAATAGGCAATATTTTACAAAATAAAATATAAATAAAAAGCATTAACAGCAGATTGTTGAATGCTTTTAAAGGCTTTGGTGTGGTTCTGCCGATCCACCACAGACCACACAGGTGCCACACTGAGCCCCGCTGTGGATTCACAGAGCCACAAAAAAACAATCAAATTGGGCTTTTTTACAGAAAACATAGATATGGGTAAAAAACTTTGACCATTTAGAAGTGGTTTAACAAAAATAAAAGATTATAGGAAGCCTGTAATTTTCTAAATACAGGAGTATTATTGAAAGCACAGTGGGAAGGGTAGCCATTATTGGTACTTTTGTACTGATAGTTCAGGAGGAGTGCCATATTTCTGATTTGAGATTTGCAGTGGAAAACAGATATTAAAATAATTGTTGGACAACAGCAAAGAGATTTTACAGGTATGTTAACTAGGTTGTACTATAAAAAACTATTTTTAAAAAAACTGTGAGTGTATATAAGCTGGAAGAACATGTGTAGCTTCTAGACACTACATTAAAAGGCAAAACAGAACAGAGGTTAGATGAGAACATTAAAAATATAGTAAGCAGCAAAAGAGGAAGAGGAATTGCTATACTGAAAATATAATTATTGTATTATGCGAGTTTGAATGAATGTGTTTGAAATTAGATTTGGGTGGTTGCTTTTAGTTTGTAATTTAATAGCATGTAATTTGCACCCACTCACACAGTCCAACAAGCACTTACACACCCATACAGTGACTGACATACGCAGTGACACACCCATAAAACCATTCACACACCCAATTACCCACCTATACATCCACTTACATAGACATTCACACGCCCATGCAGGCACTGTCACATCCACTCACACATGTATACAGCCATTCATGAATCCAGCACGCAGACAGTCAGTTACACACACACTTATACACTTATACACCCAGTTGTACACCCAGTCATCCACCCATACAGCCACTCATATGCCTATTTACAAAACCATACAGCTCTCACACACCCAGTCACACAGCAACAGAGGCACTTACACATCCACTCCCACACCCACACAGCACTTCTGTATCCACTACTAACAGAGCCACTCGCACACACAGTTGAACACCCACTCACTAACAGTTACCAATCCATACAGCCACTTACATATCAATTAAGACACCCATACAGTCACTACCACATCCAATAACACACCCACATGGCTACTTACAATTCCAGTGACACACCCACAGAGCCATTGATACACTCAATCACATATCCACTCAACCACTCACACACCTTAGTCACCCACCCGTGCAGCCACTTATCTACCCAGTAATACACCCATACTCAGACACTTACACAGCCTTTTACACACTGACATAACCACTTATGTAGCAACTCACTTGCTTATAGTATATAATGTAATACTATGTAATGTAAAGTTAAAGGTATTCTATATTTACATTTCAGATATATACTTGTGTTTAAAGAACAATGGAAGGTGGAATGGTGAAATGACAAAAATAACAATTATGCTTGTTAACTGGATCCATAAACTGGGCAACTGATGACATTTGTATTGCAACAGGCATATGGCATATGCCACAATGAGTGACCATGTTCCACAGATGGCCCAGCTGCTGATAATGATGGATCACCTTCCCTCTCTCTCATCATCCTGTCATATGTCCTCGTATATATGGTTTTCAGATGTTTCCACTTAAAGGATGTGCAATGTGAATACTTCTTCCCCGTACCTCTCAACAGTTTTTTGCTGCATGTATTGCACTGGACAATTTTTGCAAGAACTTTCCTTTTTCCTGACTGGATGGAGAAATATTTCCAAACATTGGAGGACTTCTTTTGAGTTGGTAAGTCTTATTCTTCTTCATCCTGCTTTTACTCTTTCTTATATCATCTAAATAATAAATGTAACAGATTACTGTAACTTTTGAATTTCTTATGTTTGTGTAGTTTAAGTTAAGTTTGTCACAAATAAGAAATAAGTAAATGGTAAGTGGTGCATAAATCATAAATTTAAGAGATTATTATAACTTCAGGATTTCTAATGTTTGTGTAGTTCGAGTTGGGTTTGTATACCAAATACATATAAAGTTTTCCTAATTATAACTTATCTTTAACCTTTTGTTGGTGTGAATATATATATATATATATATATATATATATATATATATATATATATATATATATATATATATATATATATATATATAAGTGGTTTTTTAGTAACCTTCATGAAAAGCAATCAATATTTTTTATTTTTTATATACAATGTACTTGGTACTCACAAATAATGAAAGGTTTATGCATTGAGGCATGTATTTCCTTAAGTATGTTGTCTATGTCCATTATTAAGCAATTACACTGTGACTTTAAAAAGGAGTATTCACTAGGCAATGTTGTCATGTGATCAAGGCAGGGATCTGCCGAAACGCGTCATGGCGGCTGGTGGTGTGTCCAAATAAAATAATTGCACCAAACCTGAGGTCTACGCTCGTTTTTCTTCAGGAGAAGATTTCCAAGGCGAGTTTGTGGCATATATAGATATATTCACTGAAAAAACCATAGGTTTTAGGGACAGTTATAGTTAGTTGGACATTGCACTCGTACAAAACCCATGAAATTACCCCGTTATAGTTAGTTCAGGTAACTATAACTCGCGCCCGCAATGCACTTCTGATGACGTCACATATTACATCACTCATGACATGGTCAGTGACATCACTGATGACATCACTGATGACATCTCAAATTACATCACTGATGACATCATCCAGTGACTGTGTGTTTCTGTAAAGTTTAAATATGTTTAATATATACAGGGAAAGGCGTATTGAAGAATGAGTGGGTGTATAAGTGTCTGAATGGATGATTTAGTAGGTGCGTGACTAACTCTATAAGTGAGTGATTAAACGTATCTTACTGAATGCATGGGTTAGTGACTAAACTGGGTGAATGTCTGTATCCGTCTGTCTGTTGCTGTGTAAGTGGCTGCATGGGTTTGTGAATAGCTACATGAGTGTCTATATGAGTTATTCATTGGTTGTCTGAGTATCTGTATGGGTGCCTGAGTGTTTGTGTGGGTGGGGTGTGTGCGACTCTGTGCATAGATGTGTGAGTGGGTGATTCACTGGGTGGATGGTTTCAAGAGTGCATCTGTGATAGACTGTATGGGTGGGTAAGTGTGTGTAAGAGTGTGTTAGTGAGTGAATGTATGTCCCAGTGGTACATGTGTGAGTAACTACATATGTGAAAGGCAGTATATATGTGTGTTGGAGTATATAAATAGCTGTAAGCGAGAGTGTGTGATTGTGAGAGTGACTGTATGGATGAGTGTGTGCTTGTATCAGTGATTGTATAAGAGCGTAAGAATGTGATAGTATTTGTATGAGTAAGTGAGCTGGTGTGTGTATAACTGTATAGATGAGTAAATGGGTGTGTGCTTAATTTTTTGCATGACTGACTAGGTGTGTGAGTACCTCTATGGATGAGTGGCGGTGTGTGAGTGTTTATATAGGTGTATGAGTGCATATAATAGTCCTGTACTGAGTGACTATAAGTATGAGTGACTGTACGGGTGAGTGAGTAGATGTGTGTGTGTAGACCTAAGAATCAGTGAGTGTGTATATAGTAATTGGTGTTGGAGTGTCTATGGTTTTGACAATGGCAGTCTGTAATTTACAGTGGGTGTATCAAACGTTATATTAGTGTGTGAGAAGATGCATCAAATTATCACATGGATGATGTCATCAGTGATGTCATCAGTGATGTCATTTGAGATGTCATCAGTGATGTCATCAGTGATGTCACTGACCATGTCATGAGTGATGTAATATGTGATGTCATCAGAAGTGCATTATGGGGCGCGAGTTATAGTTACCTGAACTAACTATAACGGGGAATTTCACGGGTTTTGGACGAGTGCAATGTCCAACTAACTATAACTGTCCCTAAAACCTATGGTTTTTTCAGTGAATTTGTAAGGTTTTTTAAATGCTAATTTCTAAGTATAACGTGCCTGAAACCTATGGTTTTTTCAGTGAATTTCAAAGGTTTTTTAAATGCAAATTCCTAACTATAACATGTCTGAAACCTATGGTTTTTTTCAGTGAATTTCAAATGTTTTGTAAATGGCAATTTTTAAATGTATTAATTGTTATATTTATTTTTTAGATACTGATTTACAACATTTTTTTAAACTATTTATTTTTAGATATTTTATTGTTTAAATTACATTGTAATTACATTATACATTACATTACAAAATATACTTTCTCAGAATGAATTACTTTAGTTTAAATACTTTGCAAATAGGCAATAGACATTTAAGTACAGTAGTTACAGTTGTTGCAATTTCAAACACAATGCAACATTGAGCTCAATGTGAAATTCAAGTTAAATGCAATTAGTTACTTTATGGATTACTTTTCTAACCACAGGACTGGATCCTAGATTCAGTCCTGGGACATCTCCTGTAAACAGTTGAGTAAAAGCGTTTTGGTTACAGTAGTGATTTTTAAGGAATATTATTGTATTTTAAAAGTTGACACTTAGAAACTTTTTCACATAGAATCACCAATGTTATCCTATGGGAGGAAATTCACTTAGCAGGTAAGTAGTGTTATCGTTACTTTTTCTTACTCAGTGGTGGGTCCTGGATCCAGCACTGGTGCATCTCCTGTAAACAGTTAAAAGAATGCGTTTAAGTCATACAGGCGATTTTTAAGGAATATTTGTAGTTTGTGAAAATCGACACTGAAACTTTTCTGCTTCAAACCAGACAATGGATTCCTATGGAAGGAAATACAAGTTACTGGTAAGTACGGTTAGAATTACTTTTCAGGGTCAGTGCTGGGCTAAAAGATGCAGCACTGGGTTCTCTCCTGATGACAGGTGAGTAAATCGGAATTCGTACTTCGGCTGATTTTAGAGGAATATTATAAAGTTCCAAAACTCCACACTTAGAAGAATTTCCAAGTGAAACCAGTCAATGTTAGCCTATGGAAGGAAATTCAAGTTACTGGTAAGTACGGTTAAAATTACTTTTCAGGATCAGTACTGGGCTGAAAGATACAGCACTGGGTTCTCTCCTGATAACAGGTGAGTAAATCGGAATTTGTAGTTCGGCTGATTTTAGAGGAATATTATAAAGTTCCACAACTCCACACTTAGAAGAATTTCCAAGTGAAACCAGTCAATGTTAGCCTATGGAAGGAAATTCAAGTTACTGGTAAGTACGGTTAGAATTACTTTTCAGGATCAGTACTGGGCTCAAAGATGCAGCACTGAGGTCTCTCCTGATAACAGGTGAGTAAATCGGAATTCGTAGTTCTGCTGATTTTAGAGGAATATTTGCACAATGGTGAAAGAAGGGGTGGGGCCTGAGGTGACATGTCTGCAAACACGCCCTGTGGCGCGTTTTAAGTTGGAGAATTAATTCCTCCTCAATCCCGAGGGTCCCTAGGGGCCAACTAGCCCACCAGGTACCTCCAGTATGCGCCAGAGAGCTGCATTGCAGAGGTGTTCAGAGGCTATGCCCCTTTTTACAACACTCTGCAACGCAGCTCCGTGGCACTTACTGGAGGTACCTGGTGGGATAGTTGGACCCCAGGGACCCTCAGGATTCAAGGGGACTTAATTCCCCATCTTAAAACGCGCCAGGGGGCCTGTTTGCACACATGTCACCTGAAGCCCCGCCCCTCCCTTCACCACTGTGCAAACGCGCCCCGTGGCGTGTTTTAAGTTGGGGATTAAGTCCCCTTGAATCCTGAGGGTCCCTGGGGTCCAACTATCCCACCAGGTACCTCCAGTAAGCGCCACAGAGCTGCGTTGCAGAGAGGTGTAAAAAGGGGCGTGGCCTCTGTACACCTCTCTGTAACGCAGCCCCCTGGCGCATACTGGAGGTTCCTGGTGGGCTAGTTGGCCCCCAGGGGCCCCCAGTATTCAAGGGGAATTCATTCCCCCTCTGCAAACGCTTCAGGGGGTGCGTTTGCAGAGTGGTAAAGGAAGGGGGCGAAGCCTGCGGCACAATCGTTTTTTTGGGTTTTTTTTCCCCGAAGGGGGGCTGTGTGGCCCCCCCTTCCTTTTTCCTCTTATTTGGCCCTGGGGACCCCATCCCCAGGGCCTTACCACTTTTTTTTTCATTTTTAAAATAAAAAACGTGAAGGGGGGCCGTGTGGCCCCCCTCCCGTGGCCGATTCCGGCTCCGGGGACCCCATCCCCCGGGGCATGGCCACTCTTTTTATTATTTTTTAAGGAGGGGGGCTGCGTGGCCCCCCTCCTCAGGCCTCCTTTTGCCCCGGGTACCCCCTCCCCCGGGGCCGGCCTTTATTTTTCTTTTTCTTCTTTTTTTTGGGGGAGGGGGGCCGCGTGGCCCCCCTCCCGGGCCACTACTTGCCCCGGGGACCCCATCCCCCGGGGCTGGCCCTCTCCGTTGGGGACCGTGGGGGGTCCCCAATGCCCTCACGGTCCCAGCCGGCTCCCCGCGTCCCTCGGGTGCCGGCATTGCTTTTCTACATGGGGAGCTGCTGACATGCAGCTCCCCATGTGGAAAAGCAATCTGCTTTGCTTCATTGAAGCGAGAGCAGGTTTCCCTGCTCTCACTTCAATGAAGCAAAGCAGTTTGCAATGACAGGACGGGAGCCGCGAGGCTCCCGTCCTGTGATTACAAACTACAGTGTCCCGGGGGTGAGCACCCCGGGACACTGCAGGAGCCGGCCCTGGGGGGTGGTGGTCCCCAGGGCCACCACAGGCTCCAGGAGGGGTGGCGCGCGGCCCCCCTCCCATCCAAATGCACAGCCCCGGGGAGGTGGTGGTCCCGGGGCTCGGGGTCCTTAACGGACCCCTAATTTACATGTTAGTGCCCCGGGAGGTGGCGGTCCCTGGGGCATGTGGGGGCTCAAGCCCCCCCCACACAGGTAATAAAAAAAAAAAGAAGCCCCGGGGGTGGCGGTCCCCGGGGCTGCGGGAGGGCAGAGAGCCCTCCCGCACCATTTTTATTAAAGCCCCAGGGGGTGGCGGTCCCCGGGGCTTGGGGGGCCTTAGAGGCCCCCACACATAAAACTTAACCCCCGCATGCCCCCGGGACTTGGCCCACCCGGGGCCAATTACCAAAGAAGCGCGGGAGCTCATGCGCTTCATTTTTTTTAATCGGCAGGATCCGCGCACCCTAAGCGCATCCTGCCGATTTAAAAAAATAAAATAAATTTTTGGGCCCTAGGGGTCCTTCTAGGACCCCCTGAGCAGGCCTAGGGGGTCAGGGTGTTTCTACCCTGCCCCCTTTTTGCGTTTTACGCAGTTGTTTTACTGCTTTCTTGTTCCTCGGTTCTACCGAGGAACAAGATGGCTGCCAACACTTCCTGGTTTGGAGTGTTGACAGCCAATTAGCATGCAGCTCGTGGTCGGGAGGGTGGGCGGATCCTCCGTGCCTCTAAATATCGAAACATTTATTTTGGATTTTCTCAGCAACTACTGAACGGATTTACACCATTTTTAAAAAGGGTACTTTTTTAACCAAGCACTACCTTTTTGCCACATTTGGTGTAATTCCGTTCAGTGGTTTTGGCTGTAGCCTTGAATAAAGTTTCCTATGTGAAATCGATTTTTTCACTCTTATTTTTTGAATTTCTCCGCAACTACTGAACGGATTTACACCATTTAAAAAAAAGGTCGCTTTCTGAACCAAGCGCTACCTTTTTGCAAAATTTGGTGCAATTCCGTTCAGCAGTTCGGGCTGTAGCCGTGGCTAAAATTTCCTATGGGAATTAACATGGAGAAAACGGAGAAAACGCGTTTTGGGACCCCCCTTTTTTATCGGCCGCCGCTTGATGAATCACCCCGAAACTTTCAAGACAGGAGCGGACCAGAGCGCCCCACTAGTTTAGAAAATTTTGCGATGATTCGTCAAACGACGCCAAACTTATTGCGAATAGAATGTTGCGGATTTCCTATGGATAAAGGTCCTAACTATAACTATCTACTGGCGACCGCCAGTAGATAATATATATATATATATATATATATATATATATATATATATATATATATATATATATATATATATATATATATAGTTAGAAATGGGGGTCTCTAGTTTGCAATGGTTTGTACCTTTGTCCAAGTAAGGACCCTTGCTTCTAGTCAGGATAAGGGAGCCACCCCCTTAGACAACCCCTGCTCACCGTCTTGGTAGCTTGGCACGAGCAGGCAGGCTTATCTCAGAGGCAATGTGTAAAGCATTGTGCACACACACAGTAACACAGTGAAAACACTACAAATGGACACCACACCAGTTTAGAAAAATAGGAAATGTTTATCTAAACTAATCAAGACCAAAACTACAAAAATCCAACATACAGTTATCCAAATATGACTTTTAGAAGGCACAAGCAAAAACAGCTGCAGGGAAGGTGATGCATCGGTTCTTTACACACAGGGAAGGTGGTGCGTCAGTTCCTTGCTCCAGAGGAGGTGATGTGTCGGTTCCTTACTGCCACGCAGAGGGCGTGATGCATCAGTTCCTTACTGGAGAAAAGATGATGCGTCGGTTTCTTACTGGGGAGGTGATGAATTGGTTACTTACTGCGTCCCCGGCGTTGTAATAGATTTGACACCCAAATGCGGGGCTCCAGGGAGCTTAGTTTTTTATAGTAGTGAATATTTTTATGAACTTTGCACTAGCACGTTTTGCACTTTCATACCTGACAATTTAGCACTTTATGAGTCCTGTGCAATATCCCACGGACAGCACTTCTTCATCTTGCATATCAAGTAATGGTTTACATTTGGTATTTGCACATTTTTCATGCAGGAAGCGGTCCTTAGGTTCAGATATACTTCTAAGTCACTATGACAGTATTATAATGCACTATGTATGTACTTTTTCCGTTTTTTAGACCCATGACATTTTGTCTTTTAGCTGAATATCTGTATATACTCCATCTTATTCAATTTAAAGTGGTGTTTTAGCTATTTATTAACATCATGATGTACCTCTATGAGCAAATTGTTAAGAGTCTGTTGTCTATATTTATTGTCACGGAGCATGAGTCTAACTGTTTTCAGGTGTGAGTATTTTTTCACTATTTATATGACTTACACGAGGTAGCGCGTCATGTGATCAAGACCGAGTTACTTCGATCGAAACGCATCATGCTGGGCACTGGCCAGGACTGACTGGTTGCTGTGTATTTTATATTTAATAAAGCTCTGCATTTTTCACCATTTCCATCGAGTGGTCCGTACCTGTTTGCGCCGGCGGAAGGTGGTGGCGAGCCAGGATTTGTTTCGCATTGAATCCTGCTGGAGCACGGCTGTCTCCAGCTTACGGACCCTCTCTCCGCTTTGGGTGAACCGGCGTGCAGCCGCCATTGCATAAGCGAGAGTCTCTGACCCGGAAGGAGTATTGGTTTGCCTCCCCGACATTGAGTCACGAGCAGCGAGGCAGCAGCAAGCCTAGAGGAGAAGCGGCGGTACCTAAGGAGTCGGAGGACACATTGGGAGCTGATCGGGACTTCTCCGGTAAGCGGGCTTGGTACCTTTACTCAAACCCCGGCGGGTGGAGAGATCGGAATTCATTGATTCGGTGCCTCTACGCCAGCATGGCACCGGTGTGCTTCATTTGACTTACACAGAGTTTAAGCAACCATGTCCACAGCAGACGCGCTACGAGACCGCGAAGCAGTGGCAGAAGCCCTGTTTATAAATTTACCAGAGGTTCAAGATGAACCAAGCAGCAGTAACAGCATAAAACCTACGAATCATGACATCAAATCGTTATTAAAACCACTAGAAAAATTACAAAAAAATGAGCTAACAAAGTGGTGGGAGAAAAAACCCCCAGAGAAGTACAAGGATGCCAATCGTGTTCCCCGAGGATTGAGAGTAATGATAGCACCTACTTTTGAGAATCCTCATCCTGCAATGCTAAAAGAATGGGCTACCAACAATCTGGAAGCATCTATGAATATGGTAATAATATTAATCAAGTATGCTGAAATTGATAGAGATGCCATTTTGAAAGAAATTGCCAAGACAAATGAGTTGCCGGATGCATTTGACAAAAAAGATGTCATAAAGAAAAGCCGTGAGGAAATTGGAGGTCGCCTCCAGAAATATGAGGACACCATTAAAGCGCGCAAAGTGTTTAAATTTGCACGTGACAAAAGGGACTATGAGACGGGGAGAGTATTCACTTTCTCTAAGAAATTTGATTCATATAAAAGACAAGCAATGGTGAATAGAGCACCCACTAACCATCTGCCATCAGTCAACAATGCTGATCCTGCATTTTTAAGTTCAGACAACAGCTCGATTCCAAGCAGTAGCGATTCTGAGGACAACAGAGATTCAGGAGATACACCTCAAACTACTCTGCCAATTAAACTAACACCCACAGAGGAACTGAATTTTTTGCGGCAGGACCGGCGCCAAACCCTGCGGCCCCGGAACCCTCAGCTAAAGCAGGGAGAAGGAGAAACCAGGAGCGGAGGGAGAGGCGCAGGGTCCACAGGCAACAACAGAGGCAGGGGATCATGAGCGAGAAAATGGGTGCACCAATGAATTCAAATGACAACACTGTTATTAATCTCTCTGACACCATTTTGACCACAGCGGAGATTCAGTTGCTCTCTCTCGGACTAACATTTTGCCCTGAAAGTAACTTCAAATATACTGAATCTAGAGTCGACATATATAAATTTATTAGGAAGTTGAAGCTCCTCAAATTTTTCCAACTTAAAAACTCCTCGAAAACCAACATTGACGAATTACCTCTGGTTAACATTGGTTCCAATTTACAGGCATCAGACACCAACGCTCTTAAAACCCTCCATTCTTTGGCTACTAACACAGATGATGATACAAGGTCCACACAGGATGTGCTACATGAGACTGGCATCAATATTAATAGCTCTGTGAGTAGTCAGTTTCGTCCGGCTTCTTCTTTTGTGCCTATCATGCCTAAAGACGCTATTGATGTGTTTAATGACAGAGTCACAGAGGACTTAAAGAAATTAAATAGATCTATCAACCAGAGAAAACGCAGCATGGGGCACACTGAATTACAATATCACAATCTCATGCGCAAACTAAGGGAAAATAAAAATCTCATCATCAACAAAGCCGATAAAGGAGGGAACATTGTTCTGTGGCCTAGAAATCTTTATATGGAGGAAGCCATGCACCATCTCAACGACACAGATTGTTATAAAACCGCCTTCTTTTTAGATCTCAAAAAGGTGAAAGAAATGGTCTTCAAGGAACTATTTCAGTGGAAAAGACGTGGTCTGATCAGCAAAAATGAATTTCTATTCCTTAAAAACGAGCATCCTATAACACCTATACTTTACTTTATCCCCAAAGTTCACAAGAACATTATCCCCACTCCAGGGAGACCAATTATTTCAGCGCAGAAGAGTCTGTTGGAACCCATATCTAAATATGTTGACTTCTTTTTACAAGAATTGGTTCTAGGCCTACCATCTTTTATCAAAGACACTGGAGATTTTCTGAACAAATTACATAGTATTACTTGGGACAGTAAATGCTTATTGATAGTTATGGATATAACTTCTTTATATACAAGCATCCACCATAGCGATGGCATCAATGCAGTCACGCATTTCTTGGGGCAGCGTGACATACAATTTCATGAACACAACAAAATGATTGTTACCATGATTGAGATTTGCCTTAGAAATAACTTTTCTCTGTTTAATAAACAGGTTTACCACCAACTACGAGGAGTGGCTATGGGGGCATGCTTCTCCCCCAGCTACGCATGTTTACATGTGGGCTGGTGGGAGGAACATGTCCTCATTGGTCAACTTTAACACATGTATGACACACATGTCCAACACTGGTGGAGATTTATAGATGATGTGTGCCTGGTATGGAGGGGCTCTAGAACATCAGCCATAGAGTTTGTGGATGCCATCAATATAAATACACTAAATCTCAACTTCACTGCAACCATTAGTAGTACTAGTGTGGAATTTTTAGATGTGTCAGTTTACATTGAGCAGGGACAGGTGCAGACTAAAATGCACAGAAAAAGCACGGCGGGGAACTCTGTTCTCCAAGCCAAGAGTTCCCACCCCAAACATTTAATCTGCAGTATCCCCTATGGGGAATTTCTGCGAATTTGCCGCATCTGTAGCACTGACAGTGAATTGGAAATCTGTCAAAACGAGGCTATACAAAGATTTCTAGCATGAGGCTATAGGAGTAAGGATTTAAACTTAGCCCGCAACAAAGCTAACACTTTTTCCCGCGACCATTGCCTTGGAGTTATCACTAGAGAGGCAGTTGGAGAAGTCACGAACCAGAGAATCATCAATGACTTTCCCCAAGAAGTGAGATTGATTACTGCGTAATGTAGGCAGGAAAAACAGATTAGGAGAATTATTTACAACAATTGGCCTCACCCTATCCCAAATTCTACATCATTTGCCCTTATTGACTTTAAGACTTGCGCCCTCTATGAGGGACACTTTAGTTAGAACCAGTCCCGAAGTTAGTTCCACCAATACATGGTTGTCACCTAGGTGTGGCTTCTTTAAATGCAGCTCTTGCCGAGCATTTAAATTTGGGATCAACACCACTGAGTATATGACTGCCTTTAACAACACACCTGTGAAAATTCAAGGATACTATACTTGCCGCACCTACTTTACTGTTTATGTGCTCAGGTGCACATGCGGCCTGAAGTATGTAGGGAGCACTAAGCTCCAGGTTTACAATCGCATACTTCAACATCTTAGAGCAACTGTTAACTCTGATCCCAACTACCCAGTAGCCAGACACCTGAAATTAGTACACCACAACAATCTAAGTGACTTACAATATTTTGTAATTGGGGCTGTGCCCAAGTCAATCCGGGGTGGAAATAGAGAACGTCAGCTGAGGCAGCTTGAATCATGGTTCATATTACAACTTGACACAAAGATACCAAACGGATTGAATACTGGGGAGGATTTACACAACTTTCTTTGAGGACTCGTGATTTTAGGGTCAGGTGACCCCCAGTCATCTCCCCAGTTACATCTAGCTATAATTTCATAGTTGTATTGTTCACTGATCTGATGTCCTGTGAATTGTTGTTGTTGTTGTTGTTAGCATTACTCTAGCATTTGACTAATCCCCCTGTTTCAATTTGTGCAGTACTATGGTTTTAGTGTCATACTTGAATTATCTGTCTGTTTCAAATATACTCTATGACACTATCTAAACAAACTTGTGCCCACTACTCAGCATGCTTTGTCCCATGTCTGGCAAAGTATCCAAATTTCCCTACTATGTAACTTTCCTGCTGTTAGTTTTTGCTTTATATGATTATTTGGGCACTCGCCCAGGATTATGTTGCCTATGTTATCTCTGCTTCTAATTAGTGGGCTTCCCCGGGGCGATTAGTTTTTTATAGTAGTGAATGTTTTTATGAACTTCACACTACCACGTTTTGCACTTTCATACCTGACAATTTAGCACTTTATGAGTCCTGTGCAATATCCCACAGACAGCACTTCTTCATCTTGCATATCAAGTAATGGTTTACATTTGTTATTTGCACATTTTTCATGCAGGAAGCGGTCCTTAGGTCCAGATATACTTCTAAGTCACTATGACAGTATTATAATGCACTATGTATGTACTTTTTCATTTTTTGGCTCATGAAATTTTGTCTTATATCTGAATATCAGTATATACTCCATCTTATTCAATTTTAAGTGGTGTTTTAGCTATTTATTAACATCATGATGTACCTCTACGAGCAAATTGTTAAGAGTCTGTTGTCTATATTTATTGTCACGGAGCATGAGTCTAACTGTTTACAGCTGTGAGTATTTTTTAACTATTTAAATGACTTACACGAGGTAGCGCGTCATGTGATCAAGACCGAGTTACTTCGGTCGAAACGCGTCATGCTGGGCACTGGCCAGGACTGACTGGTTGCTGTGTATTTTATATTTAATAAAGCACTGCATTTTTCACCATTTCCATCGAGTGGTCCGTATCTGTTTGCGTCGGTGGAAGGTGGTGGCGAGCCAGGATTTGTTTTGCATATATATATATTATCTACTGGCGGTCGCCAGTAGATAGTTATAGTTAGGACCTATTTTCCATAGGAAATCCGCAACATTCTATTTGAAATAACTTTGGCGCCAGTTGACGAATCTTCGCGCAATTTTCAAACTTGTTGGGGCGCTCCGGTTCGCTCCAATCCTGAAAGTCTCGGGTGATTCGTCAAGCGGGGACGAGAAAAATGGGGTCCCAAAACGTGTTTTCCCATGCAATTTTCCATAGGAACCTTTAGTCGCAGCTACAGCCCGAACTGCTGAACGGAATTACACCAAATTTGGCAAAAAGGTAGCCCTTGGTTCAGAGTCGTGCCTTTGCTTAAATGGTGTAAATCCGCTCAGTAATTCCTGAGAAAATCAAAAGTAAAATCACATATATATCTATGGCCGCGTAGGGTCCGCGTACCCTCCCGATCACGAGCTGTATGGTAATTGGCTGTCAACACTCCAAATCAGGAAGTGTTGGCAGCCATCTTGTTCCTCGGTAGAACCGAGGACCAAGAAAGCAGTAAAACAACTGTGCAAAACGCAAAAAGGGGGCAGGGTAGAAACACCCTGACCCCCTAGGCCTGCTCAGGGGGTCCTACAAGGACCCCCAGGGCCACCCCAAAAATTGTTTTTTTTTAAAACATCAGCAAAAAAACGCGCTGGGTGCGCGGATCCTGCCGATAAAAAAAAAAATGAAGCGCGGACTCCCGCGCTTTGTGGTTAATTGGCCCCCGGGTGGTCCAAGTCCTGGGGCATGCGGGGGTTTGATAAATAACATGGGGGCCTCTAAGGTCCCCCAAGCCCCAGGGACCCCCACCCCCGGGGCTTTATAAAAATAATGGTGGCAGGGGGCACACAGCCCTCCCGCAGCCCCAGGGACCGCCACCCCCGGGGCTTCTTTTTTATTTTTAAATTACCGGTGTGTGGGGGCTCGAGCCCTCCACATGCTCCCGGGGACCGCCACCTCCCCGGGCACTAAATACAAAATGTGGGGGTCCGTTGGACCCCCGAGCCCCGGGGACCACCACCTCCCCGGGCTGTGCACAGGATAGGAGGGGGCCGTGCGGCACCCCTCCTGGAGCCCTTGATGGCCCTGGGGACCGCCACCCCCAGGGTCGGCTCCTGCAGTGTCCCGGGGTGCCTACTCCCGGGACACTGCTGTTTGCAAGGCAGGGCGGGAGCCTCGCGGCTCCCGTCCTGTCATTGCAAACTTGCATGCTTCATTGAAGCGAGAGCAGGAAACCTGCTCTCGCTTCAATGAAGCAAGCAGATTGCTTTTCCATAAGGGGAGCTGCATGTCAGCAGCTCCCCATATGGAAAAGCAATGCCGGCTCCCGCAGGACGCGGGGAGCCGGCAGGACCGACCGGGGATTGGGGACAACCCCATGGTCCCCAACGAGTGGCCAGGCCCCGGGGGATGGGGTCCCTGGGGCCATTAGTGGCCCGGGAGGGGGGCCACGCAGCCCCCCTCCCCCACCCCCCAAAAAGGGAGCAAGGCCGGCCCCGGGGTATGGGGTCCCCGGGGCCTTAATGGCCTGAGGAGGGGGGCCACGCAGCCCCCTCCAAATATTTTTTAAATTAAAAAAAGAGGCATGCCCCGGGGGATGGGGTCCCGGGGAAAATAGAGGCCCAGGGAAGGGGGCCACGCATCCCCCTCCCATACAAAAAAAAAGTAAAAAGACCGGCATCGCGCTGGAGGCCCCGCCCCCTCGCTGCAGCAATCTGCAAACGCGCCCCCTGGCGCGTTTGCAGATGGGGAATGAACTCCCCTTGAATACTGGGGGTGCCTGGGGCCAACCAGCCCACCAGGAACCTCAGCATGCGCCAGGGAGCTACGTTGCTGAGAGGTGTACAGAGGCCACGCCCTTTTACACCTCTCTGCAACGCAGCTCTGTGGCGCTTTTGGAGGCACATGGTGGGCTACTTGGACTCCAGGGACCCTCAGGGTTCAAGGGAGTTAATCCCCCAACTTAAAATGCGCCACGGGGCGCGTTTGCACAGTGGTGAAGGGAGGGGGCGGGGCTTCAGGTGACATGTGTGCAAACAGGCCCCGTGGCGTGTTTTAAGTTCAGGAATTAATTCCTCTTCAATCCTGAGGGTCCCTGGGGACCAACTAGCCCACCAGGTACCTCCAGAAAGCACCACAGAGCTGCGTTGCAGAGTGTTGTAAAAAGGGGCGTGGCCTCTGAACACCTCTATGCAACGCAGCTCTCTGGCGCATACTGGAGGTATCTGGTGGGCTAGTTGGCCCCTAGGGACCCTCGGGATTGAGGAGGAATTAATTCGCCAACTTAAAACGCGCCACAGGGCGTGTTTGCAGACATGTCACCTCAGGCCCCACCCCCTTCCTTCACCATTGTGCAAATATTCCTCTAAAATCAGCCGAACTACGAATTCCAATTTACTCACCTGTTATCAGGAGAGACCTCAGTGCTGCATCTTTGAGCCCAGTACTGATCCTGAAAAGTAATTTTAACCGTACTTACCAGTAACTTGAATTTCCTTCCATAGGCTAACATTGACTGGTTTCACTTGGAAATTCTTCTAAGTGTGGAGTTTTGGAACTTTATAATATTCCTCTAAAATCAGCCGAACTACGAATTCCGATTTACTCACCTGTTATCAGGAGAGACCTCAGTGCTGCATCTTTGAGCCCAGTACTGATCCTGAAAAGTAATTTCAACCGTACTTACCAGTAACTTGAATTTCCTTCCATAGGATATCATTGCCTGCTTTTGCTGAAAAAGTTTCTGTGTCTATTTTTGAAACATACAAATATTCCTCTAAAATCAGCAGAACTACGAATTCCGATTTACTCACCTTTTATCAGGAGAGACCTCAGTGCTGCATCTTTTAGCCCAGCACTGACCCTGAAAAGTAATTCTAACCGTACTTACCAGTAACGTGTATTTCCTTCCATAGGAATCCATTGTCTGGTTTTCAGCAGAAAAGTTTCAAAGTGTCGATTTTCACAAACTACAAATATTCCTTAAAAATCGCCTATATGACTTAAACGCATTCTTTCAACTGTTTACAGGAGATGCACCAGTGCTGGATCCAGGATCCACCACTGAGTAAGAAAAAGTAACAATAACACTACTTACCGGCTAAGTGAATTTCCTCCCATAGGATAACATTGGTGATTCTATGTGAAAAAGTTTCTGTGTCAACTTTTAAAATACAATAATATTCCATAAAAATCACAACTGTAACCAAAACGCTTTTACTCAACTGTTTACAGGAGATGTCCCAGGACTGAATCTAGGATCCAGTCCTGTGGTTAGAAAAGTAATCCATAAAGTAACTAATTGCATTTAACTAGAAATTCACATTGAGCTCAATGTTGCATTGTGTTTGAAATTGTGTTGCCCATTGCAACAACTGTAACTACTGTACTTAAAAGTCTATTGCCTATTTGCAAAGTATTTAAACTAAAGTAATTCATTCTGAGAAAGTATATTTTGTGTTGTAATGTATAATGTAATTACAATGTAATTTAAAAAATAAAATATCTAAAAATAAATAGTTTAAAAAAATGTAGTAAATCAGTATCAAAAAAATAAATATAACAATTAATACATTTAAAAATTGTCATTTACAAAACCTTTGAAATTCAGTGAAAAAAACCATAGGTTTCAGACATATTATAGTTAGGAATTAGCATTTAAAAAACCTTTGAAATTCACTGAAAAAACCAAAGGTTTCAGGCACATTATAGTTAGAAATTAGCATTTAAAAACCTTACAAATTCACTGAAAAAACCATAGGTTTTAGGGACAGTTATAGTTAGTTGGACATTGCACTCGTACAAAACCCGTGAAATTCCCCGTTATAGTTAGTTCAGCTAATTATAACTCGCGCCCCGCAATGCACTGCTGATGACGCCACATATTACATCACTCATGACATGGTCAGTGACATCACTGATGACATCACTGATGACATCTCAAATGACATCACTGATGACATCACTGATGACATCATCCACGTGATAATCTGATGCACCTCCTCACACCCTTATATAACCTTTGATACACCCACTCTAAATTACAGACTGCCATTCGCAAAACCATAAACACTCCAACACCAATAACTACATACCCACTCACTGATTCTTAGGTCTACACACACATCCACTTACTCACCCGTACAGTCACTCATACTTACGGTCACTCAGTACAGGACTATCATATGCACTCATACTCCTATATAGAAACTCAAACACCGCCACTCATCCATAGAGGTACTCACACACCTAGTCAGTCATGCAAATAATTAAACACACTGCCATTTACTCACCTATACAGTTATACACACACCAGCTCACTTACTCATACAAATACTAGCACATCATTACGCTCTTATACAATCACTGATACAAGCACACACTCATCCATACAGTCACTCTCACAATCACACACTCTCGCTTATAGCTATTTATATACTCCAACACACAAATATACTGCCTTTCACATATGTAGTTACTCACACATGTACCACTGGGACATACATTCACTCACTAGCACACTCTTACACACACTTACCCACCCATACAGTCTATCACAGATGCACTCTTGAAACCATCCACCCAGTGAATCACCCACTCACACATCTATGCACAGAGTCGCACACACCCCACCCACACAAACACTCAGGCACCCATACAGATACTCAGACAACCAATCAATAACTCATATAGACACTCATGTAGCTATTCACAAACCCATGCAGCCACTTACACAGCAACAGACAGACGGATACAGACATTCACCCAGTTTAGTGACTAACCCATGCATTCAGTAAGATATGTTTAATCACTCACTTATAGAGTTAGTCACGCACCTACTAAATCATCCATACAGACACTTATACACCCACTCATTCTTCAATACGCCTTTCCCTATATATATTAAAAATATTTAAACTTTACAGAAACACACAGTCACTGGATGATGTCATCAGTGATGTCATTTGAGATGTCATCAGTGATGTCACTGACCATGTCATAAGTGATGTAATATGTGACGTCATCAAAAGTGCATTGCGGGGGCGCGAGTTATAGTTAGCTGAACTAACTATAACGGGGAATTTCACGGGTTTTGTACGAGTGCAATGTCCAACTAACTATAACTGTCCTTAAAACCTATGGTTTTTTCAGTGAATATATATATATATATATATATATATATATATATATATATATATATATATATATATATATATATATATATATATATATATATATTATCTACTGGCGGTCGCCAGTAGATAGTTATAGTTAAAACCTATTATCCATAGGAAATCCACGACATTCTATTTGAAATAACGTTGGCGCCGGTTAACGAATCTTCGCGAAAGTTTCCAACTTGTTGGGGCGCTCCGGTCCGCTCCTATCCTGAAAGTCTCGGGGTGATACATCAAGCGGGGGCCGAGAAAAAGGGGGTCCCAAAACGTGTTTTCCCCATTCATTTTTCCATAGGAACCTTTAGTCGCAGCTACAGCCCGAACTGCTGAACGGAATTACACCAAATTTGGCAAAGAGGTAGCCCTTGGTTCAGTGTCATGCCTTTTGCTTAAATGGTGTAAATCCGTTCAGTAGTTCCTGAGAAAATCAAAAGTAAAGTCACATATATATTTGGGCGGAGCCTAACCACACATGTCATCGTGAGATCTGATTGGCTGTCAGCACTTCATCCTGGAATTTCTGGCAGCCATCTTGGGACCAATATAAATGATAGTACCTCATTGAAATGCATTGTAGTGAATAGAAGATTTTGAGGGTCACCAAAAGGAGAACTATAAAGGGTGATAACAGGCTTTAGTTACATTAGAATTTATTTGTTGACGGTACCATACTAATTTTAGGAATTGTGGTGTATTCCAAGGTGATTTTACCATGTGAAAAACCTTCTGCTGGGATATCATGAATCATGTTTGAGAGAACACTATTTTCTCATGCTTGTCCCATGGAGGTTTGGAAGGTGCTCCAGAAGCTAAAATGAGAGCATATTTTCTGTAAATTCACATTATCTTTCTCACTCATATGAGAATGAAGTCTGACATTCTCAGTAAAACATGTACATCCAACAAGGGCAGAGACTGTCAGTTGATTCCTTTGTGTTCTACTGCAGCTTCCCAGAGTGTTCTAAAGAACAACTAGAGTGCTAACAGCCTTACTTATGACAAAAGTATGGCACACCTGAAGCCATCTTGATTGGAATAAACTGGTAACACTTAAAAGATTTAATTTAAAAAGGAACAAAATGATGGGGTTCATTTTGTCATAGAAATTATGGTTAGTGCTGTAGAAAGAAAAATTAGGACATGTTTCAAGTGTGATCTCAAATATCTTCCTGTTATATTTCAACAGGAGCAGCCTGCCAGTTGATGCCTTTGTGTTCTACTGCAGCTTCCCAGAGTGTTCTAAAGAACAACTAGAGCGCTAACAGCCTTACTTATGACAAAAGTATGGCACACCTGAAGCCATCTTGATTGGAATAAACCGGTAACACTTAAAACATTTAATTTAAAAAGGAACAAAATGAGGGGTTCTTTTTAAATAGAAATTATGGTTAGTGCTGCAGAAAGAAAAATTAGGGCATGTTTTAAGTGAGATCTCAAATCCTCTTCTATTTCATTAGAAAATTCTGACATGCAGACTGAAACAATCACTTTCAATACCAGCAGCAGACTACCAGTTAACTCCCTGGTGAGCAGTAGCTTTACTCCAGTGATCTAATGAGCAACTAGAGTGCTAACATTCTGAATTTATGGCAGATGTGAGACACATCTGAATGCCTTCTTGATGGAATCAAAGTAAAAACTGAAAGCATTTCCTACTGAGGAGACTGCAGTAAATGAAGAAATTAGGAAACTTCATAACAAAGAAGTCTTCCAAGATGGCCACCAGTGAAAAAAGAGCCCAAATGTAGCACAAATATTACCCAGATGTAGCCCACATATAGCCCAATGACAAAAGTGTGCAAAACACTTTTTATTTTTAGTTTTTTTGCAGTTTTATGTAGTGCAGACTGGTCAGGTATTGGAGCATTGCATCTTAAAACATGACCCCCCTACACTACAAAAACACCACTGCACTACCTTAAACCCTAAAACACTACCCCCAGCTCGACCCCCTACACTACACAAGCACCACTGCACTATCCTAAACCCTAAAACACTACCCCAGCACGACCCCTACACTACCCAAACACCACTGCACTAACCTAAATCCTAAAACACTACCACCAGCACGACCCCTACACTACCCAAACACCACTGCACTACCCTAAAACATGACCCCTACACTACACAAACACCACTGCACTACCCTAAACCCTAAAACACTACCCCCAGCACGACCCCCTATACTACACAAGCACCACTGCACTACCCTAAACACTAAAACACTGCCCCCAGCATGACCCCTATACTACACAAACACCACTGCACTACCCTAAACCCTAAAACACTACCCCCAGCATGACCCTCTACACTACCCAAACACCACTGCACTAACCTAAATCCTAAAACACTACCCCCAGCATGACCCCCTACACTACCCAAACACCACTGCACTACCCTAAAACATGACCCCCACACTACACAAACACCACTGCACTACCCTAAACCCTAAAACACTACCCCCAGCACGACCCCCTACACTACACAAGCACCACTGCACTACCCTAAACCCTAAAACACTACCCCCAGCACGACCCCCTACACTGCCCGAACACCACTGCACTGCCCTAAACCCTGAAACACCACCCCCTTCACGACCCCCTACACTGCCCGAACACCACTGCACTGCCCTAAACCCTGAAACATCACCCCCAGCACAACCCCCTACACTGCCTGAGCACCATTGCTCTGCCCTAAACCCTGAAACACCAGCCCCAGCACGACCCCCTACACTGCCCGAACACCACTGCACTGCCCTAAACCTTGAAACACCAGCCCCAGCACGACCCCCTACACTGCCCGAACACCACTGCACTGCCCTAAACCCTGAAACACCAGCCCCAGCAAGACCCCTACACTGCCCGAACACCACTGCATTGCCCTAGACTCTGAAACACCAGCCCCAGCAAGACCCCTACACTGCCCGAACACCACTGCACTGCCCTAAACCCTGAAACACCAGCCCCAGCACGACCCCCTACACTGCCCGAACACCACTGCACTGCCCTAAACCCTGAAACACCAGCCCCAGCACCACCCCTACACTGCTCGAACACCACTGCACTGCCCTAAACCCTGAAACACCAGCCCCAGCACCACCCCCTACAATGCCCGAACACCACTGTACTGCCCTAAACCCTGAAACACCACCCCTGCACCGCCCCTACACTGCCCGAACACCACTGCACTGCCCTAAACGCTGAAACACCACCCCCTGCACGACCCCCTACACTGCCCGAACACCACTGCACTGCCCTAAACCCTGAAACACCACCCCTGCACCACCCCTACACTGCCCGAACACCACTGCACTGCCCTAAACTCTGAAACACCACCCCCAGCATGACCCCCTTTACTGCTCGAACACCACTGCACTGCCCCAAACCCTGAAACACCACCCCCAGCATGACCCCCTACACTGCCCGAACACCACTGCCCTAAACCCTAAAACACCACCCCTGCACGACCCCCTACACTGCCCGAACACCACTGCACTGCCCTAAACCCTGAAACACCACCCCTGCACGACCCCCTACACTGCCTGAACACCACTGCACTGCCCTAAACCCTGAAACACCACCCCCAGCACGACCCCCTACACTGCCCGAACACCACTGCACTACCCTAAACCCTAAAACACCACCCCCAGCACGACCCCCTACACTGCCCGAACACCACTGCACTGCCCTAAACCCTAGAACACTACCCCCAGCATGACCCCCTACACTACCCGAACACGACTGCACTGCCCTAAACCCTAAAACACTCCCCCAGCACGACCCCCTACACTACCCGAACACCACTGTACTGCCCTAAACCCTAAAACACTCCCCCCAGCACGACCCCCTACATTACCCAAACACCACTGCACTACCCTAAACCCTAAAACACTAACCCCAGCACGACCCCCTACACTACCCAAACACCACTGTACTACCCTAAACCCTAAAACACTCCCCCAGGACGACTCCCTACACTACCCAAACACCACTGCACTACCCTAAACCCTAAAACACTCCCCCAGGACGACTCCCTACACTACCCAAACACCACTGCACTACCCTAAACCCTAAATCTACCCCCAGCATGACCCCCTACACTACACAAACACCACTGCACTACCCTAAACCCTAAATCTACCCCCAGCATGACCCCCTACACTACACAAACACCACTTCACTACCCTAAACCCTAAATCTAACCCCAGCATGACCCCCTACACTACACAAACACCACTGCACTACCCTAAACCCTAAAACACTACCCCCAGCACGACCCTCTTCACTACCTAAACACAACTGCACAATTTGTTACAGGCGTTGCAACGCAGGCCTGTGGTGCTTACTGGAAGTACCTGGTGGGCTGGTTGGGCCCCAGGGACTCTCAGGATTCAAGGTGACCTAATCCCCCAACTTAAAACGCGCCACGGGGCGCGTTTGCACAGTGGTGAAGGGAGGGGGCGGGGCCTCAGGTGACATGTGCGCAAACACGCCCTGTGGTGCGTTTTAAGTTGGGGAGTTAATTCCTTTGAATCCTGGGGGCCAACTAGCCCACCAGGTACCTTCAGTAAGCACAACAGAGTTGCGTTGCAGAGAGGTGAAAAAGGTGCGTGGCCTCGGAACGCCCTCTGCAACTCAGCTCTGTGGTCCTAACTGTAGGTACCTGGGGGGCTAGTTGGGCCCCAGGGACCCTCAGGATTCAAGGGGACTTAATCCCGCAACTTAAAACGCGCCATGGGGCGCGTTTGCACACATGTCACCTCAGGCCCCCTCCCTTCACCACTGTGCAAACGCGCACTGGCTCTGGTTAGTCAGAGTCAGTTACCACCAGTACCCGTCTGAAAAAGTTGTGGGCACAGGATGATTTTGCAACAAGGCCTCTTTCTGCTCCTCTGTTGGTTCTTTCTGCACATCTTTTGCTTCTTTCTGTGCGTTTTTTCTTCTTTCTTCACATGTCCTACCTCTGTTGGCATAGTTAGAAACTAGCATTTAAAAAACCTTTGAAATTCACTTAAAAAATCATAGGTTTCAGGCACGTTATAGTTAGAAATTAGCATTTAAAAACCTTTGAAATTCACTGAAAAAACCATAGGTTTCAGGCACGTTATAGTTAGAAATTAGCATTTAAAAAACCTTTGAAATTCACTGAAAAACCATAGGTTTCAGGCACGTTATAGTTAGAAATTAGCATTTAAAAAACCTTTGAAATTCACTGAAAAAACCATAGGTTTCAGACACGTTATAGTTAGAAATTAGCATTTAAAAAACCTTTGAAATTCACTGAAAAACCATAGGTTTTAGGGACAGTTATAGTTAGTTGGACATTGCACTCGTACAAAACCCGTGAAATTCCCCTGTTATAGTTAGTTCAGCTAACCATAACTCGCGCCCCGCAATGCACTGCTGATGACGTCACATATTACATCACTCATGACATGGTCAGTGACATCACTGATGACATCACTGATGACATCTCAAATGACATCACTGATGACATCATCCATGTGATAATTTCATGCATCTTCTCACACCCTAATATAACTTTTGATACACCCACTCTAAATTACAGACTGCCATTCTCAAAACCATAGACACTCCAACACCAAAAACTACATACCCACTCACTGATTCTTAGGTCTACACACACATCCACTCACTCACCTGTACAGTCACTCATACTTACAGTCACTCAGTACAGGACTATCATATGCACTCATACACCTATATAAACACTCACACACCGCCACTCACCCATAGAGGTACTCACACACCTAGTCAGTCATGCAAAAAATTAATCACACACCCATTTACTCACCTATACAGTTATACACACACCAGCTCACTTACTCATACAAATACTAGCACATTCTTACGCTCTTATACAATAACTGATACAAGCACACACGCATCCATACAGCCACTCTCACAATAACACACTCTCACTTATAGCCATTTAAATACTCTAACACACATATATACTGCCTTTTACATATGTAGTTACTTGCACATGTACCACTGAGATATACATTCACTCACTAACACACCCATACACACACTCACCCACCCAAGCAGTCCATCACAGATGCACTCTTGAAATCATGCACCCAGTGAATCACCCACTCACACATCTATGTATAGAGTCACACACACCCCACCCACACAAACACTCAGGCAGCCATACAGATACTCAGAGAACCAATCAATAACCCATATAGACACTCATGTAGCTATTCGCAAATCCATGCATCCACTTACACACCAACAAACAGACGGATACAGACATTCACACAGTTTAGTCACTAACCCATGCATTCAGTAAGATACGTTTAATCACTCACTTGTAGAGTCAGTCACTCACGTACTAAATCATCCATTCAGACACTTATACACCCACTCATTCTTCAATACGCCTTTCCCTATATATATTAAACATATTTAAACTTTACAGAAACACACAGTCACTGGATGATGTCATCAGTGATGTCATCAGTGATGTCATCAGTGATGTCATCAGTGATGTCACTGACCATGTCATGAGTGATGTAATATGTGACGTCATCAGCAGTGCATTGCGGGGGCGCGAGTTATAGTTAGCTGAACTAACTATAACAGGGGAATTTCACGGGTTTTGTACGAGTGCAATGTCCAACTAACTATAACTGTCCCTAAAACCTATGGTTTTTTCAGTGAATATATATATATTTATATACGCAATGGCAGCGCGTTGTTTGGATAATAGCAAGGAACGGGGTATGTGCTACACCCTAACATGCCCGTGGTGGCAGCGCAATGCCGGCTCACGTACCACTTGGTATTTACTTGACACACAATAAAACCCCCGCGCATAACATACAAAATGCATGAATGTTGTTGTTTCATGTTTCATTTCAACATCACATCTATTGTACTGCATTATTGAGTTGCACTTACGTGTTAATTCTAATGTGTTCATGAAATGCTGAAAATGTGATTAGAATCTGTCTTCATTTGTAGTCAGACTCCCACACATGCGTATATTTTCTATGTCTATCCATTATTATTGAATGAACTTAAATACAGCCACTTCTGGGTCATGGAGTGACTTTGACAAAGACCGTGAGGTTGAAACGCGTCAGTCAAATAAAACTTTCTTTTCCTTAATATCCTGAGTGCGACTCTACCTTATGGACGAAAAGGCGTAAGGAAATGCAAATACGATAGCGGGTCCAGTGCCCACCTGTCCGCACCAACCCCACCTGGTGGAAGCAGTCTGAGGAAAAGCTGGGAGTGCTCTTTGAGGTTTACTTTCCCGACTCCTGCCGCTGTCTAAAGGAATTTCGTGTCTATCCAAGGGATCGGGACCAATTGCCTGGTAACGTAAGGAGCGTGATTCAGGGACGGCTGGTAGGAGCGAGCTCCTCTCGGGGCTGGCGGCTACTGGCGTTTCTCTTGGAACTAACTTCATAGCGACCAGCGTGTCCCGCATTACAACCAGGAACGGCAAGGGTGCTCCAATCTCTACCCGGCACATCTGTGTTCGGACGCAAGTACAGAGGAGGATTGTGAAGGAAATCTGAATCGAAGTGTGTGGTGTTTTTGCGTGACGGCAGCGTAAGCAACAGTGGAGTGACAGCAACCATGTGCGAGGCGATTCGCAAAAAGCTGGATGTAGCCAGATCGCTTTTTACAGAGACAGACGGCGAAGCAGGTCGGAATGTGACTGGAGGACGTATGACAGAAGGCGGAGGAGCTAGATCCTTAAAACAGGATTTATACAGGCTGGAAAAGCTGTATAAAAAAAATCAACAGAAGTTGGGAGGTCATTTCCCTCAATAACTATATTGAGGTTGAACACGTCCCGAGAGGCCTTCGGATCTTAATAACACCAATCTACCAAAACCCAAGCCCTAAACTCTTGGAGGAATGGTCTTCATTGATGGCAGCCACGTGCAAACAGATGTTGGGGCTACTGTCCAAGTATGCGGCACTCGAATTGGAACAGGTTGGAGAGGAAATTAAAACACTAAGAGAGATTCTGGGAAAACATGAGTCCCAAGATGAGGTGACAAACTTTCTTAAAGAGATGGATGGGAGATTGCTGAAATACGAAGAAGGTATCAAGTCCATAAAACGCTGGAAATTTATAAGGTATAGAAATGATTATGCGCAGGGCCGGATCCTCACCTTCGGCCGCAAGTACGATTCAGCCAGAAAGGACTTCCTGAGGACCGAGACAGTCCGCATACAGGAGTCCGAGACTTCGGAGTCCAGCTCTGATGCACCTTCAGACCTGGATGAGCGTCAGGGCGCGGCCCCGCCAGCTCGGGAACCTTTTACGACACTTACAGAGTATCGTTTTTTACAGCAAAACCTGAGTTGAAGAAAGAAACCACCTCGGGGAAGAGGCAGAGGAGGAGGCAACGAACAAGAAAAAGACAGACCAGGAGAGGAGGTGAAAGCCAAAGACAACGAGACGCCGTATGGGAGAGGCACACGGCGATCCAAGCGCAACAAGTAATGGGTGAGTGTGAGAAGTTGGCCTGGCATATGCTGTCCACTAATTATAGTGGGCACCTTGCACCAGTCCAAACAACCCCTTATTGGAGATAGGTTAAAGACAACCTTTATTGAAAGCTATCCTAGTGGTAGCTATGGAGAGCAGCCTTCAGGCTAAGTCTTGAAGGAATGTAAAGCAGCTTGTTTTACCAGTCTATAATCTCTTGAGTGACCAAATGAAAGAGCACCACACCAGGTATATATTCAAAATATATGTATTTATTGCTAAACACACCCCTCTAGTCTCTTTATGAGGCTAGAGTTCGAAGTACATAAGTTATAAGATATTAAATCACAGTAATAGCACAAATACACGTTTGGGCCCTAGGGGCGTACCAAACCATATACCAATAAAGTGGTATGCGAACCACGACTGAACTAGACACTAGGCCTAGAGCCTCTAGAAGTGCTTGGACCACAAGGAACCACCCAAGGTAGTGACACAGGGGACCCACGGGAGACGCGTGCAGTGTAAATACACAACCGCGATACGCCGTTAACTTCTATGGAGAAAGTCGGGATCGGGAAAATAGAGGAAAGGGACACTTAAAAGAGGACTAGGACAAAACCCTTTGAGATCTAGGACTTTGAAGAGTCTCTACCCACGGGAGCACCGGAGTACTCGTGTTACCTCACCCAGGGAAGCCGGGTGCATAGGTGCCTTTCGGGGTCGGGTTTCGTCGTCGATTCGAATGGCGATCTGCTGCAAAGTGCTGCTGGCGGCCAAGAGAAAAGTGTCCGGGTGGATCCAAGAGTGGATCGGAGTTCTGGTGAACCTGAAAGCAGAGGGGACAGAGTCTGGGTCACTAGCCAGTGACCAGGAAGGCGATGGACAGATGCCCACCGATGTCGAGTGCTTCAGGTGCGTTGACAGTCATCTTGACTCTTCAGCCACGAGGTCCAGGAGGCGTTGTCGGCGACCAGGAGCAGGATTCGGGCTGGTACACGATGTCTGTCGAGTGCTGAGGTGTCGGTGACCGGATTGGACCCAACAAGCCTTGGCAACGGCAAGTCTTGGTGAAGATGTAGATCGTCGATGGTGCAGACCAGCAAGGTCTGTGGAACTCACCCAGCGAGGGTAAGTGAGGGCAGGCCTGGAGCAACCAGGATGCCAAGTAAGAAAAGGATTGGCCTTCGTTAAGGGCTACTAGCCAACGGGCTAGCGACCGCGAAGGAGCCTCGTGACGCCGCACGTGGAGCTGGCTTACAGGACACTCGTGGAGTGGGGGCCAGTGATCTTCGGTGCAGGTGGTGCTGGAGGCTAGGGCTACTCGGAGCCCAAAGCACGACTTCTTGGGAGACCCAGAAGATGATGCACTTGCAAATGTGCTCGGTGTCCAGGGGTCACGGTCTCAAGTCACCCACGATAGCCACGGGCCTCAGCTTTGCTGGGGACTCAGGGTAGCCTCGGGGAAGTCTGAGAATCCACCTCTGGTGATGCGATGACTTCGGCGTCCGACGGGAGCTTCAGAAATGCGAACCGGACAGATGCTTCTTTGGTGCCTGCCAAGCAGGGAGTCACTCCTTGACCCCAAGGGAGATTCTTCAGTCCTCTAATCTTGTAGTAGAGCGTCGAAGGTCCAGGATTCAGTTTCAGAGTTTCGTCCAGGTATAATCTAATCTTGCTGTGGCAAGGGTTCCCCATTTTAACCAGTAAAACAGGGAGGGACTAACTCTATGACCCCACCTATGGGAGGGTCAAGGGAGGGGGTGGCTACACCCACTTCCCTTTGTCCAGTTTCGCGCCAGAGCAGGGGCAGGTAGCCCCTGAGCTGGTTTGAAGTGGCATATGCACAGAGGAGCCTTTTGCTCCCCCAGTGCAGGACTTCAAAGCACTCTAAGAGTGCACCCACCCAGCCCCAATACACATTATCCTGTCTGGGGAGGTGGTCACACCTCCCTGCAACAGGAAACCTATTGTCCAGGCCTCCCCTGCCGGAGTTTCGTCCAGCAGCAGGAGGCCAGACTTGTGTCTGTGGCAGCAGCATCCATTTTGTGATGCCAGGGCTTCAGAAAGAAGTTACCGGGTAAGCCAGAGTTAACATGTCTTTCCCTCTAGAAGGGTGGAATGCTACCCCCGCCGCCAGGATTGGCGGGGGGTAGTATTCCAAGATGTTTGACACCAAACACGACATGTTTAGGTGCAGCCATTCCAAAGTTAGCATTTTACCGCGAGGATATAATGCGCTTAAGAGTATATGGTCAGGCTGCACTACAAACAGCATCAGAGATGGTCTCCGAACGCTGCAGAGGGGCCCTGCTCATGCAGGGGCACCCTCTCACATAGGAACCATGCACTCTGCCTTTAGGATTGATAAGGCCTGCCTTAGGAGTGACTTATAGGTTTATATGTGTGTATGTATTTAGTGATATAGGTAACCTATATCACAGTAAGGGGTGCATGCACCACCTTACCCAGGCTGCAGTAGCAGACCTGTGGTGTCAGTTTGGATGGCCTTCCAGGGGGGCATAATACATGCTGCAGCCCCTGGCAGGCCTCTGAGGTACCTATGCCCTTGGTACATAGTATACCATATACTAGGGACTTATAAGGGCACTCCAGATTCCAATCAGAGATGTGCCTAAGGCACATGGAAACCTTTTACAGAGAAAGCAGATAGACTGGGGCCCTGAATAGCAGGATCCCAGTCCAACTAAGTCATAAACCAGCAAAACACCATAAAAAAAGTGGGGGCAACCATATAGTCAGATTCCACCTTCCTACATAACCCCCCCCCAAACGAAAGGAGATAAGGCTAACCTTGGCCAGTTGAGCCTATATTGACTAAGTGGCCATATAAGGAAGCACCTGCACTAGCATGGTTGCCCCCTATGTTATGGTCCACTAAGCAATCCCTCACCCTAAGGGTATGAGAGGGTCTCCACCATGGGGAATCACTACCTCTGGTGTGCTTAGGTAAAGTACAAGGCTGGTGAGGTGTCTGAGTAGGGAAGTGAGGCCCTAGGAATGTTGGCCTCAGCTTCCTCAGATCACTGGTCACCATGTATGCCTGTCTTTCCATGACTGAGTTGCACTTTGCTCTAAGGGTCAACCTTTGGCTGCCTACAGCTGGGGGTTGGGTCCCTTTGGATGGAACACTGGAGGGACATGGCAGGTTTGGAACCTTCTGGTCCCAGGTTTGCCCTTGCCTACCAGAGTCCTTCTGGGGGAGGTCCCTACATAAAGGTATGGGGGATCCCTCAGTGTGTAGAGGAATTTTCACCTGGCTAGGGCTACTAGACTGGGTGCCCCTAATCTGCTGATGGGGGGCTTCCTCTGGACAGGGGGCCCTGGGGGGTCCACTGACCTCCCTGACCTCTGCAGCCCTGGGCTGACTGAGGCAGGGTAGAGAGGGGCAGGTTACCTGCTCCAGACTGGGTACCACCTTGGAAGGGTCCTCTGCCATCAGGGGTGTGGCCAGGCCAGGCCTGACTACCTCTGGGGCAGTTCCTTCACTAGGGGTAGGGTCAGTTCCCTGAGGAGGCTGACCCTTACCTACTGTCTGGAGGGAAGAAGACTTTTCTTCGACCCTTGTGCTCTCTTTTGGGGGAGAGTGGGCCATTCTTTCAGGCTCCATCTCTCCAAATTCTTGGGCTGGGGCTGTGGCCATCACAGCCCCACTAACCTTTGCAGGGACGCCCAACATCCTAAGATGGGTTTGGTGTTCAACTTCAGCCCAGGCTGAAATTTCCAAATCATTGCCCATCAGGCAATCTACAGGTAGGGTTGGGGACACTGCCACTCTTTTTGGGCCTGTGACCCCCTCCCAGCTGAGATTGACTATGGCCATGGGGTGATCTGTTCTGACACCATCAATGTTGGTCACCTGGTATTTAAACTCAGGTAAAAGCTGGTGAGGGGGGACTAGTTTCCTTGCCACCATGGTGACACTAGCCCCTGTGTCCCTAAATGCCACAGCTTTCTGACCATTAATTATTGGCTCCAATCTGTACCTGCCCAATGCTATGGGACCCATGGTAAAGGTGGCAAATCCTATACCACCATCAGAGTCAGAGGAGTCTGTTGAGGGGTCCCTGTCTAAACTAGGGCCCACCTCTGTTCCTCTTGCAAAAGCACCTAACTTTTTGGGTGCACTACTCCCAACTGGAGGATTACTACTGGTAGTACCAGGAGGGGTGGTAGTAGTTGTGGGAGGAACATTTTCTTTATTGCCAATCCTGGGGCAACTGGGATCAGTTTTCCAGTGCCCAGGCTTTTTACAGACATGGCAATATGGTTTCTTTTCAGGAGAGGAAGGAGTTTGGGACCCACCCCCAGAAGAGGAATTTTGGGGCCCTGTAGGGGACTTATCCTTAGATTTATCCCCACCTTTCTCTTGGGACTTAGTAGAATCTTTCTTCTGGTCACCGCCCTGATTTCTAGTTTTTACTCTGGTTCTGACCCATTTGTCTGCCTTCTTTCCCAATTCTTGGGGAGAGGTCAGATCAGAGTCCACCAGATACTGGTGCAAAAGCTGGTTTTGACAATTATTAAGGATCTGCTCCCTCATAATCAAATTGTACAATCCTAAAAAGTCATGCACTTTGTTGCCATGTATCCAACCTTCCAGAGCCTTTGTAGCACAATCTACAAAATCAACCCAGTCTTGAGTCTGAGCTTTTTGGGTGTCTCTGAACTTCAACCTATACTGTTCAGTGGTTAGGCCAAACCCATCTATCAGAGCACTCTTCAAGACTGTGTAATTGTCAGCATCCTCTTCTCTTACAGTGAGGAGCTTGTCTCTACCTTTGTCTGCAAAGGAGAGCCACAAGATTGCTGCCCACTGCCTCTGGGGGACCTTCTGAACTTTACAGGCCCTCTCCAGTGCAGTTATCCATTTGTGGATGTCATCCCCACTCTGGTAGGGAGGGACAATCTTGTTTAGGTTTCTATGGTCATAAGACCTTTCCCTATCTCTAGGGATATTGCTGCCACCATGGGACTCTAGTCCCAACTTTCTTCTCTCTCTAAGGAGATCTAGGGATTCCCTATCTAAAGCCAATTGCTTTTTTCTGATTTCCAGCTGAGTTTCCTCATACTGGACCAGTCTGGTTCTCCTCTCATGAGAGGATTCCCTCCTGTGAGAAGAGACAGAGCTCCCTATAGAGGTGCCAGAGTGGTTAGACTCCTGAGAAGGAGATCTAGACTTCCTGGGCACACTCTTAATCCTTCCTGGGGGACAAAGAGGGCATCATCTTGATCATCCTCATCATCATCCACAGGAGGGATTGGGTTTTCCAGGTCAGGGTCATTGTCACCCTCCTGGCCAGTTTCAGAGGGGGCTGGGGGTATTGGTACCCCTGGCCTCGTCCTCTTCGTCTGCCCCACCCTCAGCTCCTACCCCTTCAGTCCCTACAGGCTTACTAAGGTCATAAGCCACCAACAACTCCTTGAGGTGTTGGGTGGTGGGGCTTTGGCCTGTCCTTATTTTTCTCAAGTTACATAAAGCTCTCAATTCCAAGAATGGGAGTGTATCATACTTGGAGGGTGGAAGCTCAATGGCTTCCTGCAAGGATTCTTTGGATCCTGCCCTTAAAGACATTACTAGTGTGTGGTGTGGTGTATGCACTACCTACTCTAGTGTGGCCTACTAAACTCTCTTGAGTTGTAGAAAGGGTTGTGCTATCCCTTAACACACAACTCTAAGTTCAGTAGAACTTACTGTATTCTAAGCTTAAATTATATGTACCTTAGGTACCTTTAGTGGTTTTCAGTTGATCAATTCAATTGAGATTATCTGGTAAAACAATAGCAAGCTGGAATCCCACACGCTGCACACCAATGTGAGAAGTTGGCCTGGCATATGCTGTCCACTAATTATAGTGGGCACCTTGCACCAGTCCAAACAACCCCTTATTGGAGATAGGTTAAAGACAACCTTTATTGAAAGCTATCCTAGTGGTAGCTATGGAGAGCAGCCTTCAGGCTAAGTCTTGAAGGAATGTAAAGCAGCTTGTTTTACCAGTCTATAATCTCTTGAGTGACCAAATGAAAGAGCACCACACCAGGTATATATTCAAAATATATGTATTTATTGCTAAACACACCCCTCTAGTCTCTTTATGAGGCTAGAGTTCGAAGTACATAAGTTATAAGATATTAAATCACAGTAATAGCACAAATACACGTTTGGGCCCTAGGGGCGTACCAAACCATATACCAATAAAGTGGTATGCGAACCACGACTGAACTAGACACTAGGCCTAGAGCCTCTAGAAGTGCTTGGACCACAAGGAACCACCCAAGGTAGTGACACAGGGGACCCACGGGAGACGCGTGCAGTGTAAATACACAACCGCGATACGCCGTTAACTTCTATGGAGAAAGTCGGGATCGGGAAAATAGAGGAAAGGGACACTTAAAAGAGGACTAGGACAAAACCCTTTGAGATCTAGGACTTTGAAGAGTCTCTACCCACGGGAGCACCGGAGTACTCGTGTTACCTCACCCAGGGAAGCCGGGTGCATAGGTGCCTTTCGGGGTCGGGTTTCGTCGTCGATTCGAATGGCGATCTGCTGCAAAGTGCTGCTGGCGGCCAAGAGAAAAGTGTCCGGGTGGATCCAAGAGTGGATCGGAGTTCTGGTGAACCTGAAAGCAGAGGGGACAGAGTCTGGGTCACTAGCCAGTGACCAGGAAGGCGATGGACAGATGCCCACCGATGTCGAGTGCTTCAGGTGCGTTGACGGTCGTCTTGACTCTTCAGCCACGAGGTCCAGGAGGCGTTGTCGGCGACCAGGAGCAGGATTCGGGCTGGTACACAATGTCTGTCGAGTGCTGAGGTGTCGGCGACCGGATTGGACCCAACAAGCCTTGGCAACGGCAAGTCTTGGTGAAGATGTAGATCGTCGATGGTGCAGACCAGCAAGGTCTGTGGAACTCACCCAGCAAGGGTAAGTGAGGGCAGGCCTGGAGCAACCAGGATGCCAAGTAAGAAAAGGATTGGCCTTCGTTAAGGGCTACTAGCCAACGGGCTAGCGACCGCGAAGGAGCCTCGTGACGCCGCACGTGGAGCTGGCTTACAGGACACTCGTGGAGTGGGGGCCAGTGATCTTCGGTGCAGGTGGTGCTGGAGGCTAGGGCTACTCGGAGCCCAAAGCACGACTTCTTGGGAGACCCAGAAGATGATGCACTTGCAAATGTGCTCGGTGTCCAGGGGTCACGGTCTCAAGTCACCCACGATAGCCACGGGCCTCAGCTTTGCTGGGGACTCAGGGTAGCCTCGGAGAAGTCTGAGAATCCACCTCTGGTGATGCGATGACTTCGGCGTCCGACGGGAGCTTCAGAAATGCGAACTGGACAGATGCTTCTTTGGTGCCTGCCAAGCAGGGGAGTCACTCCTTGACCCCAAGGGAGATTCTTCAGTCCTCTAATCTTGTAGTAGAGCGTCGAAGGTCCAGGATTCAGTTTCAGAGTTTCGTCCAGGTATAATCTAATCTTGCTGTGGCAAGGGTTCCCCATTTTAACCAGTAAAACAGGGAGGGACTAACTCTATGACCCCACCTATGGGAGGGTCAAGGGAGGGGTGGCTACACCCACTTCCCTTTGTCCAGTTTCGCGCCAGAGCAGGGGCAGGTAGCCCCTGAGCTGGTTTGAACTGGCATATGCACAGAGGAGCCTTTTGCTCCCCCAGTGCAGGACTTCAAAGCACTCTAAGAGTGCACCCACCCAGCCCCAATACACATTATCCTGTCTGGGGAGGTGGTCACACCTCCCTGCAACAGGAAACCTATTGTCCAGGCCTCCCCTGCCGGAGTTTCGTCCAGCAGCAGGAGGCCAGACTTGTGTCTGTGGCAGCAGCATCCATTTTGTGATGCCAGGGCTTCAGAAAGAAGTTACTGGGTAAGCCAGAGTTAACATGTCTTTCCCTCTAGAAGGGTGGAATGCTACCCCCGCTGCCAGGATTGGCGGGGGGTAGTATTCCAAGATGTTTGACACCAAACACGACATGTTTAGGTGCAGCCATTCCAAAGTTAGCATTTTACCGCGAGGATATAATGCGCTTAAGAGTATATGGTCAGGCTGCACTACAAACAGCATCAGAGATGGTCTCCGAACGCTGCAGAGGGGCCCTGCTCATGCAGGGGCACCCTCTCACATAGGAACCATGCACTCTGCCTTTAGGATTGATAAGGCCTGCCTTAGGAGTGACTTATAGGTTTATATGTGTGTATGTATTTAGTGATATAGGTAACCTATATCACAGTAAGGGGTGCATGCACCACCTTACCCAGGCTGCAGTAGCAGACCTGTGGTGTCAGTTTGGATGGCCTTCCAGGGGGGCATAATACATGCTGCAGCCCCTGGCAGGCCTCTGAGGTACCTATGCCCTTGGTACATAGTATACCATATACTAGGGACTTATAAGGGCACTCCAGATTCCAATCAGAGATGTGCCTAAGGCACATGGAAACCTTTTTACAGAGAAAGCAGATAGACTGGGGCCCTGAATAGCAGGATCCCAGTCCAACTAAGTCATAAACCAGCAAAACACCATAAAAAAAGTGGGGGCAACCATATAGTCAGATTCCACCTTCCTACAGTGAGCAACCTAACTTTTCCATTATTAACATTTCCTCACATGACATTACCCCTGAGGAACGCTCAGTCTTATAGCTAGGCTTGTCTTTCTGCCCCACTGCTAATTTTAATTTTCCCAGAGCTTGCATTGACATTTTTCTTTTTATCAGGAAACTCAAGCTTCTTAAAGTCCATACCATGAAAAGTAGCAGGGGTGTTCCCCCTGAGACCCAAGCACCTTTCTCTGTGGACCCCACAGTAGATCCATTGACCATATCCGACATTGGGACACTTGCCACACTCAGGGAGATCGAGATGGGCACGAAGGACTGGGCGACAGATCGTGAGCTTTTGGCCAGTATGGGTATTGCAACAGACCGCAGGTCCAGAAATGATTTTAAGCCCAAATCTAAATTTAATCCTGTGACTTTACATGATGGCATTGACACGTACCATGAGATGGTACTGGTTGAGCTGATGGATCTGTGGAAGAAACAAAATAACCAATTTGCCAGTAACCTGACACCAGCACAGAGGGTGGGACTACAGTCCCTCCGCAAAGCAGACACCTTTGTCATAAAGCCCTCGGACAAAGGGGGCAATGTCGTCCTATGGGACATCAACAAGTACAGGATGGAAGCCAGACGCCAGTTAGAGTACTCAGGGAGCTATCTGAGGTCTAATCTGATGGAGTATAATAAGACCATCTTGGAATACCACAAACTGCTGGATGTCTGGCATGGGCAGGGAATCCTGAGCCACAATGAGTTCCTTTTCCTGCTGGTGAAGAAACCTGTAATCCCTGTGTTTTACATGCTCCCCAAGGTGCATAAAAGTGCAACGGAACCACCGGGTAGACACATCATTGTGGCCAATCAAAGCCTTTTAGAGAATTCCTCCATTTACTTGGATTACTTCCTGTGCCAATATGTGATTAACTTGCCCTCCTATTGCAGAGACACCATGGACTTTCTTTCTAAAATATAGGGAATCCCTTGGAAGGACTTGTATATTCTCGCCACAGTTAATGTGGTGTCTCTGTACACTAGTATCGAACATAGCCTGGGCCTTGAGGCGTGTAAATACTTTTTTCGAGACAGGCCACTTTCCATGTATAATCATACTATGCTATTACTGGACATGTTACATTTTTATTTACATAATAACTGTTTCCTCTTTGAGGACAAGTGGTACAAACAATACACCGGGACTGCGATGGGAAGCTGCTTCGCTCCCAGCTACGCCTGTATGTTCATGGGGTGGTGGGAGGCGGAGCACCTCTGGCACAGGTACAATGAACCTTACATGGATAACCTTATCCTGTAGACCCACTACATTGATGACATTTTTCTGATATGGGATGGTCCACAGGATCTACTACATGATTTCATTATGGGGTTATCAGCTAATACCTTAAATCTCAGGTTTACCAGTAAGATCCATACCACTACGATCGAGTTCCTGGATGTTCTGGTTGAGGTCAGAAATGATAGCTTACACACCAGTCTGTTCAGAAAGGCCACAGCCGGGAACAGCCTATTACATGCCCAAAGTCACCACCCGGACGGACTGAAGAGGAGCATCCCTTAAGGTGAGCTCCTCAGGGCAAAGCGCAACTGCAGCTCCACCGAGGCCTTTTCTAGGGAACAGAAGAGCATGCTGGGCCATTTCAAAACACGGGGCTTCTCGGGTAAAACCATTAGAGCAGCAGTAGAAAAGGCCTCCACAAGGGATAGGAATAGTCTCCTGGTCCCTAAGACAAAGAGTAAGACTAAGCAAGAAGTGAGGCTTATAACTACCTTTAACAATGCTTCACAGGCCTTTCAAAAAATATTATGCAAACACTGGCATCTAGTCAGACAGGATATGGTGAAAGGCAAATTGGTTAGCCCCAGACCACACATCACTTATCGTAAATGTGACTCATTACAGGACACACTAGTAAACAGTCACCTTATACAGAACAGCAGGTCCCAGGGAACATGGTTAAAGGAACTCCCGGGTTTCTATAAGTGTAGCCGCAGTAAGGCCTGTAGCAACAGCTGCAATGTCAAGCGATATAACCTGCCAACTGGTAAAAGTGAAAAAATACGAAGCTTCATTAACTGCAACACTGAATTTGTCATTTATGTCCTGATTTGCATTTGTGGTTTGCGCTATGTTGGGAGCACTATCTTTCCGGTAAAAAAGCGAGTTTTAGAACATCTGTGCACTGTTAGGAACAGGGATCTGACCTATGCAATAGCTAAGCACTGCGATCTGGAGCATAGGGATGTGACTGACATCAGTTCTAAGATCTCTTATTTTGGTATTGACAGGATAGCAGTCCAACCACGAGGAGGTGATCGCGAACGCAGCCTGCGACGTCTGGAATCTGAGTATATTGTTCGACTGCAGAGCAAGATCCCTGGAGGCCTCAACCATGAGGAGGACCTTCATGTTCATCTAGGGTAGAGAAGATATATATCAGTGGTGCCTTTCCATGTTTTTGGACACTGTTACACTGTTATCCCTCAGGGAGTTCAATCTCTTTCCTCCTTCCCTCCCCTGCCCTCTCTACCATTAGCCCTTCCTGCATCTTGACCGTCATTAGAGAATTGGAATGTCACTTGTACCAGGCGGCTGCTTTGACCATTAGTGCTTTATATCCACACACTTCTCTTTATGTATAGCACCTAGGGTGGGGTAATGTTTGAGTGATTTGTTCTTTCATTGTAGAGGTATTCTTTTCTTTAATAACAGTGGGGCGTGAGCGTTTTTTGTCAGAAAAAACATTAGATGAGTTTATAGGAGGCCGGCAGGACCGCAGGGCCACTTGGCACTATACCCATCACTGGATTTAACCGCCACTTGGCAGGTCACTGGCTCTCAGAAGCACACTAGAGGTGCTTCTAAGGTATACACACACTTGTCTTCCTAATTAACAGCCACTCTTCCCTGCTTTATCTTATATGTCCTGCTCAATATTACGGCAGATCCCAAGCAGGGCCAGCTTCATATATCCCCTACACGTAAAGGCAGCGCGTTGTTTGGATAATAGCAGGGAACGGCGTATGTGCTACACCCTAACATGCCCGTGGTGGCAGCGCAATGCCGGCTCACATACCACTTGGTATTTACTTGACACACAATAAAACCCCTGTGCATAACATACAAAATGCATGAATGTTGTTGTTTCACGTTTCATTTCAACATCACATCTATTGCACTGTATTATTGAGTTGCACTTACGTGTTAATTCTAATGTGTTCATGAAATGCTGAAAATGTGATTAGAATCTGTCTTCATTTGTATTCAGATTCCCACACATGTGTATGTTTTCTATGTCTATCCATTATTATTGAATGCACTTAAATACAGCCACTTCCGGGTCACGGAGTGACTTTGACAAAGACCGTGAGGTTGAAACGTGTCAGTCAAATAAAACTTTCTTTTCCTTAATATCCTGAGTGCAACTCTACCTTATGGATGAAAAGGCGTAAGGAAATGCAAATATATATATATATATCGCCAAACACCAATACACCAGCCGTCGCGCTTCACGCCGCGTGTGCTACTCACCGTAAGGTGGGTTACGTGATAGATTCCTCAACCGCAATTCTCCCGTCCTGGGAATTGCTTTACAAAAATGAGCGCACTCTGGAGCCACATATATTTTCAATTATTTATTCCTCGTATCGGAATGACAAACACGTTTCGGCGTTGTTGCCTTCTTCAGTGTCAACAGTTCATTACAAAACTTGTGCTTTTAAATAAAGTTCTGCTACACAAACTGACCGGAAGTCAGTGACATAGAAAGTGTCTTCGTGCAAAAACAAAAAACATAAAAATTTCATTGCAAGTGTGGCAGACATCTTGAATTGGCCATTTTATATAGTTATATACAATTTATCGTTCCTATCCTCATTATGGGCCTGATGCCAATCGTTCTTTCATAGATAAATCACATATTTATACAAATTCATCATGTTACCTCACATATTAATTCAAGTTTCTATTTTCATCATTTCACGTATAAAATAATGTTCTTTACATTGATTAACATTACGGCCATGATACACCTCCTGTACTTCATCAAAAAATGGAAAAGAAAGTTTGGCTAAACACCATAGATTGTTCTCATTAATTCAGCCTTTAGTATGCTGTGATTTATTCTATGCGTTAGTTGGATTCGGAATGCTCAATGTGTCTGCCACTATTTTAAATCACGCCCTGTATGGGCACTTTCAGCAGTCAACTAATATTCTATACAATTCTAAGATAACAAAAAGTTATAACGTTACTCAAAACAGGACGTCTTTACATTACAACATTCAATTGAGAATTCAGTGACTACAGTATTTACACTTAACCCTTCCTAATATTCCTCTGGGGTGCTACAATATATAGGCATAATGCCTGCAGCCAGGAGCTTAGACCGGGGCTGTATATGCTTCTAGTCCCTAGGTTATCCGTCATTCTCTCAGCCTATATGGATCCACATTTCTTCCTCGTTATTTAACCCTCTCGGGGCCTTACTCTGCATTTTGATGATATATTTGGACTCTAAGGTGTGTAATTTTCTCACCCTGTCCCCACCTCTCTCTCCTTTTTCTACCTGATCCAAACAAAAGAATTTTAATAAATTACTGTTGCTGTTATGCAAAAGTTCAAAGTGTCTGGCGACCGGATATGATTGATCTTTATTATTGATCGCCCTCAGATGCTCTAAGATTCTTTTTTTGGTAGGATGGATTGTACTTCCCACATACTGTTTGCCGCACAGGCATTCTAAACAGTATATCGTATGGTCTGAATTACAATTAAGAAACTTCGCTATCTGCGTCTTTGTTTTCTTGCCTGGTATCGAGTATTCCTTTACTTTACTGCTGTTTTTGCAGGCCTTACATCTAGTACATGGGAAAAATCCCTTTATGGGATCCTGCTTCTTAGGTTTGGCTTTATAATGACTCCTCACTAAATGATCTTTTAAAGATGTTCCTCTTCTGTAGGTCACTATTGGTCTGTCCGATATTAGTTTGCCTATTGTACTATCAGATTTTAATATGCACCAGTTCTTTCTTAGGATTTGGAACACTTCTGGTGATTTATCAGTGTAACCTGTGATCAATCTGATCTTATTTTCTTCTTGTGTCGCACTGCTTCCCTCTTTATCAATAAGGAGAAGCCCCCGCTGTGTTTCATCACTCCTAGATTCAGATTGTCCAAAATCCCTCTGCAGTACCCTCTTTTGAGAAACCTCTGTTTAGCTTTTCCTTTTACTTTCTCATATCCACAAGAAGTAGAACAGTTGCACTTCATCCTGAGGAACTCCCCCAAGGGGATATTTTTAATCACACTTCTAGGATGATAGCTGCCAGCATGCAGAATTGAGTTTCCTGCCGTGGGTTTATGATATAAAGCAGTTTGTAAAGTGTCATCCTCTACATACACCCTGACATCAAGGTAAACTACTTCCCTCTTGCTAATACAGCTAGTAAACCGCAGATTCAATTCATTGTCATTCAATGCTTTTATATAATTCTCTGCTTCATTTTGTGGGCCCCGTCAAATGATAAAAAGCTAATCAATATAGCCCGTCCATAAGGCCACGCTATCAACCCATTTCTCATTGGTACCCGCCCAGGCCACGTGCCACTCCCACCATTCTACGAAAAGGTTCGCATAGCTGGGGGCGAAGCACGTTCCCATGGCGGTACCTTGCTTTTGTACATAGAGTTGTCCTGCAAAAGTAAACATATTATTGTTAAGACAAAACCAAATAAGTTCAATCAAAAATTGATTATGCTCTTGAAACTTTAGGGGTCTTTTTTGTAAGAAGAATTTGATTGCCTCCAGACCTTTCTTATGTTCAATACATGTGTACAGGCTTGTAATATCTAAGGTAATAAGTAACATATCTGGCTCCCACCGTGTCCCTTCAATCGTCCGTAAAAAGTCTTTTGTATCTCGTAGGTATGAGCTGAGATCTTTTACCATAGGGGAAATAAAACAGTCTATATACATTGCGGTGTTTTCAAGGAGACTGTTTATTGAGGACACTATTGGACGTCCTGGAGGAAATTGTTTGTCTTTACGGAATTTGGGTAAATGGTAAAAGGTTGCCAGCTCCGGAAATTCACAGTTCAGGAATGTATAGTCTTCCTGCTCCAGCACTCCTTCATTTCTCCATTTGTTCAACAGTTCCTGAAATGCTTTGATACTTGCTTCATATTCTCTCTTGGTGATCGGGGTGTAATGCTCATCTATTTGTAGTTGTTTCAGGGCTTCACCCTCATACTGCTCTTTGTTTAAAATCACCACATTTCCTCCCTTATTTGAGGGTTTGATTATAATGGTCTCGTCCTCTTTCAGGTTTACAACGGCCTGCCATTGTTCTTTTGTTAAGTTCCTCTTTTTACCATTAGCTTGACTGCAACAAGAAAGATTTTGAGTAACGTTATAACTTTTTGTTATCTTAGAATTGTATAGAATATTAGTTGACTGCTGAAAGTGCCCATACAGGGCGTGATTTAAAATACTGGCAGACACATTGAGCATTCCGAATCCAACTAACGCATAGAATAAATCACAGCATACTAAAGGCTGAATTAATGAGAACAATCTATGGTGTTTAGCCAAACTTTCTTTTCCATTTTTTGATGAAGTACAGGAGGTGTATCATGGCCGTAATGTTAATCAATGTAAAGAACATTATTTTATACGTGAAATGATGAAAATAGAAACTTGAATTGATATGTGAGGTAACATGATGAATTTGTATAAAAATGTGATTTATCTATGAAAGAACGATTGGCATCAGGCCCGTAATGAGGATAGGAATGATACATTGTATATAACTATATAAAATGGCCAATTCAAGATGTCTGCCACACTTGCAATGACATTTTTATGTTTTTTGTTTTTGCACAAAGACACTTTCTATGTCACTGACTTCCGGTCAGTTTGTATAGCACAACTTTATTTAAAAGCACGAGTTTTGTAATGAACTGATGACACTGAAGAAGGCAACAACGCCGAAACGTGTTTCTCATTCCGATACGAGGAATAAATAATTGAAAAAATATGTGGCTCCAGAGTGCGCTCATTGTTTGTAAAGCAATTCCCAGGATGGGAGACTTGCGGTTGAGGAATATATATATCGCCGGTGACGTGGACCCCCTCCCCGCAAGTTGGCTCCGTGATTGGGAAGTCACAGGCATCCGGCAGACACAGGCAGGCATCGAGGCTTCGAGACAGCTGGAGAACCCGGAAGCCGTCCGATAACGATCCGGAAACGGAAAACGCGGAGCCCCCTGCTGCAACGTAATGTGGTCCCGTAGGAAGGAGGGCAGCTGTGGTGCAGAGCTCGCCGCGGGAGCCGACACTCGGAAGTGTGAAGCTTCGTGGAGTGGCCGCGGTGTGGTAGCCGCCTTCCAAAGCAGGTATGGGACTGGTGCTAGATTAACAGCAGGTGGCGAGGTGTGCAATCGGGAGCCCGTCAACGGAGCGGTTTGCATGTGGGGGGTATCTTTGAAAGGGCAATAGTTTAAGTACAAGCACACCATCATGTCGGCTGCAGCGTTGCGAGACAGAGAGACTGCTGCTGAGGAGATGTTTGCCGACTCTCCTCAGGAACAGCGAACAAACAGTAAAAGTGCTGGCGATGACAGCGGTGCAGGGGCTAAAAGCCTGAAAGACAAATACCGAGCATTAGAAAAGCTCATGTGCCAGGAAACAGCGAAATGGTGGGAGTCCAAATCGTTACAAAAGTATTTGGATGTTGGACGAATTCCCAGGGGGTTAAGGATAATGATTGCCCCAAGTTATGACACGCCTAACCCCCTGATGATGGCTGAATGGGCACAGTGTAATTTGGATTCCTCCCGGAGGCTAGTTGAAATATTAGTCAAATACGCGGAAAGCGACCGGGGGGATTTGCTAATGAAAATCGATGCCCTCAATGAGGAAATAAAAGCGCTGAGCGATCCACAACAACAGAAATCTAAATTCAATGAAGAAATGAGGGGGCATATTATCAAGGGCTTTATCGCCGATTTAGCGGCACTTTTTGCCGCTAAATCGGCGATATTTTTAACGCCCTATTAGCAAGCTGTCGCTAACAGGCGTTAGCGACAGCTTTCAGGCGTTAGAGGCCGGGAATTACATTGCCTTGCATGTCAGCGATATTTATCGCTAATGACATGCAAGGTAGGCGTTCCCCACTAAAAGCGACTGTAAACAGTCGCTAACACCACTAACCCCTATTATCAAGGCAGGCGAAGCGATAAAATAAATCGCGCTAAGTGCATTTATCGCTATATTTTATCACCTGCTACTGACTATGACTTACCTGTTTGTAGTATAGGAGGTGGATTCTAATGCTGAATCCACCTTGGTGTTAATGCGAGAATATCGCTGGTTTTCCAGCGATATTCTGCACGATGCATCGCTATCGCTGGAATAATCATCGCCATAGCGCTAATTGTTGCTAATACAGCGTTAGCGTGGCGATATATTCCAGCGATAGCTGGCGATAAAATATTTCGCGCTAAGCGCGCTCTCCGATATTTATCGCATTTTGTTGCTAATATGGCCCGATGTTCAGACTACAAAAAGAGGAAGATAAAATGAAACAACGTAAAACGTATAAATTTAGGATGGACAAACAAGACTATGACAATGGGAAAATATTTACATTTGCCCGCAAGTATGATACATTTCGAAATGCCACAGCTAATAAACGCCAGTAGGAGGTGAGCCAGTCGGTACACAAATCACCACAAGCAGAAACCCCGTCTACCTCAGACTTGAGCTCTGCATTGGAGAGTGAGTCTGATGCAGAGGACCGGGAAGATCCACAGAAACGGAACCCAATCAGGCTCACAATGGGAGAGAAATTAGAGTACTTGAGACGCGGTAGGAGAGAAACTCTGCGCCCAAGAGGTCAACCGGCAAAAAACGGCACACAAGGAGCAGGAGAGAAAGAAGGAGGGCAGTCAAGCAACGCCGGCAGCAAGCGGGGAGGTCGGGGACGGGGGTCATGGAGGAACAAGTAGACAAGCTGACCGTGACACCCCCCCCCCCAGGACCCGACAATGCCAAAACAATCATCAATTTGGCCAAAATAAACCTGACTGCAGCTGAGGAGCTGCTGCTGTCCCTGGGGCTCACCTATTGTCCTGAATCCAATTTTGATTGCACACAAACGTGCGCAGATGTATACAAATTTATTAGGAAGTTGAAACTTCAGAAGTTCCACAAATTACAGCCACAAACTCAGATAAATTTAAGTGCAACTACCACCACTCCTAGTACATCAGAACTAGTAGTTGCGGACTATGATCTATTGAAAGACCTACAGGAGTTAGCAAGTGGAGCTGAAATCCCCCAACGACATGGACAGCAGGGGGTGAATATGGAAGAATGTACAGGACTGGAATTCCAGGGATCTTGAGCAGTGAATTGGATCAAGCCAGACACACCCTTCAAAGTTAAATCTAAATTCACACCAATTACGGTGAGAGATTCAGTGGATGTGTTCAATGAATTAGTTGTGGCTCAAATAAAGAAACTCCACATCACAACCAGCAAAGAAAAAAGTAAAATTACAAATCATGAAAGAAAATATGGACAGCTTATGGCTAAACTCAAGAAAGAGGGGAACATAGTAATTCAGAAATTCGGACAAAGGGGAAATATAGTACTTTGGCCCCTAGCAGACTATATGACAGAAGCCTATAGTCAACTAAATAATACTGATTGCTATCGCAAAAGTACTCCCCTCAGGTATAAAGCCATGCAGGACCAGCTCTATACTAAATTACTGGCATGGAAAAGTTTGGGTTTGCTTAACTTGGAAGAGTTTAAATTCCTAAGAAAGGACCACCCCAAAACTCCCATCATCTATTTCATTCTGAAGGTGCATAAGAACATTGTAAGGCCACCTGGAAGGCCCATTATTGCAGCCTGTGATGGGCCCCTAGAAAATCTGTTGAGGTATATAGACTTTTTTTGCAGGAACATGTCCACGGTCTGGAGTCATATATACAGGATACAAGTGACTTCATTCGAAAGATTCGGGATGTGGTTTGGCGAAAAGGATATCAACTAATAACCCTGGATGTGTCCTCGCTTTATACCTGCATCAGAAATTGCGATGGAATAATGGCGGTGAAACATTTTCTAGCAAGAAGACCCATAGAGTACAGGCAGCACAATAGAATGTTGATGGACATGCTGGTTTTCTGCCTGGAAAACAATTTTTTCTTATTCAAAAAACAAATGTATCAGCAGGTGCAAGGGGTTGCAATGGGGGCCAGCTTCTCCCCCAGCTATGCCTGTATGTTTATGGGCTGGTGGGAGGAGCTGGTCCTGAGAAAGCAGTTGGAGCAAATTTACAGTGGAAATGTGGTGTCCTGGCTTAGATATATCGATGATCTCATCATTGTATGGAATGGTACACAGACAGAAGCCAGAGATTTCATTTCTCGAATTAATGTGAACAATGTTAACCTCGCATTTACATCTTGCATTAGTGACAGTAGTGTTACATTTTTGGATGTAAAAATTACAGTAAACGATGAAATCTTAACCACTTCCCTATACCGTAAAGAGACAGCGGGTAATACCCTGCTCCATGCGTCCAGTGCACATCCCCCTCACTTAATCCACAGCATCCCCTATGGGGAGATGCTGCGGCTGCGCAGGATTTGTAGCAATGAAAAGGATTTGGAAAAACACCAGATGGATAGTAAGGCACGCTTTTTGCAGCGGGGTTACAACACTAAAACCATAGATGCAGCTATCCGCAAATCCAGAGCATTGGCTAGGGAGGACCTGTTACAGTACAAGGAATATTCGCAGGATTCAACTAATGAAAGTCCAGGGGTTCCTACTGAACCAGTAAGACTTATTTTGACTTTTTCCAGACAGGAGCAACAACTGCGAAAAATTGTACAACGAAACTGGCCTATAGTTAAGGAAGACCCCGTTATAGGCAGTACTCTTCCCAGATTTCCGGCGATAACATATAGGAAATCAGTTTCTATGGCCAACATTTTAGTGAAGAGCAGCCCAGAGGATAAGGAAGTAGGGGGTTGGCTCGCCGCGAGAAAGCGGTTTTTTAAGTGCTCTAACTGTAAAGCATGTCTATATGGAAGCAATAGAACATCTTACTTTACAGCTTTCAGTGATAAGCCACATATGATAAAACAACACCTTACATGTTTTAGAATGTAGCTGCAACTTAGCATACATTGGCAGCACAAAACTGGCGGCACATAAAAGGGTTCTACAACACACTAGGGCGATAATTAACAATGACCCGAATTATCCTGTGGCTAGACATTTTAAAGAGCAACATGAGAGCAACCTAAAACATCTGAAGTACTATAGTCCCACCACAAAGGAGAGGGGGAGACCGAGAAGGGAAGCTGAGACATCTAGAAACGCATTACATTCTGGAGCTAGACACTAAGCAGCCAGGGGGATTAAACACGAGTGAGGATCTGCACACTTATTTATAAATACTTTAGCAGACCACCACCCTCAGGGGGAAATGCATGCAAAAAGTAGCTAATTTTAGATGTCTCTGTTATCCCTATTAAGTTTATGGGTCTCCCAAACATGTCCAAATGGCTATTAGAGAATGACAGCATTGGAGAGATTCTATCCAAACTTATGTTAATTCACTAATGGGTCTTAGATAATTTAAATTACAGTTTTGTCTTTCACCCGTACATAATTGAATTATTTGAAGTCTGAACATTTGCGCATTTCTCACAATCAAGTTTTTTGATAATAATGTTTTTTACATAAATAATTTTTTAAGCAATACATTTTTACTGGGTTTTTAGACGAATGAATTGTATTTATAGGACTATATATGTATTTATTTATTTATTTACATATTTATGGAAACATATTTATGATTGTGGGAATCATTTGTCTCAGTACAGTAAAACATTAGGCTTTTTTTCCCTTGACTTATTTTGCACACCGTGTCTGCAGCACAATGTATTAAGTAGCCAAAACAGCAAATCATGAGATATTTTACTACAATTTTACTGATCTTGGCAACTGGACAGGACGTCTTAAATTAGCACTTGCACTTTACACACGTGGCACAGGTGGGGTATTATTTTATTATACAAGATATTTTTGGCACTTTTTTTCATATAGTTTACGTGAATTGGTACTAACATAGTTCAATATGGAGATGGAACGAGAAATTGCATTCAAGCAAGAGAAATTTTATAACGACACTTCGTTTTATTTGAAATAGGATACCATTTGCCCAATTTCTGTTGTTCTATTTTTCTCTGTTCTATTAATTCCAACTGAACATATGATTGTATGTATACAAGTTTGAATGTATGCATTTACGCAGGAATCATAAGGATTTTTACTATGTCTACTACCAATTGAATGCACTGGCACTTTAAAATGGGGTTTCACGCAAAGCAACGTTGTCATGTGATCAAGGCAGGGATCTGCCGAAACGCGTTATGGCGATGTGATGGTGTGCTAATAAAACAAAAAGCAAGCACTAAACCTGGGTCTACGCTCGTTCTGTTCCTGGTGAAGGAGTTTGAAGGCGAGGATTTTGGCACATATATATATATATATACAAGCTTCGAAGGTTTCAAAGCGTAGCCGTACCCTATAATTGAAAAGCACTCTCGGGGGTGAGTTCCGTTACTTTATTTATCGAACTCGGGCACAGAGATATATATATATGAAACTTTGCACAAGTTGGCACAACTAAAACCATTATGTCTTTCCGTATCAGCCAGGAGGAAGAAATATCTTAAACCAGTGCTTAGTGAGCCTGATTTGTCATCAAGGAGAAGTGTCTCTGACTATATGTCAACTTTAAGGGCCTCATTCCAATGTTGGGCAGACCGCCGCCGAAAGGCGTTGGTGGCAGTCGACCAACATCTTGTGAATCAGTCAGACCGCCAGATTACAGTTCTGGTGGTCAGCGATTTGGATTTGGTAAAACGACCGCCATCTCTGACAGGCTCAAGTAGCCCGTCGGGGTGGTGGTCCGAGCCTAACACCTACAATGGGGATGGTGCCTGCGGAAGCACTGCCGTACGGATTAGGACTTCCCTTTCCCTCAGCTTTTACATGGCGGTCCCGCCGCCATATAAAGGCAGAAGGAAAGGGACTTTGGGGCCCCAAGCATGGCCAGCGTTCCCTGTGGGTCACTGCAATGTGGCCTGGAGGCACATTTTATGCCACTCAAACATCCATGCACCATGTGCTAGGCACCACAGGGTGCCTGGCACATGGTGCATGGATGTTTGATGACTGCCCTTAGCCCCTTTCTAGGTCTGCAGCACAAGCCGCAATGGAAAAGAGCAGTTTTCTGACTGCCTGCACGGCGGGTGCATTGAAATCGGGCAGGTGGAACCACCAATTTACAATCGGTCGGACACCTATCTTAGACAATGACCGCCATCGTAACGAGGGCCTAAGTTCTGCATTGGAAGGGGCTTTACTTTTTCCAGCTATAAGTAAATGGTTTATATATAATGTATTTTAATTTTGTTTGATTATATGATTAGGAAGTTGTTTTCACAAAATTAATTTTAGTGAAAGTTGTCTTGAAGTGTGATACATTGTGTGATGTTTTTCTGGACAAAATGTTTAATTAACTACATTTAAAAAAAAAGAAACACAAAAGGAACAAAAAGGAAAAAAATGGATCAAATTACATTGAACCTGATCCTGGCGTCTACTGCAAGCCAGTGAAGAGGTTTAATGCCAGTTTGGTATGGCCATGCTTCTAAAGATGTCAGCATGGACAAGCTGCTTGAAACTGAAGCATTTCAACCCTGGCAATGAGGTTTTTAAGGAGACAGGTGTAGATGATATTGAAGAAGTCAAAACATGTTCAGACAAATGTTGTCACTTACTCCATCCTCTTGGTTTAGAGCAGCGGAAGCATTTCTCTGATGTAGTGAGATGTGCTTGATGACTACATTAACCAAGGAGTTTAATGGAACTTCTGAGTCAAAAACTAATCTCAGGAATCTTACTTTCAGAGAGGGTGATAAAGAGAAGCTTAGGCCTAGGTGTGAGCTGAAATGTAATGTGTGTGAGCAAAGATTTCCCCATACCTTGATTCTTTTTTTTGCTCCTTACATGCAGAGGAAGCTCACCAAACAATTGTTTACATGTCCATGCAAGTGGTAATATTCACTGAATTACCTGGGGCCGTATCATGATTCCATTCTCTGCGCTTCGACTATGCAGAACGCGTCTGTGCATTTCATTTTGTCATCAGTCCATATATTAACTCAAAAAATCTCTTAATTAGAAGATGGGTGGTAGACAGCAGAGCTCATAAACACAGGGCAGTAATTGTCCCTTTGTGTTACTGACCTCTGCTGTCAGCAGCACATGCATTAACTCAGCGATTTCTTGCATTAATGTACGCATGAAAAATAGAAAAATGAAGTGCACTGTACCCTTCTGTGTTGGTACAGCACAAAGATTCTGATCATGATACGGCACTTGGTCTGATATTAAACATGAAGTGGCTTTGGTTATCATCCACGTGCATGTGGAGCTTCACCTGGTGCAGTTCAAGAAATTGAGGCAATATGCAGCTTTGGAAAAGTAAATGCGATATGGGGGATTCTTGGGCTCTGCTGCACAGCACTGATAGTGAGTATGACACAGTTGACTGACTCCTATTTTTTTGTTATTTGACTGGAGAGGTATGATTGGATCCGTAGCAGGGCTCTTGAGAATATGCCTGCCCATTGTTCAAACCTTCCCATTAAAACTGCGTAGTCAGCTGTTTCAGAGGCAACAGAGAGGAAGAAGAATACAAGAGTTGCCTTCATGACATCAGGCAAGGAGAAAGGGGGTTCTTTTCTGGGGTTTGCTGAATAAAACTCAGTGCCTCTCTTTGGCCTAAAACGTGATTGATTTTCACGATTTATTTCACACTCTCTTAGAGCTGCATGTGTTCCATTTCACGACTTAGGGGGGCAGATTTACAAGCCCCTTGCGCCACTTTTGCGTCACTTTTCCCATTTTAAAAGTGACGCAAGGGGCTTGTAAATCTGCCCCTTAGGATTTAAACATCTCTCTCTCTCTCTCTCTCTTTATTAAAAACAAGATCATTGTTTAAAGATTTATTAAATCTAATATTGCTTCTTTTATTTGCTCCGTTAAATTTAACTCGACTTTTTAGAAAACACTTAATAAGTCTTTATGATAAACGTGGACCTTCTATTGGGTCATCAGTCATTTTGAATGTCATCTCAACGAATAAAGAGTAGTGCAGAATGATTTCTTCTGTACTGTAACTTATTCAGAAAACAACTTTATTCAGTAGACATATAATGTTCTTCTCAGGAGGTAATGAATGCACTTGAATTGACTAGTCTAAACTGTGTCGCAAAATTATATTTGTGTGCGATGGGAAAATGATATTTTGGTCGAGTTTCATCATACAGAGTGTACACTTGTCGAAAATCATCTTCTCCCTGGACGCATAATGCACTCAGGATTTATTAAGCTGTCATTTCAAAAGTTTGTCAGCTGTAAGGCGAATCCTCTAGCTCATTTGACTTCACAGCAACACGAAGACACAGTTAATAGGGTTCTTGGAATTGAAAAACTCATGAATAGGCAATACAAAAATGCCTGTAAAGATTTTAGCTGGTGCGTAGCCTCAGGAAGTCTGCTTGCCCCACCTGCTAGTTTACACGAGTGTAATCTCTCAAAATCCGCGGTTCTTCACATTATGCGTATTTAATATATTTTCCTTCATTCAGCCATCACGTTTTTTTGCAAACTATACACCCGCGGGAGACGATTGGAACTGAAAATGCCTCACTTTTATATGTGAGGAATGCCACTGTCCACAGATTTTGCTTTGACAACTGATAAAATGTATTTTGGATAATATGCATATTGTTCGTGAACTTTATGCATGTCTGTTGTGGAAAACATTTTGCAATTGCTCCCTCTCTACTGCCAGCATTATATTCGTATCTGGCCGATTCATACTACACCTGCAAAAACTATGGGGCAGATTTACAATTAACTAACGCAGCACGGCGCAGCAAGTGATTTTGCTGCGCCATGCTGCGTTAGTTTGGAAAGCACAGGGATGCGACATATTTACAAGAATATGTCGCCTCCTTGTGCTTCCCCCTGCGCTGGCGCACAAACTGCAGCCATGCGCCGGCGCAGGCACCCTTGCACCATGGTGCAAGGATGCCTGCGTCGTGGGGAGATTGTTTTTGTGCAGGAAGGGGAACCTTCCTGCACAAAAACAATCACTACAACCATTTTCCTCTTTCAATGCGTGCTGCAGAATGCAGCACGCATTGAAAGAGGAAAAAACGAGGAGAAATGAAAACATTTCTCCTCGGTGCGCCTCCCTACGCCACCTCTAGGGTGGCGTAGCTTTCAAACGCATCTCCAGAGTTACGATTTCTCGTAATTCTGGAGATGTGTCTTGTTCCATGGGTGTTGCGTGGGAACACCCACAGCAACACCCATGGAACGCCCCTTCACCGCAAAGTGCTGCGTGTGAAGGGGCCGTATTTACAAGGAGAGGAAAAGTCACGTAGGCTGGCTTTTCCTCTCCTTGTAAATATGGAGCAGCCCCCTGCGCCACCAGTACGTCACGAAAAGTGACGTACTGGTGGCGCAGGGGGCTCGTAAATCTGCCCCTATATATAGAAGTTGGATTTGCACTCTGCAGGCCCTCATATTATTAACATGTATCATAACAATCAGTGCTGTACGTACATAGATTTTATTTTTGAAAAACAGCTAAGCTTCTTATACTTTTTCAAACAGATTAATAAAAAATACACTTAGGTGTTCTCAAATAAAAAAAGCAATCGAAATAAAAACGAAAGATTTACTTGCTTGTTGAACAAATGTTGGAATTACCTAACTTTCAGTCACATGTGGAAAGTGTTGCTTTTGTTTGGGAAATGCTCATATTGAGAAATGTAGGAATTTTTAGGAACACAAACACACTTACTCTGCATAAAATTTCAGCTACAAAGTTATTATATATTTTTTTTGCATGACTATGGGCCTGACTTGGAGTTTGGCAGATGGGTTACTTCGCCACAAACGTGACGGATAACGCGTCTGCGGTATTACAAGTCCATTATATCCTATGTTATTACAAGTCCATTATATCCTATGGCAGGTGCAATATGGCAGACAGGATATCCGTGATGTAGTAACTTGTCCACCAAACTCTAAATCAGGTCCTATGTTTGTAACAGAGGAGGTGTAAGGCAACAAGCTGATGTTACAGGGGTGCTGGCCAAGCAAACGTTTTTGTAACAATTAAGAAATCTAAATTTGGTTGTTACTTATATTATAACGTTTTTTTCCTGGAAAGCTTATGGAATCCTGTTCCTGGAAAGTAAAAATATGGGAGATAGGAAAGGAAACTTCACCATATTTAGTGGTGAAGTAGTAGAACGACTTTCTTGATTTCACAATGAATAACCTACTCATATTAGAGGAAAAAGTGTATTTGTAAATGCGCATTTGTTAGACCTGGCATCCTTGGCGTGGGTCTCCCTTCCATTTTTTCATAATGCCTCCACTGTTGTCGATATGTTTTTGCTGGACTAGATGCTCATGGGCACTTTGCCACTGCTAATCAGTGCCAAAGTGCAAGTGCTCCCTATTGTAAATTGTGATGTGAATTAGTGACTCCATGTTTGGCTTATTTGAATTACTGTCAGACCCTAGTACAGTGCACTGAGTGTGCCCAGGGCTTGTAAATCAAATGCTGCTGGTGGGCTTGCAGCACTGGTTGTGCCACCCACAGAAGTAGCTTGTAAAGTGTGTCTCAGGCCTGCCATTGCAGAGCCTGTGTGCAGTCTGTGACTGCCATGTCGACTTGGTAAGTGCACCCACCTACCAGTCCCCAAACCTTCCCTTTTCTTCATATCAGACACCCCTATGGTAGGCCTACGGGCAGGGTGCATTGTAAGGATAAGGTGGGACATGCCTGGTGTGTGTGGCATGTCCTAATAGTGAATTACAGCCATTTTCGTTTTTCACTATTGCAAGGCTACCTGTTCCCCATAGGCCAGAATGGGCAGTTTGATTATAACATCTTATAATCCTAAACTGACTCAGGGAACTAGGTAGAAATTCGAGTTTAGTATGCCTGAACTCAGAATGATAAAATACATCTTTTAGTGAAGTTGGTTTTAACATTCTGTGTTTGAAAATACCACTTTTAGAAAGTGGGTATTTTCTTGCCTAACTATCCAGCCTGCCTCTGCCAGCTTGTGTATTGTGTGTCTGGTTTGTGCGTGACAGGGGCTGGGGGGTGGCCACAGGAGACAGGGTGAAGCAGCCCAGGGCTGAATAGAGAGATCTGCATCCAGAGTGGAGGGAGGAGTTGCATCTGGGTCTGAATAGGGCTGTGCCTGCCTGCCACAATGCTGGCTCCACCCCCTGCCGGGCATCTGAGTACCCTGCCCCACATTCTGAAAGGAAAGAAGGAGTCATGTACACAGAGTGCTCCAAAGCTGCACAGAACTGGTTTAAGCTAGGCAAAGGCCTCTCTGCCTTCAGAGAACAAAGAGAAAAGGAGTATAAGTACTGGGGCCCAAACCCAGAAACTTTAGATAACTTTTTGGGAACAAGAAGAAACCTTTGCTGAGGAGCGGAACCAAGTGGAAACTGAGGAGAGACTATCCCTAAGCCTGAAGTGCTGCTTGGGGGATTGGCCTGCAGTGGTTTGCCTGACTGCCAAAGAAAGGAGAAAGGAACTTTTGCTTTGTTGTTACTTTCATCAACTTGTGAAGGATCTCCAAGGGCTTGGAAGAGAGCTTGCCCCCTGTAACGAAGTCCCAGGACCAGTGGACTTCACCAGCCTTTGTGAATTGCTGCTGGAAACTCTGTTTCAGTAGCTACAGAGGTAGAGAGCTGTGACCGACTCTAACGACCGGCTCGGTGTCCTGTTGGCACCGCATCGAGCACCGCTCGCATCTTGCAACGCACGGCCTTGGTCTCACCGACTCCGTCTCGACGCCATTGCCTGCACCGTAGCCTGTGAGCACCGCACCTCGCAACGCCTCGCTACACCGAATCGAACTGGTCTGACCGACACGGTCACTGCTGCTGAGTTCGAGTCCTGTGACCGCACCGGAGTTGGGCACCGCTCGCACGCTTCGCGACACACAGCCCGACTCGCACCGCTGTCCGGACTGATCGACGCCAGCTCCCGAATCCGGCTCCGTCGCCGCACCGCAACCTGCCAGCACCGCATCGAAGCACCGTCTCGCCCTGCAACGCACGGCCCTGGTCTCACCGACTCCGTCTCGACGACGTCAACGAGCCGCTGCCTGCACCGCATCGAGGGACAACGCGTCCTGCAACGCTTCCATTTTGCATCGCGACCACGACGTACAGCCATCCGCCTTGCACGCCCGTGCCTGCCGCTTCAAGTAAAAGGTACTGTGACCGAGTCTGTCTACGCTGTGTTGGCCCGTCTCGACGCAGACAGCTGGATTTGTTAGACTCTGTTTGTTCTTGACATCGCCGTAGCCGGAGGAGGCTACCGACTTGCACAGAACCTTGAATTAAGCCTTTTGATCAGAACTAAGCATTCTTGACAGTATTGTGGATTATTTTTGTCGTTTATGGTCTTGTGATAAATCTATATAAAGTATACCTATTTTTATAAATATACAACCTGTGTGGTGTCCATTGGTAGTGTTGTCACTTGATTACTGTATGTGTTCACAAATGCTTTACACACTGCCTCTGAACTAAGCCTGTCTGCTCGTGCCAAGCTACCAAGAGGGTGAGCAGGGGTTATTTCAGGAGTGTACCTACTTTCCCTGACTAGACTCAAGGGTCCCTATTTGGACAAAGGTACCTACCTCTGCCAACTAGAGACCCCCAAATCTAACATTGGTGGTCAGCGGTGAGGATTCTGGACTTGCATTTGTGACTCATGTACAGTAATTGGTGAACACTACTTAGTGAGTGCAGACCAACACGCAACCACATACTCTTTGATAGCATGTTTTCTGGGATTTTCTATTTTTGCAACTGCCAAGTTTAATCACCATGGAGAAACCAGCATCAGTAGCCTCTGTTGAGTGTGATTGGGAAGAGGAGAGGCTAGAATGCTACACCCTCAAGCAGCTCAAGCATTTCTGCAAAAAGTTTAAAGTGTCCATGACCGGGCTCTCCAGGAAGGAGGACCTCCAAAAGGCGCTGAGGGCCTGAGTCGAATCAAGGAGTGCCCCTGTGGAGGGGCTGAGAATGCAGAAGGGCAGCTGGAGGGGCTATTGGGTCTAGGGGCTGGAAGACCACCTTCCCCAGTAGGTAGCAGTGTTTCTGCCAGAGGTCTGTCTCCAGAAGAGTTGGAGGACAGGAAAGAGAGTAGGATGCACGAAATGGAGCTGACCAAGCTCAAGCTGAATGGGCAGTTAGAATTTGAAATACAAACTAGGAAATTAGCCCTAGAAGAAAAGAAAATGCAGTTTGAACATGAGAAGGTTTTGAGGGAGTTGAAATTGAAGGCCAAAAGCTTAGAGATTACTCCCTCTGGTGGCAGTGTACCGCCTGTGCCTGTTGAAGCTAGGGTGTATATTCCCAAAGTTGTGGTGAAGGAGTTTTTTAAAAATGATGACATTGGGCAGTGGTTCAAAGCCTATGAGGTAACCATGTCTTCCCACCGGGTCCCTGAGAAGGATTGGGGAGCGGGGTTGTGGGGGCGGTTCCTGAGTGAAGGGCGGGATACCTTGTTGGATTTGCCCTCTGAAGTCTATAATTCATACAGCCACATGAAGGATGCTTTAATGACTAGGTATGGTTTGACCCCTGAGCTTTATAGGCAGAGGTTCAGGAACTGTAAGAAGATTGAAGGCAGTACCTGGGTTGAATATGTGACCTTTTTTTGCAGAGCCTTGGATGGTTGGGTAAAGGGTAGCAAAGCGACTGATTTTCAGGCGCTCTTTGATTTGATTGCCTGGGAGCACTTGTCCGGTAATTGTTTTCCTGAGCTACGCCAGCACCTGATTGATAGTAAGCTGACTAACCCTAGGCAGCTTGCTGAGGAGGCGGACCGCTGGGTGAGTACCCGGGTCCACAAGGGTCACGTGGGAGACTCCGCCACTCTTCTGCTGGGCAGGGTCCCCAGCAGAAGAGTGGGGGGGACAAGGGTAAACAGAGGGAGTTCCATAAAGGGCCCCAAAGTAGACCCCAAGGGAACCAAGGGAAAGGGTCCCAGCCTCCCCCTGAGAAGAAGCCAGTGGCTCTGACAGGCCCCCCTGTTCACCAGGGACCACTGGTGTGTTACAAGTGTGGCGCCCCTGGCCACAAGGCCAACGATCCTCGTTGCCCTTTGCATGGAAAACCAGCACCCACTGGTGCAGTCCCCCGCCAGTTGGCTAGTGTAGCCCTGGGGGAGGAGTGGGGTGCCCAAGGTGGGGGGGATCCCACAGTGTTTTCCCTTGTCTCATTAGGAGACTCTGAGATGGTCCCTAGGACCCAGCTGCCTGATAACACTAAAAAATACAGGCAGTGGGCGACCATCAATGGCCATAGGGTGGAGGCTCTGAGAGACACAGGAGCCAGTGTGACAGCTGTCAAGTGTCACCTGGTGTCTAAAGAGCAGGTTGTCCCTGATGCATTCTATCCGGTTGTTGCCGCTGACAACACAGTCACTGCAAGGTGGCTCAGGTTCCCTTTGAGTGGGGGGTCTCGGGTACTCTTCAAGTAGCTGTGAGGCCAGCCATGCCTGTTGACTGTTTGTTAGGGAACGATTTGAAGAGCACACCTTGGGCTAAGGTGGAGCGGAGTGCGCATTTAGAAATGTTGGGCTTGCCTGATTGGGCATGTGTGACCACCCGGTCAATGGCAGCTAAAGGTGTTCAAGAGGACCTGGAGCCTGAGAGGGAGGCCCAGGTGCCTGCCGGAGAGAGAGGAGGCAGGGGGCATGGGAAACTGGCCCCCAAAGTTCCCACGGTCCAGGAGGAGGCAGACCCTGAGGGGATGCCCTGGAGCCTACAGGGGAACAGGTAGCTGAACTGGGGGACCTACCTGAGCTGACCCATTGGCAGCAAGAAGGAGGACCCTCCAGGGAAGAGTTCTGCAAGGAGCAGAACACATGCCCTTCTCTCGTGGGTCTGAGGCAACAGGCCACAGACCAGGCAGCAGGTGATCAGTCTGGATCACATTGGATTTACTGGGAGAATGGTCTCCTGTATTCAGAGCCTAAGGTTGCTGAGCCTGGGTCAGCCCGTGTGCTGGTGGTACCCCAGCACTTCAGAGCCTTCCTACTGGGGTTGGCTCATGATGTACCGTTAGCAGGACATCTGGGGCAGGACAAGACCTTTGAAAGGCTTGTCACCCATTTCTATTGGCCCCAGATGCGCAGGAGTGCCGCCACTCACTGCAGGACATGCCAGACTTGCCAGGCAAGTGGAAAGAGTGGGAGGAAGCAGAAGGCTCCTCTCCAGCCATTCCCTGTGGTCAGCACCCCCTTTGAACGGGTGGGTATTGACATTGTGGGGCCACTGGACCCCAAGACAGCCATGGGCAACAGGTTTATCCTGGTCTTGGTGGACCATGCCACCCGGTACCCTGAAGCCATCCCTCTGAGGACAGTGACGGCCCACGTGGTGGGACGGCACTGATGGGAATATTCTCACGTGTGGGATTCCCTCAAGAGGTGGTGTCTGACAGAGGTACCAACTTCGTGTCCAAGTACATGAAGTCCCTGTGGCAGGAGTGCAGTGTAACTTACAAGTTCACCACTCCTTACCACCCTCAAGGAAATTGGCTGGTTGAGAGATTCAACCGGACCCTCAAGGGCATGATTATGGGTCTGGAAGAACCCATGAGGCGCAAATGGGACGTCCTCTTACCTTGCCTGTTGTTTGCATACCGGGAGGTGCCACAGAAGTCTCTAGGGTTCAGCCCCTTTGAGCTCCTCTATGGACACCCGGTGCGAGGACCTCTGAGTTTGGTCAAGGAAGGCTGGGAGCAATCTCCCAGGAAACCTCCACAGGATGTATACAGTTACATGCTGGCCTTCAGGAACCAGACTAGGCATTTCAGAGAGCTTGCTGAGGCAAATCTGGAAGCCAGCCAGGAGGAGATGAAGTGGTGGTACGACCAGAATGCCACTCTGGTCGAGCTTCAGCCTGGTCAGAAAGTGTGGGTCATGGCCCCTGTGGAGCCTTGTGCGCTCCAGGACAGGTGGACCGGCCCTTTGACGGTGGTGGAGCGCAAGAGTCCAGTTACCTACTTGGTGGACTTGCAGTCTCCCAGGAACCCCTTGCAGGTCCTGCATGTGAACCGCCTAAAGCCCCACTTGGAGAGGTCCCAAGTGGGCATGCTCTTAGCTACAGATGATGGGATGGAGGAGGAGACCGAGCCTCTTCCTGACCTCCTGTCAGCCCGAGATCAAGATGGATCAGTGGAGGGAGTAAACCTCTCTACCTCCCTCACACCTGAGCAGCAGGGTGACTGTCGCCAGCTGTTGGGACAGTTCCCTGACCTGTTCTCCCTAGTTCCCAGTGTCACTCATTGGTGCGTCCATGATGTGGACACTGGGGACAGTCTTCCTGTGAAGCACAAGGCTTACAGGGTGACTGACAGGGTCAGAGCCTGCATCAAGGAGGAGGTCTCCAAGATGTTTGCGCTAGGGGTGATTGAGTCCTCTAACAGCCCTTGGGCCAGCCCAGTGGTCTTGGTTCCAAAGGCTGCCGCACCTGGTGCCACACCCGAACTCCGGTTCTGTGTGGACTACAGGGGACTCAATTCCGTCACCAGGACTGACGCCCACCCCATCCCCAGAGCTGATGAGCTCATAGATCGGTTAGGGGCTGCGCGGTACCTCAGCACGTTTGACTTAATGTTTGGGTACTGGCAGATCGCCTTGACTGATGGGGCAAAAGAGAGGTCAGCATTCTCCACACCAGATGGGCACTACCAGTTCCAGGTGATGCCCTTTGGGATGAAGAATGCTCCTGCCACCTTTCAGAGGTTGGTCAACCAGGTGTTGGTTGGACTGGAGGATTTCAGTGCCGCCTACCTGTATGACATCGCAGTGTTCAGTGCCAGTTGGGAAGAACATCTGCGCCACCTCTGGGAAGTGTTGATGGCGCTGCGGAGGGCAGGCCTCACAATCAAGGCAAGTAAGTGCCAGATTGGGCAGGGTTCTGTGGTGTACTTGGGATACCAGGTTGGGAGCGGCCAGGTGGCACCCCTCCAACCGAAAATTGATACCATTCTGGCTTGGGAGCCCCCCAAGACCCAGACAGAGGTGAGAGCCTTCCTAGGACTCACCGGGTATTACAGGAGATTCGTCAAGGGGTATGGCAGCATTGATGCCCCCTTGACAGAGCTGACTTCCAAGAAGCAGCCCAGGAAAGTGATTTGGACTGACGCCTGTCAAAAAGCTTTTGACACCTTGAAGACTGCCATGTGCACGGCGCCTGTGCTCCAGGCACCCAACTTCTCCAATGAGTTCATTGTTCAGACGGACGCTTCAGAGCATGGTGTAGGGGCTGTTCTATCACAGATCAATGAGGAGGGCCTAGACCAACCTGTAGCCTTCATCAGTAGGAGGTTACTTCCCGGGAACAGAGATGGAGTGCTATTGAGCGTGAGGCATTTGCTGTGGTCTGGGCACTGAAGAAGCTGAGACCATACCTGTTTGGGACTCACTTCCGGGTTCAGACAGACCACAGGCCCCTCAGATGGTTGATGCAGATGAGGGTGAGAATCCAAAGCTGTTGAGGTGGTCCATTTCCCTACAGGGGATGGACTTTACGGTGGAACACCGCCCTGGTACAGAACACGCCAATGCTGATGGTCTGTCCAGATTTTTCCGCCTTAGTGATGAGAACTCCCTAGGGGTACGATAGTTCTCCCCACATTTCAGCTGGAGGGGACACGTGTTAGACCTGGCATCCTTGGCGTGGGTCTCCCTTCCATTTTTTCATAATGCCTCCACTGTTGTCGATATGTTTTTGCTGGACTAGATGCTCATGGGCACTTTGCCACTGCTAATCAGTGCCAAAGTGCAAGTGCTCCCTATTGTAAATTGTGATGTGAATTAGTGAGTCCATGATTGGCTTATTTGAATTACTGTCAGACTCTAGTACAGTGCACTGAGTGTGCCCAGGGCTTGTAAATCAAATGCTGCTGGTGGGCTTGCAGCACTGGTTGTGCCACCCACAGAAGTAGCTTTCAAAGTGTGTCTCAGGCCTGCCATTGCAGAGCCTGTGTGCAGTCTGTGACTGCCATGTCGACTTGGTAAGTGCACCCACCTACCAGTCCCCAAACCTTCCCTTTTCCTCATATCAGACACCCCTATGGTAGGCCTACGGGCAGGGTGCATTGTAAGGATAAGGTGGGACATGCCTGGTGTGTGTGGCATGTCCTAATAGTGAATTACAGCCATTTTCGTTTTTCACTATTGCAAGGCTACCTGTTCCCCATAGGCCAGAATGGGCAGTTTGATTATAACATCTTATAATCCTAAACTGACTCAGGGAACTAGGTAGAAATTCGAGTTTAGTATGCCTGAACTCAGAATGATAAAATACATATTTTAGTGAAGTTGGTTTTAACATTCTGTGTTTGAAAATACCACTTTTAGAAAGTGGGTATTTTCTTGCCTAACTATCCGGCCTGCCTCTGCCAGCTTGTGTATTGTGTGTCTGGTTTGTGCGTGACAGGGGCTGGGGGGTGGCCACAGGAGACAGGGTGAGGCAGCCCGGGGCTGAATAGAGAGATCTGCATCCAGAGTGGAGGGAGGAGTTGCATCTGGGTCTGAATAGGGCTGTGCCTGCCTGCCACAATGCTGGCTCCACCCTCTGCCGGGCGTCTGAGTACCCTGCCCCACATTCTGAAAGGAAAGAAGGAGTCATGTACACAGAGTGCTCCAAAGCTGCACAGAACTGGTTTAAGCTAGGCAAAGGCCTCTCTGCCTTCAGAGAACAAAGAGAAAAGGAGTATAAGAACTGGGGCCCAAACCCAGAAACTTTAGATCACTTTTTGGGAACAAGAAGAAACCTTTGCTGAGGAGCGGAACCAAGAGGAAACTGAGGAGAGACTATCCCTAAGCCTGAAGTGCTGCTTGGGGGATTGGCCTGCAGTGGTTTGCCTGACTGCCGAAGAAAGGAGAAAGGAACTTTTGCTTTGCTGTTACTTTCATCAACTTGTGAAGGATCTCCAAGGGCTTGGAAGAGAGCTTGCCCCCTGTAACAAAGTCCCAGGAACAGTGGACTTCACCAGCCTTTGTGAATTGCTGCTGGAAACTCTGTTTCAGTGGCTACAGAGGTAGGGAGCTGTGACCGACTCTAACGACCGGCTCGGTGTCCTGTTGGCACCGCATCGAGCACCGCTCGCATCTTGCAACGCATGGCCTTGGTCTCACCGACTCAGTCTCGACGCCGTCACCGAGCCGTTGCATGCACCGTAACCTGTGAGCACCGCACCTCGCAACGCCTCGCTACACCGAATCGAACTGGTCCGACCGACACGGTCACTGCTGCTGAGTTCGAGTCCTGTGACCGCACCGGAGTTGGGCACCGCTCGCATGCTTCGCGAGGCACCGCCCGACTCGCACCGCTGTCCGGACTGATCGACGCCAGCTCCCGAATCCGGCTCCGTCGCCGCACCGCAACCTGCCAGCACCGCATCGAAGCACCGTCTCGCCCTGCAATGCACGGCCCTGGTCTCACCGACTCCATCTCGACGACGTCAACGAGCCGCTGCCTGCACCGCATTGAGGGACAACGCGTCCTGCAACGCTTCCATTTTGCATCGCGACCACGACGTACAGCCATCCGGCTCGCACGCCCGTGCCTGCCGCTTCAAGTAAAAGGTACTGTGACCGAGTCTGTCTACGCTGTGTTGGCCCGTCTCGACGCGGTCAGCTTGATTTGTTAGACTCTGTTTGTTCTTGACAACGCCGTAGCCGGAGGAGGCTACCGACTTGCACAGAACCTTGAATTAAGCCTTTTTGATCAGAACTAAGCATACTTGACAGTATTGTGGATTATTTTTGTCGTTTATGGTCTTGTGATTAATCTATATATAGTATACCTATTTTTATAAATATACAACCTGTGTGGTGTCCATTGGTAGTGTTGTCACTTGATTACTGTATGTGTTCACAAATGCTTTACACACTGCCTCTGAACTAAGCCTGTCTGCTCGTGCCAAGCTACCAAGAGGGTGAGCAGGGGTTATTTCAGGAGTGTACCTACTTTCCCTGACTAGACTCAAGGGTCCCTATTTGGACAAAGGTACCTACCTCTGCCAACTAGAGACCCCCAAATCTAACAACATTACTGGTAAATAATGAAAATGATCTGTTTAGTGAACAACCCACCTAAGTACAATATATATGATTCCGTAGACTTGCGTCTTGAAATGTATTGTTTTTGTAGATTTACGCAATTGTCCTTGTTTTCTGTGAGTCTCCTAAAAGCTAAACATCTAGGGCCTCATTTACAAAAAATTGGCGTAGGGCAGCACCGCAAGTCTTTTTTGCTGCAATGCTCTACGCCAATTTGAAAGGGCAGGAATGCACCGTATTTACGAGATATGGTGCATTCTTGTTGTTTCAGCCAGCTCTGGTGCACAATTTGGTGCCTAGCGCCATCGTAGGCACCCTTGCTTGGTGCAAGGGTGCCTGCGTTGTTGGTAGGATTGTTTCTGTGTAGGAAGGGGCATCTTCCTGTAAAAAAACAATCCCCACAGGCGTTGACCATGTTATATGTATGCTTCAGAATACAGCACACATGGAAAGAGGAAAAAACGAGGAGAAATTAAAAAATTTCTCCTCGTTATGCCTGCTCTGGGGAGGAGTAAGGTTTTGGCGCTGCCCCAGGTTTACGTGATTTTGTAAATCTGGGGCAGCATTAAATTCCATGAGTTTTGCATGGTAACACCCACTCCAACGCCCATGGAACGCCTCCTGGACACAGAGTAAGGCAACGCATCGCTTTGCATTGCCTTGGCTTACTCCATCTCTATGAAGTCATGCAAAGTCACACAGGGTGGCTTTGCGTCACCTCACAGATATGAATGAGAGGCCTGCACCACCAGAGCGTTAAAAAAAAGTGATGCTCCAGCAGTGCTGGCCTCTTGTAAATAAGCCCCCCACTTCATACGGAGGATTAAACACTGAAAACGATGTATGTGAATCGGGCACTAAATATTTGCGACTTTTCGACCCAGCGTCTTGCAATTATAACTTAGAAATAATTTATTTTACAGTACTTAGAGTTTCTTATGAGGCTTTCAGAATGTCATTTCCGAATGTCATTTCAGATTACATAATCGTGTTAAAGTAAATTTTCTTTGCTCACATCAAACTCACCCTAATTTCTGACAACTAGAGCTAACAAATTGTGGACTTATTTACAAGCCCAGTGCATCGCCGAAACATCACTTTATTTGACGTTTAGGCGGTGAACAGTGCAGAGCCATATATACGAGGGCACAAAGAGTCACCCTGCGTGGCTTTTCATGGCCATGTTGATATGGTGAAAGGCAACGCAGCGCAAGTTGCTGCGTTGTCTCATACTGCGTCGGGGAGGGGTGCCATGGGCATTGAAGTGGGTGTTCCCACTCAACACCCATGGTATTTGACACATTCCCAGAATTACAACACAGCGTAAATCTGGGAATGCGTCAAAACCATGTGCCTCGCCAGGGGAGGCGTAACGATTGTTTCTGTGCAGGAAGGTGCCCCTTCCTGCACAAAAGCAATCCTGCCAACAGCACAGACACCCTTGCACCATGGTGCAAGGGTGCCTGGGTTGGTGCTATGCACCAATTTGTGCACCAGCACAGTGGAAGAGGACAGGAATGCACCGTATCTCATAGATTTGGCTCATTCCTGCACTTTTCTATTGATGCAGGGCAGCGCAGCAAAGTGACGTTCATCACTGTCCTGCGTCAAATTGTTGTAAATGAGGCCATGGATTTGGTACTAAGCCTATCTTGAGGAAACTACTATAATTTTCATAAGGGAACTATATTATTTTCAAAAAACATGTAGGACCATACTTATGACAAAGTGACACAACACAGTGCAGCGAGTCACCTTGCTGCGCTGCGTTACAGGGAAGGGGCAGGAATGCGCCGTATTTAAAAGAATACCATGTATTTCTGTCCATGTCTCTTTGAATCTTGGCAGCCTAGCGCCGACGAAGGCACTCTTGCACCATGGTGCAAGGGTGCCTGCATTGCAGACAGGATTCTTTTTGTGCAGGAAGGGACACCTTCCTGCACAAAAACAATTCTGAGAGGCACATTTTTTTTTCTAGCTGTGCTGCAGGATGCAGCACACAGAAAGAGGAAGTAACAAGGAGAAATAAAGATATTTCTCCTCGTTGGGCCTCACCTGGGAGGTGTATTTTTTGGCGCATTCCCAGGTTTACCAGTTCTGATAAATCTGGGAAACTCATCAAAATAAAATCCATGGGAGTTTCATTGGAACACCCACGCAAAGTCCATGGAATACCTTCCCAGGGCAGAGTAATGCAATGCAGTGATTTGCGCTGCATTGCGTTACTCCATATTTTTAGAGCCACTCGGAGCCACGCAAAGTGGCTTTGCATGGCTTTAAAAGTGACTTACGGTTTGCGGTGCTCTTGCACCACGTTGCATGGTGCAAGAGCAGCGCAAACCGGGTCATAATTATTTCCCATAGCATCCTGTGAGAGATATCTCACATAAAGTTTTAGGCCCAGATTTACAACATTTTTGTGTGAGGTTTGCATTACTTTTGTAATGTAGACCTGATGCAAAGTTGTGTTTGTGAAGTACAAACCAATGAACATGCCCATTTGTATTTGTTAGTAACAAAGGGTAAAACAACGCAGTGCAATCTGCTCCCTTGCATTACTTTGCATCAGGAATGCGTTCCATGGGTGGTGCATGGGCATTCCTGTGCATACACACGTGTTTTAGACACAAATGCCTATCTACAAAGACTTGCAGATATAGCTTTATACCAATATCCTGCGCCTACCTGAGGATGGTGTAACACAGAGAAATATTTTTGTTTGTCCTCGTTTTTCCCCTTTGCAATTGTGCTGCATTCTGCAGCACACATACATTGAGTAATTAGCCTTAAACCATAGTTTTTGGGCTGGGAGATCCGTTTACTTCACAAAAACTACGCTGACCACAACACAGACTGTCTTGTATTATGGCATAAGGGTGACTGTGTTGGCACACGGCTTCACAAAATGTGCCAATGCATAGCGAGATCAGAACTTCATTGATTTGTAGATATGATGGAGTTCTCCTCTCTCCAGTTCACACAACAAAGGCTAGCAACTTTGATTGATACTCTGCGTTGTGTGAACTCTTAGTAAATCTGGGCCTTAGATTAGTATTCATAACAGTAGGATGGCTCAGTGAGCTGAAAATTCACACTGACAAATGCAATCTTGTGAAAGTCAATAATACAAATTTAGGCAAGTAGAGTCATCCTTCCAAGTCAGTAAATTCAGAACCATAAATTAGCCAGTAGTAAAATCTGTAATTTACCTCACAAACAGGGAACAGATGTATGGCAGGGATTGTTATATTGAAGCAAAAGCAGTTATTATTAATCTGCTTTTGCAATCCTCATTGTATGTCTCGCATTTCCCAAAGTGAGGTGGATTTTGCATGTTAACTATTCTGAACATGTGATGTACAGTCAGAGCAATGAATAAAGAGATGCCAGACATCTGTGTATGCTACATATAAAGAGACCAGCGAGTCCTATGTCTGGAGGCTGAACAAATGTAATTTCTTCAGCATTGGGGTGATGTGGTCAAGTTTCTTCAAGCCCTTGATTAGACGTGTCACTGCATGTAGGGTTCCTTTGATGTTATGGGACATTTAAGATTTAAGAAGGATGTTGCCTCCTTTCATCTGTGACACGACTAGGACATGCATTGCCAGTGCTTAATTTGAGCCGGTGGTTTCCGGTGCTCGGCACCAGCATTTAATTGTCAGCTCCGGCACTTAATTGTCGACACAGGCACTTATGACAGCTGCCATGTGGTGGCGGTTTTTGTATAAATTTGAGATGAGCAGACCAGCAATTGTTTAGTAATTCAGTATGCATTAAAAACAACTAATACCTGTCACCCAAGTTATGTTTATAGCCTTGTGGGCCTGGAATAGGATGAATTGACACACATGTAGTAGTGTGATGGTTAGTAGTAGTTGTGTAGGTCTTGTCATTGACAACGACGGCAGTGGCAATGGGTGGTGCAAGCTGCAGAGGCCTCCCGACTAGAGCCCTGGCACTTATTTTTTTACAAATTAAGCACTGTGCATTGCCATTCTGAAATTGATTTCTGGAAAGAAGAAATTCGCTTTTTTAAGAAGCAGAGCTGGTAACACCTTCTCTTGGTCTTCCTGGTAATGTTTTCTTTGAAGCTGAATGTAAGTCATTTTGCATTGTCTGTGAGCTGATGGGTAAAGACAACATGGTTCATGTTAGATAGCCAGTCTTGGATCTGTTGTCATTTGGACATGTTAGTGAATAGGATGAACTCGACATTTGTTGGGAGGAGCTTTAAGTAGATACATACCTTTCAATTCTCTTTTGGCTTGAGGAAGGTTCAAATCTATGACTGCCATTGCCAAAGGAGACTTTAATGTAGAGTTAAATGTCAATGTATGAATTGTACTTGATGTTGTTACCCATGAGTAGGGAGGGATTCAACAAGGTCATTTGTGATGTGTTCCACAAGAGATTGTGGGTTTATGTGGTCTTGCTGTTCCTGTCTGGGATAACTCTAGGCTATTAGTGAGAAGGTGATCCAAAGCAGGGCTCTGTAGAAAAAACCCATGTGTTTTCCATGGGTTTCAATCAGTGCTTTATGATTGACTGTGCTGAAGACTGGAAAGTGTTTGAGCAGGAACAGAAGGAAGAGGTCAACCTGTTATGTTACGTTATGCTGATGTATACAGCTTGTGCCTGCCATATAGGGGCTTCCCAGTGCTACCTGCTTCTACTATGACCACCTCAACACAAATCCCAGCTAGGCTGCAAACAGCTGTTTCCTAAACAGAGGTGATTAGACCTTTTATGCAGATTTGTAGGCAAATTATTCTTATGTCTTTGGTGGGGAGGGTTTTCTTGAGTTTTGAACCATACCTGTTACCATGCTGCAGGATGATTGCTAGCCCTCTCTAAGATTGTTCTTTTTGATATGCCCTGTCACTTGAGTGAAGAAGGCTTTTCAATGATTTTCTCTATGAATGGTAGGAGGCTCATGGAGCGAAATTTGACATGATTGTCTGGGTTCAAAGTAGTTTTGCTCATCATGGGAAGTATCTTCCTTATCTTAACGGCATTTTAGAACTTTCCACGGCGGAAGGAGGAATTTGCATTGTTAAGGAGAATTGACAAGATATCGCCTCAAAAAGCTTTGGTGATGCAAGATGGTAGGATGTCATCTTCTTTTGTGGTTGCCCCGAGAGAGTCATGGACTTAGTTAAGTTCAGTGTGCAAGAACAGGTTGAAGGCTGAATGGGAGGGGGGCGGTGATGAGAGCTGGGAGGAACTTTAGATGTTGAATATGTTTTGTAGATGTTGGCTCTGATTTTGTCAATCCGTTGTTGAGGAATTGTTTGATAGTATTGGACCTTGATTCCGATTGGACAATTGGAGCATTTGGGTGTGGGCTGATGCAATATTTGATGCCATTGAAGAGGGCTTTGCTTCTGTTAGTCACTTTATTGATGGAAGTTCTGTACAAAAGATACTTTCCTTGAGGTGGTGAGGGCTCTGTATGTGGAAAAAAGTGTTTAGAGTTTGCTGAGGATCTGGTAATATTAGTGTATGGCCATTTTTTTTGTCTGCTTATGGCACACATTTTGGGCGGGTTTGCATTAGAGGATAGAATTTTCAGTGGGACATTAAATTTGACAAGGCTTTTTATTGAAATGTTATGTTGAGAATTGTGTTTAGATTTGATGTTGCCTGGATTGTTTTCAAGCAATTGATGATTTGTTACCTCTTTGGCTGATCTTAAAGAAATGGAATAGTGATAAGGATGGAAAGGGGGGTGGCTAGGTGTTCAATCCAATCGAGGTGAATTGGATCAGGCCAATGAATTGAAGAAGATGCAGACAAGATGAGGGCAAGGGTGCTGTCTTTGGAGTGGTTGGATTTGGTTACGTGCTGCTTGATGTCCAGACTATTGCAAAATATGTTGAGGGATTTCTTCATTGTCTTTGTGCTGGAGCTGCCGCTTAGGCTGAAGTCTCTTTAGAATGTGGGGTGGGAGCTCTGAAGAAGGTGGAGTTGATGAGTTTTTTTTAAAAATTATGATGGCCTTGCTGGGTTCCAGGTGTGTATAGATCAGAATGAAGGAGGCAGTGGAAGATGCAGAGTTTGGAAAGTGAGTGGAGAGAATTTTGAATGATGTGGTTGTTGTTTGATCATTTAGGGGGCAAGGGTAGAAGGGCTTATCAATGACAGTTATCCCTTACCCTGTCTTATGTCTTGGGTGGCGCATATACTGAGATGAGGATGTCTATGATGTGGGTGGAAGTGGACCTCAACCATATCTCTATGATGGAATGCATCTATATTGATTTTTGTGATGGTGCCAGCATGCAAGGGCCATGATGAGCATGAGGCTCATGATTTGTGACAGCTGTGGAATTTGTATTCTAGTGTGTGACATGTAGATCTTCCAGTTTGGAAATGGCACCACCTATCCTCTGTGAGGGAGGAATGGTTGGGCTTCCCTACACTCCCTCATATGAGCTCAAAGGGAGTGAACAACTGTGACATTTCCCCTATACTCCTATTAATAATCCATTTAAAGATAGATACTAAAAGCATAAGGATATCTGATTTAAACCAACTTTATTTTGGTGTTTCCCACTTTTAGATAAATGTAACTAGTCAGTAAAAAGATAAAACAGTGAAAAGGACTTTTGAGGTGGGTCAGACTGTAGACTGACCATCCTTGTCTTTTGGACTACTGAAAGAACTGCTCAATCCCCTATGGTTTGCTTTCAAAAATCAAAAGACAACTTGTTATCTGTGCTCTAATTGCCAAACCCAACTATTTCTGTGATCTGGCACCACCATAACCATATGTAAACTGGTCAATGTCAGCTTTTTCTGTGAAGATGCAGATCTGTCATATGCTTTGTGTTGCCCCTGGAGACTACTGTGTGTTATCTAATTGCGAATAGGCTGAAGATCCTCCCCTTGAAACGATTGCTAGTTTGTTCTTGGTCACTAATTACTATCTTGTCAATGTCTTAGAAAAACCCACATTCTTTTCTCTCCCTCCTCCTTAAGAGTAGAATTACTGTCCTAACAGTGAACCATGGTCTTTGATTTTCTTTGGCCTATGTGCACACAAAAGCCACTCTCAAGACATGCTTGCAGGACAAACTTTAAAATGGATTGATTGCTTAATCTATCTCACCAGCATGTGCCTATGTGTTCTTTGTATCAAAATGAAAACATTGGATCAGTGATTATGTGCCAAAGTCTGAATAAAATCACTGTCAAAAAACCTTCATTGATGTTGTATTGAAGGCAGTTTGCGTGGTGTCTGTGTAGACAAAAATGGACTACTTATGATTATCATCTGCTCCAATTTAGGAAGATAAGTAGAACACTAAGCTAGGGCACCTGTTGCATACTTTAAATATCATGTGATGCCACCCCACCTTCATAATGCTCCCTTGCTCTTCCAATGATACTTTGAATCCCTTTTGCAGCTGTTTTTAATTTTACTGTTTCTAGATGTCATCTTTCTATTTTCCAAAAACGTTTAGGAACTCTGTGGACATGGTACTGAATTTCCTAAGTGTTTAGTTCAGAATCATCTGTCCAGTGATGGTAGAGAAAGTTGAAGCTGTTATCCACTCTCTTTCTGCACGAAAGTCTACTGGACAAGATCAACTGGTTTTAGAATTTTGGGAAACCACTCACAGTATATTGACACCAATATTTCTATTCTTAATTGGGCAAGTATTTATTTATTTATAAAGTTTTGTATAGTGCGAACATGACCCTATTGGGTATCAGAGCCCTTTACATGAGTATAATTGGGCATCTAACATGATCACCTATATAAATGGAAGTAAAAGGCTTGAGCATACATAACTTACTACGCTTGTTCTCAAACATAGTCATCAAGAAAAGGCCAGGAATCATAAAAGAGTCACAGGTATGGATACAATCAGTATACATAAAGGAGATAGCTTAGGGTAAAAACTTGTTCGTCAGAAATAATCTTACTTCTTTTTTGAATGACGCGGTAGATGAAATTAGGCAAACATCCGTTGGCAGAAAGTGCCATATCTTTGGTGCTACACCCGAGAAAGCTCTGTATCCAGTTTTCTTTTTATGGAACCGCTGTGGTAGCAGGGATCTTGTACTTCGCGATTGTCTGCAACCCCCCATTTTTTCTAGTTTTTGGGCCAAGTATCTGGGGGTATTGAAATGCAGGGATTTGTGTGTCATGCATGCTATCTTTAGTTGAATTCTTGACTCATAAGGGAGCCAGTTCAGGGATTTGAGGGTGGGGGAGATGTGTTTGTTTCGTTTTGTACCGGAGACAAGTCTGGCGGTTGCATTGAGGGAGGCTCTTAGAGGGGCCAGTTTATACCTAGGTAGGCCACATAGAGCGGCACTACCGTAGTCCAAACTGGGCAACACAAGAGCTTGAACCGCATGCTTGATGTCCTCCTGTGGGAGGAAAGGTTTGAGTTTCAGTAGCATGCTCATCTGATAATTCCCTCCTTTGATGACCGTACTGATGTGATCCTGCGTATTCAAGTGTTTGTCTAATGTAATTCCCAAGGATCTAGCAGAATCTATGAGGTGAGGAGAGCAGTTGAGTGCAGTAAGATGTTTCATCCAGAGATCAATTTTGGGAATGTTATTCGGAGGAGATATGAGTAGGAATTCGGTTTTGATGGCATTGAGCATGAGATGATTGTCGGTGAGCCAAAGATGAGTATTTTGTAGAGTAGAATTGAGGGATATGATGTCATCTAGGTTTTGAGATACAATTGCGCGTCATCAGCATACATGTGATAATGTATGTTAGCAGATTTTAAGGAATCTGCTGGTGGGTCCAAGAATAAATTGAAGAGAATAGGTGAGAATAGGTGAGAGGGCGGATCCCTGTGGAACACCCAGTGTGACTGCGGAAGGTTTCAATAGTGATTGGTTCATCTTGACTCTTTGGGTTCTGTTGTGGAGGAATGAGGCAAAACATTGCAATACAACCCCTGATATGCCCATCCTTCATTCAAGTAGGAACAATAAACTGTCATGTTTAACAGTGTCAAAGGCAGATGATAGGTCAAGTAGTATCAGAAGGCATGATTCATTTGAATCCAACATTTTTAGTATGTCATCCACCACATGGTTGAGTGCTGATTCAGTGCTGTGACCATGACGGAAGCCTGACTGGTGTTGGTCGAGAAGTTGGAAATTGCCTATGTGGTTACGTAGTTGGATCTGTGCACATTTTTCCAGGAGTTTCGCCAGAGTGGGGATGTTGGAGATAGAACGGTAGTTGTTAGGATCTGAGCAATCAGCGTTAAGTTTTTTTAAAGTGGGGATTACCTGACCTACTTTTAGACAGTCAGGTATGGTGCCTTGACGTAGGGAGGTGTTTACAATCTTGGACCATAGTGGGAGGATCATGGCTTTAATCTTTTTGAAGATAGTCGGAGGTAGAGGGTCAATGAAGTGATTAGATGGATTTAAGGAAGAAAGGATGTTGAAGATATTATTATCATTGATTGATGTGAAAGTGTGCCAGGAGGCGTTGTTTTTGGGGACCTGCCTGGGAGGATCACTCTGTTCACCAGGCTGGATGGAGTGTGGAAAGAAGAATGGAGTAGCCGGGAGTTCTACCTTTGCTGATTGAAGTTTATTCTCGATATTTGTAGTTTTCTCCAGGAAGAAGGCAGCCATTTCTTCACAATTTGGGAGAGGGATGGCTCCCGTGTTAAGCGGATTTGATATATTGTGTGATTGTTGTTTGATGATTTCAAATAGTTTTTTGGGTCAGTTTTTTGCTTGGTCAAATTGAGTTTTTTAAAAGTTAGCTTTTGCTTTTCTTATCCTTCTGTTGTATGTGTTCCTTGCTGATTTTAAGCTTTTTAGGAGTTCCAAGGAGGGAGAGGATCTCCAAGCTCATTCAGCTGATCTTAGAATGTGTCTTTCTGAGTCCAAGTTGCCATTGAACCAGGGCTTGGAGACTTTAGTGGATATATTCTTTTTTTGAAGGGGGGCGAACGAGTCAAGAGCTTCCACTATGGTAGTGTGGTAGAAGTCTGTAAGGTCATGGATATCATCCATGTCAGCCTGAAGGATCAAGGTGATGTTACAGTGGTTGGATAAGTCGTTAAGGTTTATGTCTCATAGATTTCTTTTCCATTGTTGTATTTTCTTCGGTTGTGCTCTCTTTGGGGTCACCCTTAAATCGATGAGGAAAGTGATTCGGTAATGGTCGGTCCAATCACAGGGGCTAATGGATTCCAATGTGATGTTATCTGTCTTTGAGATTAAAAGATCCAAAGGCTCGCCCTTGATGTGAGTCGGGTCAACTCATGGTCTGATATAAAAGACTTCAAGCTGTTCACTGCCTGGTCCTTCGGGTCGATCCAGTGCAGGTTAAAGTTTCCGAGGAAAATCTGGGAAACTTGAGAGTTATCATTGGTTGTGATGATCTCCATGATTTATTTGATTAATGGCAGGCTGACACTGGGAGGGTGGTAGAAGGCGTGTAGCTTACAACTGAGCTTAATATTGCTAGTGCTGTTGATGCCCAAATATTCACATTCAGGCAGGATGATTTTTTCTGCCTGAGACACTGCAAGAGTGTTGCGGTATATGCAAGCTATTCCCCCACCAGATTTATTGGGTCTATCTATTCGAATGATCTAATGACTAGGGGGAACTAGTAGGTCTATGATAAGGTGAGATGAACTGTTTAGCCAAGTTTCTGTGAGGATAGCAATGTCAAATTTTGTGTGTAAGGATGAGATCATAAATATCGGCCGCATGTTTCTTTGCTGATCTGCAATTGAGGAGCATATATTTCAGTTGGTTATTGGTATGTGACGAGGCTTCCTGCAATAAGTTGATGCGCTTGAGGTTATCCTTGTTTACCGTTCTTTGTTTGTAGCTAGGTTCTCGTAAAGGGTTAGCCTGGATGGTTTGGTTGTGGTCCAGATTGGCCTTGTTGGTATATTTCTTGGAGGGGTAGGTGAGGCGGAGTCGTGGATATCCATGTCAGATAGATCTTTCCTCAACCTCATAGGTCGGGAGGAGGCATTGGGGAAAGGAATAGTTTTCAGAACAAGATTGGGAGTGTGGGGGATGTGGTACGGTGGTGTATCTGTTTGGGGGTTGGTTTGAGTCATTGTGGTACTATTGGGTCTATGAGTGAGCCTTGGCTCAGAAGTGATGGATGTGAATCTATGTAGAGCTTCCTTGAAATGGAGCAAGCTATGAGAGATCTTGTTAAAGCGCGTCTAACAATAGGTATGTATACAAGTATTTGTTGTAGGCTGGAAGGCGTGTTCCAAGTGTGATGGGCAGTCACTATAGGGATCCACGTGAGGTAAGAGACCATATGAGAGACCTGGTTGAATGGAGAGTCTATTGATGGAAGTCTGGGGTACTTTTAAATCGGGGCAGTTTTGTCGCAGGCCTGGCTGAGTATTAATGTATGCTAGGGGATGGATCGTAGTCGGACTGATTAAGGAGTGATCGGGGGACCTGGGGGCCTCAGGTTAGATGAGTGAATGGATATAGGTTTGGTTAAATAGGTCGCACAGATATAGAATGGAGTACATGTGGTTGCATCACTGAAGGGCGCAGGAGAAGGGAGAGAGAGCTCATATGAGGGAAAGTATCCAGTGTTGGGGGGTTCTGTGCTTGCCCTAATAAGTACATACATTTGCGTGAATACTGAATCTTGGATTTATACGTAGACACTGAGTGCGCTATTCACGAAAGCTATTTTGGAGTACATAAATTGTTATTGCTTTACATGTTCCAAAATGCAATTCATGAACCTCCAGCAGAGGATCGCCTCCTCTTCCCTTATCTTTTCTGTGCAGAGATCTCTGCCCTGGTGGGGTCAGCACGCACTAGGTCTCCATTGACCACATTCCCATACACAATCCACAAAACCATTAACACATTGCTTGCACTTTCCCTGAACCAGGAAGAATGTGAAGCAAATGGAGCACACCCGTTGAAATAAATGCACACAGATGCACATTCAGGCAGAGATCCTACAAAGAGAAAAGATAATCAATGTAACTTGTTAACTCTTAGGCCCAGATTTACTAAGGACATGCGTTGTCTTTAAGTGACACAAGTCGTCGCAAGGCAACGCAAGTCCTTAACTGGGATTTACTAAGCCATGCAAGGGGTAATTTGCAACTCCTTCCATATCATTGAAAAGAAAAATTAACAAAACGCAGCCCCTTGCACTGCATTGCATTACATTGCATCTGGGAGGCATTCCATGGATGGAGCACAAGTGCTCCCATGCATCCACACATGGATTTTGGCACAATCCTTGATATACTAAAGCTAGTAAACCTGGGAATGTGCCAAAATGCTACACCTACCCCAGGGAGGTAAACAAGGAGAAATATCTTTATGTCTCTTCCTTACTTCCTCTTTCTATATGTGATGCATTCCACATCACACATAGAAAGAGGAAAATGCCTCTAATGATTGTTTTTGTGCAGGAAGGGATTCTTTGCAGGAAGGTGTCCCTTCCTGCACAAAACAATCCTGCCCGTAATACAGGCACCCTTGCACTATGGTGCAAGGGTGGTTGCTTTGGCCCTAGACTTTTCACAGTGCACCAGCGCAAAGAGAGAGCATGAATGCTCCATATATTTTTCAATATGGAGTATTTCTGCTTTCTCCCTTTCACACAATGCAGCACAGTACAACAACTTTGCTCACTTACCTGTGTTGCATGAAAGATTAGAAAAATGCCTCTTAGATTGTGAATATAGAGATGGGTGAATGCAATGAATCTGTCTTTTGATCTAGAAGGACAAATCTGCTCATGAGTGTATTTAGTTCTAGAGCAGGTAATACAAGGCTCTACTGGGCAGTTACAGAGGTGGTTTCAGGTATGACCAACTACTAGGGCAGCAATGTTGAGTCAAACAATAAATAATTTTCATAAAACGAATTGCAAAATTGTATGTAATTGCTGTGCTAATAAATTATCAGGTGACTTTGAAGGCCTGGGGTAGCCACCACCAGAGAAAGACAATCCAGAGAAGGACCCTTCTAACAAACACCCAGGAAGAAACGGAAGCCTTTACAGACTCTGGGGCCGATTCCGATCTCGGCCGGTAGTGCTCCGAATCGGATTCGGATTCACCGGATCCGATTCGGAGCCCTGTTTCCCGACCGAATCGTACGCGGGTCCGGCCGAGCGAGTACGATGCAAGCACCCGCGAAATCGACGACCGACTCGAACGCGGCTTCAACACGCTCCGACCGACTCGCATGGACACGACTCGCACCGCGCTATGGAGACGTTTCCCGGCCGGGTAAGTACGATGCGCGCCGCGAGCAGTCCGACCGACTCGCGCCGTCCGGCTCGAAAAAGCTGTCGGAGCCGGACTTTGGGGGTCCGCGTCGGACCCCCCTGTACGCGTAGGCGCGCGAGTCGCACACAGGGGGGACCCATGGGTCCCCCCTACCTGTGCATGTACGCCGCGATGCGCATAGACGCGTACCCGCTGTAGGGGGCGCCCTTGTTTGCCTCGCACCCATTGAGGCAATGGGAGCCCGCGTACGCGTTGTACGACAGGCTCCCATTGACTTCAATGGGAGTCCGACCGACACGAGTCCGATAGCATGCATGCGCATCGTACTCGTTCGGTCGGACTGCTAGGGTCCGATTCGGTCGGAATTCTCTCCGGGTCCGGCTCGGTCGGAGAGATTTCCGGCCCGAATCGGAATCGGCCCCTCTGTGTTTGTCTTCTCTCATCCTAACCACCTAAACCCCATTCGGCAACACCGCCTAACAGCTCAGACTACTGGTGGATGTTATTGTTAAATGGCAGTTTGGTGGGGTTCCACCGCATCTCACAGCTGCAAGACAAACAGGTTTGAAGTACAAGGTTCTGACAGGTGGTGGTGCTCTCCGCACACATAAGTGTAGGATTTGAAAGTAAATATAGGAGTAAAAAGGAAAAGTGGCTGGAAAATGGGGAATTACTACCACAAAAAGGGTAAGGTTAAGGGAAATTAAAATAGTGGTTTAGGGAATGTCATGCTGGCACAAAAACATAGCCACATAAGAGCAAGACAATTGCAACTCTCAAAATACACATTTAAATCTATGGCTCTAGTACTAATGACAAACCTGGCTTGAATGTACTCCAGCCCAGCCATAAAGTAAGTCTAGCACCACCCATGGCCAACCTCTGGTATGCAACACACTCCCATTGAAATCAATGAAGCCAGGATATAACAATAACACATCGTGAAACATATAAAGTTAATTAAAATAAATGATATTTTAAATTAAACGTTATTTGAGATAAAAAAAATTATTACGTTATTTTTTAAATAAAGTATTGCAAATATTATTTTTACATACATAATATTTTAATACAATATGTTGTAAATGATAACTTATCTTTTTTAAAGAAAATCACAGGTAAAACCATATGTAACTTGCATTCAAGATTCTGCCACACTCAATGCTAATTATACTGTAAGGGATGGGGAAGGGACAATTACCATTTTAAATGATTGTATTTAATTGAAAAGTTATTTAAATTAACAGTAAAAAAAATAAAAAATTAAAATGTATAATTATAATAGGTTTTAGTGTGAGTGTGTTGTCCTTTGTTACTGTGGTAGTCCTAGGTAAATAATATTTATTTGAATTATTCTAAAATTAATATTCTCAAAATGTCCTATCACATTCTGCAGAAAGAATTCGCCCTGGTAGCAGAGAGCTCCAAAAAACACAGAAAGTTACTAATAATAACTTTAAAATTGAAAATGGATTAGCAGGAACCTCCTCCGTCTCATTTGAGGAGGTGGAGACTCATAAGTCTACATCTGGGTGTAAATCTACACATGAAAATGGCTAATCCCATCCATGAGGAGATTTACACATTGGTGTAGGTGTAGCCTTATTTGTGAGGAAATCTACACATGCAATCTTACCTTAGCCTTGTGAATAGGATGTTGAGTGTGGCTCTTATCACCCAATTTCTTTGATTAATGCTGATTTAAAAATATACTCAGAAGTATTGGCCATGTGGATAGACTATCTTATCCGTAAGTTGTTTTTTCTTCTGCACATGACAGCACATATAAACAAGGCTGTTACACTAGGGAATAGCACCATAAATTAGGGAGATCTCATGGGAAAATAATGCTGCATGCAGCGGAGGCATTTTATAGGGTCTCCTGGAGTTACGTCTGCAGTGTAATGAAATGTATGAGATTTGGAGGGATACTTAGGCAATATGTGCAGATATTATATAAATCCTTTGTGATTAAGATTATAATTATCGGTCAGCAGTCACCTTCGATCATTATCACCAGGGGTAGGAGATAGGGGCACCATGTTTCGCCACTTACTAATTTCCCTATACCTCGAACGCTTTCTGAGAATGCTAGGTAGGTCTAAGGACATAGGCACAGCAGTATTTACAGTGGTATTGCTACTAAAGTACTGGCATATGAGAACTTTATTGCTGTCCTCAATGACAGATCTGAATTAACCATTAGCATTTTTTAGAGGAAAGGAGTAACCGTAGGTGAATTGTCTTGCTATCTCACCTAGCCATTGCCTCATCTGGTCCCTGATGATTCTGATATATAAAGCTGTGTTTAGCGGTATTGTGTACCAAGGTGGGCATTAACATTTCAGTAATGACTAAGAGAGAAAGGTGGGCAAGCTTCCCCAGATTTTAGTTCATTCTTGTGGACTGCAGTGGGCACAGTTAAAGCTATTTTACTCAATCCTAGGCTACAAGACATGCTGGACTAAGCTGAAGTCCAGTTGAGGTTTCCATATATTACATTATATATTTAGAGAACATATCGGTGATACATCAGGAAGCAGTCTGAGTACTGGAAAGGGACATTAGGTACCAATATTAACGAACAGCAAATTATTCAGAGTATTGATCTGGGTAATTCATTATTACTATCTGCAAACCTAAAAGTCAAACATTTCAAAACCAAATTTGTTTGCATTATACATTGCCTAGGCTTTTTAAGTGGGGGTGCAGGGCGTATTCTCTTTATAACTGATGTGGGGTGGCAGAACCTGACTGAATGCACTTGCTTGCCACATTCTGTGTCTGGGAAAATGATTGGTCCCCAGTATTTGATAGGCTTTAGACAATCAACTATTCTAACATAATTATCTCACCCCATTAACCCTCCTTGGGGAGGGTAAAAAGTAATCTCGTGATCTGCCTTTCATTTTGTGCTTGCTTTACTGATGGTTATTAGCCTCTGCTTCGTTCAGACTTGGATTTCAACGAAACCTCTAACGAGTGACATGCCAAACTAATGTTACAAGTTGGATACTTGATTGTATAAAGTTAAAGGCAAGAAAGCCCAGCAAAGTTGGGAACCTGTTTGGGCAGATTATATGAAATGGATCAGACTCGGTGACCCACAAAATCAATGGTCATTCCATCTCAATTTTTTAATTATAAAAATAATAATTGAGGATGTATATAGGATGATAACATATCACCTGTTTTTCTCTCTTTTTTCTAATTCACAGAGAATATGATCTTGTAAAACGTGTTTACTTTTACTCCAATAAAAAAGATGCAGCAACTAAACTAGCAGGAACAGTCCTACAGCGTGCACTCCTTTGGAGTGCAGACCGGGGTACCAGCAGGGCAGTCCTTAATCTCCTTGTGGTTCCAGGCAGCAGATTTGAGTTGCTATGCAGATCTCACGTATTTATTTAATGTTCTGGCGTGACAAGCAGGGGGACATCCCTAAACAATGGGGTACAGGGTGCTACCAAAAAGCATGACAGCTTCCTCCAAAGTGTGGCATATTCTTGTCCCACAAAGCACTGCACTTTAAAATTCAAGATGCAGAATTCCTCTCCTTGGGAGTAAGACCTGGCTATGCCAACCCACTGGTGTGGCTCATTCCCCTGAACACTCCTTTTGCAGACCTCCTGCAAATTCCATTCCTGGGGCTGCCATCTGTCTGGAGGTACAGGAAGAGGGGGTAGGCCTGGCTGGCATGCCTTACTGTCCTGCTCTCTTTGAAGCCCAGTTTGATTTACGCAGCCCCCGCCCTAGCCTGTTCTCTGCAACTGCAGAGATTCCCCCATCAGATAACATCTGTTTCTGTGCAGGTCACTTACCACCTCATCAAAGCAGTTTACCTTAGCGTGTTAAGGGCTGGCCAATCAGTAGAGGCTGCTAGAAGGCTGGATTTTGGCTCACAGAAAAGAAAGTTCATTATCTTCTTTTCTGTATTAGTTATGATAAATTCAACAGTGGCAAGTTGTTGGATTTATCATAACCAATCTTTAAGTCCTTCAAATATTACTTTAGCTCACTACTGTCGATAGATACACTGTATTCTGGTATTCCCATGTTATCCTATGAAGCTAAAAGGTTACAATGGGGGAAAAACAAAATTGGTAGTTTTTTTCCTCACCAGAGCACATAAAACATCTTTTAAAATGTCCCTGTTTATTTTGTCATGGCACCTTACCCTGAGGGCACCTAGTGTAGACCTTAGGGGTGACCTATATGTACAAATAAGGTAGTTTAATACTTTGGAAGTACCTTTAAATCCAAAGTCGAATTTGCATGTAATTTCAATTTAAAAGCAGCTTGCAAAGCAGGGCTGATTTTTAAAATGACAGCAGGCAACACAGCAGTGCAAACGTAAATGTCTCAAAGCTGCTGGGCATCTAAACCTACATGCCCTACTATATACTAGGGACTTACGGGTACGTTGTCAGTGCCTATTGTAATTACATCTAATTAAAATATCCTTTTTTAATCAGAGCACTGGACATGGGACTGGCTAACAGAGCCCAGGACACAGTCGGAGTCAGTTACCACTAGTATCAGTAACAAAATGGGGGTGATCAGGTCAAAAAGTATGGGGCATATTATCAAGGATCTGCGATGTTTACCGCAAAGTGCGCTTAGCGCTGTTTTTTTTATCGCCGGCTATCGCTGGATTTCCTCGTTGTGATAGCGCGGTATTATCAACGCGTATCGCAAAGGCGATAGGAAATCCAGCGATAGCGAGTTAACCCAGCATTAGCGTGAGAATTCCAGCGCTAAATTCACTGCGCAAATGAAAAGCTTGCTAATAGGCAAGTGTGTACTTAACCTAACAATCCACCCCCCATTGACAAGATGGTTAAGGCAAGTTTATTCCAGGCGTTAGGTTCCAGCGATAAGCGCGGTTAGCGCAAATTTTCCTATCGCTTCGCGGGCATTGATAATAGGGGAAAGTTGTGTTTGCGACTGTTTCAATGGAGTTTTAGTCAGGAACGCCTACTTTGCATGTCATTAGCGATATATATCGCTGACATGCTTAGAGGTAAAACAACGGCCGCTATTGCTAAAAAACTCACGCTAAAGCCCGTTAGCTGCAGCTTGTTAATAGTGTGATAAAAATATCGCTGCATTAGCGGCAGAAAAGTGCCGCTAACGCGGCAATAGAGGGCTTGATAATATGCCCCAATGACTTTCTCACATCTGCTCTTCCCTAGGCTTGTCTCTAGCCTAGCTAGTGACACAAAAGGATGGTTTGAAATCTGTGTGTGCTGGGGAAAGACCCTTTGAAGTGTAACCAGGGCAGGGTACAGTGCTCTCCAGCCATCTTGTCAGGAAGACCCACTCCTCTCTACACCCAGGCCCTTTTCTGCACAGTTTGGCTCCAATACGCAGTTCCCAGTGGAAGAGCCATCATCAGCCCAGGCAGCTGACCACTCACATAAAGGCATCAGAAACTTTAGGCAGAAAAGTATCAACTTTCTTAAAGTGCCATTTATAAAATAATAATTTAAAATCTGACCTTCCCATTAAACAGGATTTTAAATTACAATTCAAATGAGTGAAAGAAGTATTACTTTTGCTACTACCAATCCCAATGTAGCATTTAATAAATATAACATTGTAGTGCAATGATTTCCTATAGCAGCAGGCAGCCTTTCTACATTGAAAATTGCTTTTGGGGATTTTGCACTGTAATGACATGTCAATAATATTTTCTGTATTTCCTACTTTGAAATATTTGTGCCCTGACTTTATGGGCAATAAGACCTACATATGGGTGACTAATATTTCAAAGTAGATTTACTCCTGTCAAAAGGGATTTTTTGACAGGTTGAATCTTCAATTTGAAACTGGCAAAGGCAGTTTACCTGTGTGCAGTTATCAGCCTGCACATCACTGTAGTATCTCAAGTGCAGCCTGCATCCGTGAGCACACATGTGTGCACAAGTGCAACAAGCCGAGCGCCCTTTACCACAGCTGCCTTATCTTAAAAGTCGGACACTGGTGGTAAACACACAGTCTACTTTACCAGTAGATCCATTTCTCCTCCTCAAGTAATGTGTTTTCAAAATGAGAGGCAAAGCATTCACTGACATGGTGAAAAATGTTTTTGGGTTGAGCTAGTCTTTCTGTCTGAGCAGTCTGTGATTGACTACTGGTTACCTTCCTGCACAAAAACAACCCTGAGAGGCATATTCCTCTTTCTATGTGTGCAGCATTCTTCAGATCACATAGAAAGAAAATGAAACGAGAAGAAAGAAAGATATTTCTCCTCGTTATGCCTCACCTGAGAAGGCATATCTTTTTGGGGCATTACCGGGTCTACCACGTTTCGTAAATATGGGAATGTGTCAAAAACCATGGGAGTTGCTTGGGAACACCCTTGTAGCACCCATGGAATGCCTTCCCAGGTCAGAGTAATGTAATGCAGTGATTTGTGCTGCCTTGCTTTGCTCCTGATTTATTAAGCCACTCAGGACGATGCAAGGTGGCCTTGTATGGCTTCATAAATCGCATTTTGGACTTGCATCTCTCTTGCACCATGTTGCATGGTGCAAGAGCGACGCAAGTCATCTCAAAAATATGCCCCTCATTGTAAATGGAGAGCTTTGAGAATTTAGATGCCTCCAAACAGTGATTATCCCTGAGCTCTGTCTCATGAGTTCTTCTGAATGGCGGGTCTCTAACATTTGCATTGACAGTTATTCAAGCCATACACTATAAAATGACTTACTCTGTACATATCAGTGCAAAAAATGGGAACACGGGGGGAGGGACTCGTAACTCTCCAAAGTGAAGAAAAACGTTGTTTTTCTTATAAAACCCTCACCCACCAGGGTTACCCCTTGGTGGCATGCTTCATCATTGGGTCCATCCCGACTCGCTGCGGATCAGGGCGTGCTTTGACCTACGGCTACTTGGGATCACTTATAGGTGTATAATACAATGATAAAGGAAATCTTACCAAGGAGGGGTGTGGAGGATAAAGCTAAACTGAGTTAAAAATACCTGACCAGTAGGTCGATCTACTTGATTAAACTTATAGGGGTTGGTTTGGAAAAAGTGAGGCTATAATGAACCTACATTTTCCTAGGTCAACATGTTTCGAGCCATGCCCCTATTGGCTCTTCTTCAGGACCTACTTACTCTGGACAGAGACATTCCCAATGATGGAAGTATTCCTTTCCTGACTGCCAGAGCCAATCATGGAGAATTCCTTGAAAAAACTGTTGTGAACTTTCAAGATAGTAGAGATGATGCCTAAAAGTGAAGTTTCAAAATATCCTTTCCCATATGATTCATATCATTTCACCCAGCAGTGCTCATGAATAGGGGTATGTCCTTGGGTACTGCAGAATCATTTCCATTAACACCCCTTATTATAGCTCATTTCCACCCAGTTTGAAGTTGTGAATAAAGTCAAATGGCATAAAATGCAACGTTTGTAATTTGCCCATTTGCCCACATTTAGAAAAACTTGTGTTTCTTATGCCAAAATGAGTAAACTTTATTAAATATATTACACGTGCACATGTAATTTATGCATGCATGTGCAGTAAATGGATGAGCATGTTAAATACTCAACAAATATCACAAACACTCCCAAAATCAATACTTCTCAAGAAATCTGTCATCACAAAATTATTAAACAAGAAAACATTCATACGTTATTCATATCAGCATTAATGAAATTCCTACTCAAATACATTTCGCAATCATTCCAATACTGTCAAAATAAATTACAAACAGCGTAAATGTTATTGCAGACATGAGACAAACTCCAAGGAGAGGTAAAAGGAATGTGGTCTTAGCTCAAAACAGTGCACATAGTCCCCAAATAAACACCAGTTATGGCCTCCTAAAACGTAATCACTGGAACAAATGCAGAACACAATGATACCAATATACACAAGGCAGCAATGAAATTCAAACAACAGATGGAGTGTTTAAATGTAACATTTCAAAAATGTTGTCAACAATGACAAACGTAACCAAGATAACTTTTCACATTGTAATAACATACAGTTGATACTGTCATTATGTGTCAGGATCAGGAGAAAATTGCTAACTACAACATTTTACTCCATAAACAACACACATCAGAAGATCAAGTGTCAGACTCCATTCAACAAATCATGGCAACAAATTATGGGCCACTCTTCCTGACATTACAAATGCTAATTTCATATCACCTGTACTCTTTGAAAGAAAGTGCCATATGCTAGCCATTAAATTGAGAAACAGAGACACCTGTGGAAGAGACAGAATCACATAAATCAGCAAACAACAAATAATCTACATCCATAAGCCCATCTACATTAGTGTTTGACGCTGGCAGAGACATCACTGTAAACAGTCCGAGTCAGTAGTAATGGGAAGTGAAGGTGGCATAATTTCCTGTGAAGCCACACATCAGGAACATGGAAGGCTGCAAAGACAGCTGTACTGACAATACAATTCAGAGGAGGTTATTAAATTCACAAATGCTGAAAATTACTTTCTTGTGGGTTATGTGGTTAAGCACCAAGCAGTACTCTTTACCACACACACATTCTTAAGGTTAGCGATGTAACAGAAATGCACTTTACTCTACTCCCACTGACAGGATTATTGCCCTTAGTATAGATTAATGTATAGTTGATTAAGTGAGGAAAAATGCACAATGTAAAGGGTATATTTTTGAAAATGCAACTGGCAGCACCATTCTCAGAAGGAGGCCCCTGGAGTGCCAATAAACTCACTGCAAGGATGTATGTATATGCAAACTCTACCTATCAAAAGCAAACATTGCTGAATGTGGTTTGGATATAGTAGCTTATGTGGAAGGTAAGACTTGTTATAAACAATTTTGTAACAGAAAGGCAGCTGCTGACAATGGATAGCATTAGAAAGTAGCAGGATTTAATTAGACAACTTTTTCACTGCCCACATTTTCATTTTTATAAAGTATTGGTCAAGCTAAAGTACTTAAATAACTCTGAAATAAAAAATTGAAGACTTACACACATGTGCTGCGGATCATGCCACAGTATATGTAGTCAATAACACAACCTTGACATATGTTGTACTTTAGAACATTTATGTGTCTTCATTTTCTGTGTTGCTGTGCTTTTTATGAGACATGCAATATCTTTTAAGCACACTTGTCTCATTCCATATTTCAGTAATTTAAACCGGAGCTCAAGCCCCGGTATCTTAGACACAGAGCAACCAGTCTTTTTGGGGAAAATGTATAAATCATTTAGAAGTACTAATACAGTTAAAATGTCAAAGACACAACACAATAAAACACACTCCACTATACAAATATAGAGGTAAATTCATTAGGCAAGCGCACACCAAAACAACAAAAATCCAAAAACAGGAAACAGAGATATGAATTGTTAAAGATTTTAAAGGCAAAAGCACCAAGAAAATAAAGCAAATAAAGCACCCAATGTAAGTCAATGGCTGTGGTAGACTGGGACCAAGGTTCAATTTCATGCCGACTACAATGGAGCCCAGCTACACCAAGTGGATTGATCCCGTTGAAAGTCTAAAATTCAAAAAAGATTCTAAGACCCAATTCTGAAAGGGACTTGTCACTTTCCTGAAGGAAAAGCTTGACATTTCTTCTGAACAGGAGTTCAGCCAACTCCCCCTTGCATTGAATGTCTTTGTCCTGGGAACAAGTGAGAGCAGCCCAGCCCTTCAGGCCACCTTGCAGTTCTTGAACAGCAGGTACAGTTCTTCTGTTCTTCCACAGGTGCAGAAAATGTCTTCGGGACGGTGTCTTAGGTGCCACATTTATGCCTGGCAGCAGTCAGTGGGTTGAAATGCCTCCTGGCTCTTCCCTAACTAGTGGATAAAAGTTTCCAGGGAAAACCCTACCTTATTTTGCAATAATTCCTGTGTGCACTATTGCAAACACCCCACAGTAAACCTTATTATCAATATCCAAGATGGAGAAACCCTGTTCCCCTTTTGCACAGCCTACATGCTCACACAAAGGAGTGGCAAGGGTAATGAGCAGTCCCTTCCTCTGTGATTACTCAAAACCTGCCTGGGAGTTGCTTTCCTCCCACTAGGTTAAGTGCCAGACTGACTATGTGGACAAAAGCTGGGTCTTTTTGGGGGTCACCTGACATTTGCTTGTGATAGGGCATGTCTATTTGACATTAGTTAGGTTTCTGCACCCACCCCAAGTACTCTTCCTGCCAGGGGAAGAAAACACCTCCTCATTCCTAGGCCATTGTCCCCGTTCTGGGAGCAGTTTCACACCTCAATAAGATCAAGCACTTGATTTAAAACAGCTGGAGAGCTAATTTAAATTATCCTTCAAGAGCTGCAGGCAGGGAAAAAGTAACTTTTGAAAGCTGCTTTACCTAAATATTAATTGAAAATCCAATGTCATCATTGCATCAGGCTTTTAGTATATATTTTTTAAAAAGTGGTGGAAATATTTTTGTAGCTGGTCCAAATCCTGGGAAACAGAATTAATATTTTAATCTTTACTCTACTTTCCCTTCTAGGATAGCCAGAGTCTTCTACAATGAAAATAGATTTTGGAGGCTGCTAGAACTTTTGGATGTTTTATTTTCTGTTTATATATGGTCTGGTAGTTTAGCTGATAGAAGATCTAGCTACGAGACTAGAATATTGAGAAAGCGCATGTTTTTTAGTTGTTGGGGTATTTAGGAACTTTCACTAGAGTCATGTGGCCACCATGACTTATAGAGATGTCTCCCATTTTTGTGAATCCTTATGATGATGAAGTTTAATGGCCTTCCAGTAACTTGCTTACAAAATGCTTAGGGGCCGATTCACAGAACTAATCTGAGATAATATCCTAAACTCACTACTTTTGGTATTCACAGAAGGCATTTAGTAGTAGTAAAGTTAGGACTCCTAACTTTACTACTACTAAACTGAGATAAAATCCTAAACTTACTACTTTTGGTATTCACAGAAGGCATTTAGTAGTAATAAAGTTAGGACTCCTAACTTTACTACTACTAAATGCCTTCTGTGAATACCGAAAGTCGTAAAGTTAGGATTTTGTCTGTTTAGTAGTAGTAAAGTTAGGAGTCCTAACTTTACTACTACTAAATGCCTTCTGTGAATACCAAAAGTAGTAAGTTTAGGATTTTATCACAGATTAGTTCTGTGAATCGGCACCTTTGTGTCCCCATTGGTCCATTTGAATTTCTACTATGAACGTTATTGAAGGTAGAAACAGACGTGCATGCTCCGCTCTTTTCTGTGATACAAATAGATGGCCATGGTTTATGGATTCAGTTACTGTTTGTTGTATTTTCTATCTGTATTTATTACCTTTTTTATCAGTTTAATTTTGAATAATGAAAACCTTTATGATGGCACCATTCATAATTGGATTATTTGGGAGAATTTCTTTTATGTCTATCACAGATGTGACTATTTGAACAAATATGTGGAGAACATCATGGAAAAGCCATGTAATTGATATTACCTGTTTAAGTATTTTCAGTAATTCATAAATTCTTGATTACTGGTGATATTATAACTGTATGATTGTTGACAACATGCATTCACAAACAGGAGACATATAATTTTCATGAGAGAACTCATTATGTCCATGATTGCGTTATAATTATTGGAGTAAGTGGGCTTTCCTCTAGCTTGACAAAGGCCTTGTTAGAGGCTGAAACGTGTCATTCCATTTTGCACTAACAAATCTGTGAACCTGTGATCGAGTGCTGCGTTTTTCCTTAAGAATACCATTTGCAATTTTATGTGGCTGCCATGAATAGCTGGGTGCACTAGCGTTGAGAGTGGATGCAATCACTGGAATGGAGGGACTATCATTTTATCATTAGTAATAATATTATTTGGTTGTTTACACAAATTACATTTAATGTATTAATGTAATTTTTTTAAACACTTAAAAATTAATAAATATGTAAACAAATTAATATTAGATATAGATATGTTAGTTTAAAATGCATTCAAATATGATTTTTTTAAATGTATCTGTGTGTGTAGGATTGTTTTTTAATTTTTAAATTAAATGTATAAAAATGATTTAGTTCAACAATTTATGGAATGTAGTTGAAATAGTCATTGTTATGTGCACAAATATATGCACTTACCATAATGATTGTAAGTTTGGTGTTACAATATTAAATATGCTCAGCTCAAATTCAACCAGAGCTACAATTTAAAATAACTGTATCCCATCAATATAAAAACTGTTTATAGAACTGGAGCTTGAATAGGAAGTTTAACACCCACAAATAATGTTGCCAACGTTTGTAGGTCTGGAGCTAGAATAGTAAATATGCCCACCATCCTCATTTATATAACTTTCTCCAAAGTTTGTAGTGGTGGAGTAAGAATAGAAAAATTAGGTTCCCTTCTTTATATGCACTTTGTACATTTTTTGTAGGAATGGCATTAGAATCGTAAATATACCCTCTTCCTGTTAGTGGGACTGGAGTTAGCATAGTAAATTTGACACACCTGAAAATATACATTTATACCAATGCTAGTGTGACTGGCATTATTTAAAAAATACACACATGTATGCACTTGCAACATTGTTTGTAGGATTGAAGTTAGACTAATAAATATGCTCCCTAGAATTATATGCACTTCCTTAATGTTTGCTGGTTTGGAGCTAGAATAATAATTATGCTCCTTCTGTATTCACTTTTCTCCAATTTTGTATGACTGGGGTTAGAACAATAATATTAATACCACCTAATCCAGGTACATTTCCTAATGTTGAAAGGGTCTGTAGTTAGAGTTGTAAATATGATGGCACCCCCAGTTACATGCACTTTCTCGAATGTATGTGTGAATAATAAATTTCTCAACCCCAATATATGCATGTACCCCAATGATAATGGGACTAGTGTTAGAATTGTAAATTATACCCCCCAATATATGTACTTCCCCAATGTGTGCAGGACTGGAGCTTAAATAGTAAGTTTGTCAAATGCATTTTCCTCCATGTTTTTAGTATGGGAGTAAAAGTAGTAAATATATCCCCCACTTTTAAGCACTTTCACTGATTTTTGCAGGACTGAAGTTTGAAGAGTAAATATTGCCCTTCTTCCAATTTATGCACTTTTCCTAATGTTCATAGTACTGGAATTGGAAAAGCAATTTTGACAACTCAAAATATAAGGAATTATCCATTGTTTTTAGCACTTGAGCTAGAATAGTACATTTGTTCTCCCAAATGTATAGACTTCATCTAATGTTTATAGGTCTGTATTTAGAATAGTAAATATGAACACCTTCCAAATTAAATGTACTTTCCTCAATGCTTGTAGGAGTGGAGTAGAATAGTAAATATGCTCTTCCACTAATATATGTGCTGTCCCCTATGTTCATAGAACTGGAGTTAGAAAAGTACAAGTGACCCACCAAAATATATTCATTTTCCCACAATGTGCTCTAGCACTGGAGTTAGAATAGCAAAATTGAAGTTCCCAAATGTATGCACTTTCCCCAATGCTTTCAGGGATAGATTTACATAGTAAATATGCATAGTCTCTCAAATGTAATCCAAACTGCTGTCCTTCAGCGAAAACACGCTGTGCACAGGTGAAGTTGCAGTTAGTGAAAAATGTATTTACCCAGAGCGTATCGGAAACAATTTGACTCTAAACGTCTTCATCACTCCCACATTTATGTACATTTTCCAATGGTTGTAGGACTAAAGTTTGAATAGTACATTTGACACCCCCAAATATATGCAGTTAGCCAAATGGTTGTGTATTGCAGTTAGAATTGTAAATTTGCACCCCAGTAACTACATTTAGCCCAATGTCTGTAAGCTTGGAGTTAGAAAAGAAAATATGACCCCTAGTTTTATGCACTTGTCCAAAGTGTCTAGGACTGAAATTCGAATAGTAAATATAACCTCCTTAAATATATACATTCTCTCCATGTTTGTAGGAATGTAAATGTAAATGTGACCCCTCCTTAACAAAAATATATTTTTCATGTTTTTAAAGTTGTATTTGTTAATTTATATATATGAAATTGTGAACACTTTGTTTTTATCTTTCTATTTTAAATACGATTTTTATTTATTCGATACTAGTTAAATTATTTTTATTGGTTGAAAGAATAATGTGCATGTGTTTTGCTATAGATGCATTCTGTTATAAACATATTTTATTAATGAAATGTTTAAATATTTTTTGCAGATTGAAAAAAAAATGATGTGTATTTATAATTTAATTTATTTGTAAGACATTTAATTATATTCAAATATTCAGCAGAATAAATTTAACACATATTTTTTCTTGTTCTATTAAATATATTTTTAATGTAGATGTAATACATATTCATAATATTTCATTTTTAAAAAACGTTCTAATAATTACAATCTCATTAATTTCGTTTATGATTGAGTTGAAAAGTATTTATCAATATTTTACAAATATCTGTATTTTTGTATTTTGGTAATCAATATTTTGACACCAATTTTTTGCCAGTTTAATTTTTTTAGTCAGTGTTCAAAACTACAACTATACTTAGTGAGCTTAATGGTACCAGACAGGAGCTTGCTGGACTTATGTAGGATATTAAACATAAAAAATAGGATTTTTAAACAATAAACATTAATGCTGTGTTGAACTTCAAAAGCACACCAAAATCTGCTACAAGAACATTGTCTTTAATTCATGCAGGTAGTGGTCAAATGCCATCTTTCATCAACTCGACTCAAACGAGTAGCAACACAAAGGGCCTGATCATGATCTTGGTGTAACTGATATCCTGTCCCCCATATTACGAACCCGTTTTATTCTACGGAGATCGCAATATAGCGGTCGGGATATCCCTCCGTTGAGATTTAGATAAGGCCCACAGTCACGTCTGCCTAAAGTATGCATTTTCCGTCTACTTCTAATCAGGATGCCAATGCAGAAGTACTTGGAAATGTTAATGAACCACACATTGAGAAATATATGTCCCAGACTTCCAGGAGCAACCAAGAAGGAAACGTAATATACCATGGAAATGACCACCCCGCAATGATTAAGAACTATACAAGCACAGCACTATAGCAAGCATCCCAATTTTCATTAGCAGATTTCCAAATTTAGATTCATCTACATCTATATGTATCATGTAACACATAGCTGTAGCATTTTAAATGGTGTTCACCTTCATGATTTTCAAACTATGTACTGCCCCAATTATAGCTATACTCACAATTTGTATATGAAATCATAATAGATATAAGTATTACTGGTCAAGCATCTATATTGGACTTCCTAAATTAAATGTTTAAAGTTGCTTGGGTTTGATATACTGACACAATGATAATGGAATGAATAAAAACAACTGATGGAGTTGTAGATCTTTCACATGTGTCATGTTAGAGTGGATGTCCCTGAGTGCAGTATGTTTTTTGAAACTATCTTTCTACACACTGATATGTGGTATGTATGCAAGGTATCCACTCATAAATGCTAAGAACACTACATACCTATTACAGGTACCATAGTTAAAGAGCAATGTCTCAATCTGCACTCCATTCACCTCTACCTTTGTACACTGCAAGTTTGGTAATACTGTTACACTAAATGCAAATTTGTCATTTAGCACAATATTTTAGCGTGAAAGGCTTCCTTGCACCAGTTTTTGACGTGAGGATGCATTTTGCTCTTAAAAATAGCATGAAAAACTTGTAGGTTGAACAACAGCCACTCAGCTTTTGGTTGTTTATGTTGTTCCTGCACTCATTTGCTATAAGTTTGCCATGAACTGCAGCACAATTAACTGATGGGCCATAATGGCATAATTTGGAGATGCACTAGGGATGCACTAAAGCGAAACGTTTGCTGACTGCCTTGACCAAACGCGCTGATATTCAAGGAAAGATGTTAACAAATTTTGGGAAGAGTTTTTGGGAAATCAGCCTATTGATAGTGTTTTGGGAAAAAGATTGGGATTCTCTTACCAAGTAATGGATATATTTATAGCACAGGAAATGAGAGCTGTAAATAAGAGCGGTAAATGCAATCTTAATGAAAATACGGGACAAATCATAACAACAGGGAAGGGGTCCAAGATCTATGTAGGTCACTGATGAAGCGGTTGTTCATGAAACATGTTGGGCACACCTGCTGGTTTATTAACGACATTTTACGTTGTTGTATTATAAGGACACAGTGAACTATGTGGAAATACTGGGATGTAATAAGACTTGAAAAAACATTGAAATTGAAATAAAGAGTGTAGAAGATCAAGAATAAATTTATTTGGACCATATAACGTTTTGTGACTAATAAATCTGTGTGAGAGTGCAAATCTCTATGTGTAAGTAATTTAAACAAAGTTAAATTTTCAATTTTATTCAATTTAATTTTATATGTGTCCGTATGTGTTAGTTTCATTCACTCACTCCTTTAATTTCTATGGAAATGTCTTGCAGTGCCAGAAGTATTCCATGTGTGGTGCTTTACTTACTCCAAGGCTGAGATGGAATAAATGTAAGCGAGTGCTGTCAGTAGTACTAATGTGTTAGATTTAAACACACATTTTGAAAATTGCAATTGTCTCATATGTGGGCTTATGTTTAGCATGGGCATATCAGTCTCTAAACCCCATCACTTCCCCTTAACTCCACCCATTTCGAAGTAAATATTCCTAATTTTCCAAGCACCCTGCCTTGTCCCTCCCCCATTCCTACTAAATTATATAAGATCGTGTGAGGAGAAGAGGTAATAGAAAATCTGCTGGGAATTGGCACTTTTCCTACATTTCCTAATGTACTCCATTGAATTGTAATAAACATCAGAAAATGTAATCAAGACATTGATGAAAGCCTACACAGCAAAGATTTAGTTATGTTTGCATGGCCCAGGCTTTGAAGAAAAGATTGGCGTGCTGATACACATTTGATGCATTGACCTTAGCTCTACCTCCTTTCTCTGGGTCTTACTATGAGTGCAGTTTAAATGTCTTGTTAACTTTTCCCCGCCTGCGGAACAAGTACAGAAAGGGTTACTGGTAATGCCAGTGGGACAAAGTTAACAGTAAGCTTGCTTTGAGAAATGAGGCATCATTAAGAATCAGTAATTAACATCTAACTCCTCCTTTTCTCCCGGTGTTTCTCTCAGAGATTTTGCCAGCCAGGAGGTGGTGAAATCTCCAGAAGGAAAACACTAAGGAAGTCTTTTCAGTTCCTAGTAACTGTTGCCAGCCCCTTCGGATTTGAAGGAGCACTCTTAATAAGGCTCTCTGAAGCTAACCTATCATAAAGGTCACTTTTTAAAATACCTTCAGTCATTTCATTAATAGAATTATGAATTGTTACATTTGTAAATGAGTTTCTACAGTTGATATTCAGATACGTTGACACTCATCAGAGAGACTAGTCTTGAAAGGTAAAGCATTAAGAGAAATAAGTGGGAAAACAGATAAGTTAGTTGAGGATTTTTCTGTCATCCTACAAAAAGTAAGATAAACAAAGAAGTTAAGAAAATATAAAAATTCTAAGTAATTGATTTTTTTCTTTTTTATCTCCATAGAGCAGGGTATGTTGTTTTATTGCTCTTAAATAACAAATGCCAACGTGTAGTCCCCATTATTGGTACTCATTGTTTCGATATCATAAGAATAAAAGCTTGAGTCAGCACAGCCAGAAGTTGATCTGACCAGTGTAAGCAACAATTTCACTCATTACTCTAGTATGATATCTGTCAGGACCAGCTGAAGGTCAAGAGATGCCCATTTCAGACCAATGTGTAAGTCACCTGAATATATTCAGAGCCGCATTCCAAAGGCAGACATGCAGAGGTTTGCAACACAAAAAATAAAAAAGAGACTTAATATAAAAGTAAAACACATACTGCAAACGGCAAGATAAACGCTTAATAGCACAGTGTGAGCACGTGTTGGTGGGAGCAAAGTATAATATGAATACTCCCAGCCTGCCTTTAGCTGACGCTGCTTGGTCCAAGCTCTCTCCCTCCCGAGAAGCGGTCCTCCACAAAGGCATGAAATACTCCACCACCCCACTGATATCTGGTCTCAAAATAATGCTTTAACATATACCCATTTCGGTGGAGGAGAGTGTTATATTAGCTCCTCCTCTGAGCCTATACTGAAAATATTTCATATTGACTGGTAAACTGTTACATATAACTGAAATATACCGCATAAGATGGCAAACAATATTACGTGTATTTATTTGTGGAGTGTCTTCTCCCATGTAAAATGACGAAGGGTATAATGATAGTAAAAGGCATTATATAACACGTAAAATAAGTCTGTCATGCCACAGGTAGATCAGTTCAATATTTTCCTCCAGACTCGGAATAAGGCTTGTTGTCTTCTGCTTGTTTTTTAAATTCAAATTCATTCGAATTTGCTTTTTCCCTTCAGCTTTAACGATGTTTATCTTCTTGAACTTATACATACAAGGTGCACAGCACTGTGCAAAAATGACAAAACGTATTTAGGTGAGATATGAATAATATAACAATGATAACAGGTTGTATGAAGTTCAGCAGCACTTCAGAAGCGATAGCATGAACACCACTGGACAGTTTTGATCCACATTTCACACCACGGCAGTAACTAATGGCGAGGCACAGAAAGCACAGAACATTTTGTTGATCTGGAGCCAGGGAAGGAACATGTTATGGGCAGATTTTATTAAGGACAGGGCTGGCATCAAATAAGGAAGGCGCAGTGATTAAGATAAATTAACTAATGAATATCTGATGAATGGACAACAAGGATGTCAAGGAAAACATAAAATACACATGAAATCCCAAGGTTTTCCCACAATTTAGAAACCCATCAATCAGGGTTATGTACTGTTTCCTCATTAACACCAGGCCACATGGAAACTCTGACATCGAGCGCATCGCACGTTCATTGTGGTTGATTCATTTTCTTTTTGTGAGCTTTTTCCTTCTCTCTATCTTCCTATATATATGAACAGCAAAAAGAAGAGAAGCGCCGCACTCCCAGGTAATTCAGAATTGCCTTTTATTATTTGCACACAGCTACTTGCAGCTCATCCAACTCCGCTGACGCGTTTCGACGTTGAAGTCTCTGTGAAAGTGGGTAAGTTAAATAAGATCTGTCCTTTCACGATCTCTATTTATATAATTTACTCCACCGTGAGGCATGATGGTTATTGTAGTGCAATAAGCCCCACTGCACCCTCTGAATAATATTATCCAAGTGAAGCAAATAGCATGATTTTTTAAAGATTTTCAAACCTCCTGGGCCCGTTTCGACTGAACCATTTGACAGTCACGGGCGTCATCGGCACCAATTCCGAAGGAGTGACCCAGTCACTTCGTGTGAAGTACACAGCTTTTTGAAAGTCAATTGTCTATCGAGGATGAATTAGTCTTTCAGTGTTCAGTACACTCACAATGATTGGTATCAACGTATAACCACCGCTAGTTGAGATCTTTAACTCCTCGTGGTGCCGGGCGCAACGCCATTACCCCCTCATGGGTCCTCCTCGTCCCAGTCCTAATATAGTGAGGCAATCCTGTCTCCCAACAGCCAATCAGAATGCTAGAATATTTTTCAAAAAGTAACATAAGACCCTCCCACCCCCCGCCATGCCTGTTTTTTTTGCTGACCGACGTCGGTCGGAACGCTGGTGTGCTCCGTATTTCCTGTTGCCGGTTTTCGAGCTGGCCGGGCTGGGTCTGCGGTGCCGTGAGTTTTTTATTTCTGTTACTGTGAATAGTGTTTACAATGCACTTTTGTTGTACGCGGCCACACCGGTGTTCCGGTCGGCCACGTTCCTGCTCCTTGGCCAGAACGAGCTCCCCGCGCATGTGCTTGGCTGGGAGTTTTCCCTTGCGTTCTGGCCTCAGGTCATTCCGGTGCTGGGGTCTTCTAGCAGCATCCGGCTCCCGCAGCCATGGCTGTTCTGTGGCTGTGAGGGAGGTGGCAGGGCTGTCCCTTTGGTTTTCCAAGTCTCGTGTTATGCGGGTCTTGGTTGCTTGGTGACAGTGTTAATGTGGAGTGGCTGGGCACTTCCTGGTGTGTGCTGGGCGGCCTGTATGGTTTGCTCTTCCTACTTGTGGCCATGGGTGTTGAATATTCCTCTCAAGTGCCTGCGACATCTTTATCTGTGCAGCGTAATCTCCTTTTGCGACTTTCCTGGTCTGTTTGCAGGATTTATTTCATTCTGCTGTGCAGGCTGCGCTGCTTGAGCCTTCTGCGCACTAGGCTGGGGATGTTTATGAGGCCATGGACAATTCCCCTGAGGGGAGTACATCTGAGGTAAGGTTTTTCAGACATGTTGATCCCTGTTCGTGCTGGGCTGGGATTTGACCCCCAGTCCTTGTCTGATGATGGGTTTTACTCCCTGTATAGTTCCTCGGTGGTAGATGTCCTGCCTTTTCATGATGTCCTGCCTTTTCATGATGTCCTCACAGATATTCTGGCTGTGGTATGGCTTGCTGTTGACGTGCAGTGGGATTCCGCGCTTTCTGGGGTAGCAGTGTCGCCTGTCGGACTTTGTCACCCAGTTCCCTCTGGTTCCTGGGGTCGATTCTGTTTTGTCCTCCATGGCTTCTTCTTCTTCTTCCTCTTTGTCTTCGGAGGTGGCTTCCTGAGCTGACCCAGTTGTGCGGGAGGTGGAGTCCGCTCTTAAGGGTTCTTCTGCTACTTCTCTTTTGGGTGCGTACTGGCGCTTCTTCAGCCTATGCTTCGCAGGTCCATTCTAAGGGTTTGGGTACCTGTTTGACTGTCTTCCGGGTAAGGGGGATCTCACTCCTGTCTTGGCGCAGATGGAGGTCTTGACTCGATTTCTGTCTGCTGTACTTTTGTTGTCCTGAGGGCCCTCTTCTCGGCTGCTGGGGTGGCAGTGGCTGGAAGAGTAAATATTGCCCTTCTTCCAATATATGCACTTTCCCTAATGTTCATAGTACTGGAATTGGAAAAGAAATTTTGACAACTCAAAATAAAAGGAATTACCCATTGTTTTTAGCAATTGAGCTAGAATAGTACGTTTGTTCTCCCAAATTTATAGACTTCATCTAATGTTTATAGGTCTGTATTTAGAATAGTAAATATGAACACCTTCCCAATTAAATGTACTTTCCTCAATACTTGTAGGAGTGGAGTAGAATAGTAAATATGCTCTTCCACTAATATATGTGCTGTCCCATATGTTCATAGAACTGGAGTTAGAAAAGTACACGTGACCCACCAAAATATATTCATTTTCCCACAATGTGCTCTAGCACTGGAGTTAGAATAGCAAAATTGAAGCTCCCAAATGTTTGCACATTTCCCAATGCTTTCAGGTATAGATTTATATAGTAAATATGCATAGTCTCTCAAATGTATTACAAACTGCTGTCCTTCAGCGAAAACACGCTGTGCACAGGTGAAGTTGCAGTTAGTGAAAAATGTATTTACCCAGAGTGTATCCGATACAATTTGACTCTAAACGTCTTTTTCACTCCCACATTTATGGACATTTCCCAATGGTTGTAGAACTAAAGTTTGAATAGTACATTTGACACCCCCAAATATATGCAGTTAGCTAAATGGTTGTGTATTGCAGTTAGAATTGTAAATATGCACCCCAGTAACTACATTTAGCACAATGTCTGTAAGATTGGAGTTAGAAAAAAAATATGACCCCTAGTTTTATGCACTTGTCCAAAGGGTCTAGGACTGAAATTAGAATAGTAAATATAACCTTCTTAAATATATACATTCTCCCCATATTTGTAGGAATGGAAATCTAAATGTGACCCCTCCTTAACAAAAATATATTTTTTCATGTTTTTAAAGTTGTTTTTATTAATTTATATATATGAAATTGTGAACACTTTGTTTTTATCTTTTTATTTTAAATACCATTTTTATTTATTCAATCACTAGTTAAGTTATTTTTATTGGTTGAATGAATAACGTGCATGTGTTGTGCTATAGATGCATTCTGTTATAAACATATTTTATTAATGAAATGTTGAAATATTTTTTGCAGATTGTTTAAAAAATATATGATGTTTGTTAAAAATTTAATTTATTTGTAAGACATTTAATTATATTCAAATATTCAGCAGAATACATTTAACACATATTTTTTCTTCTTCTATTAAATATATTTTTAATGTAGATGTAATACATATTCATAATATTTCATTTTTAAAAAATGTTCTAATAATTACAATCTCATTAATTTAATTAATGATTGAGTTGAGAAGTATTTATAAATATTTTATAAATATCTGTATTTTGGTATTTTGGTAATCAATATTTTGACACCAATTTTTTGCCAGTTTGATTTTTTTAGTCAGTGTTCAAAACTATAACTATACTTAGTGAGCTTAATGGTACCGGACAGGAGCTTGCTGGACTTATGTAGGACATTAAACATAAAAAATAGAATTTGTAAACAATAAACATAAATGCAGTGTTGAACATCAAAAGCACACCAAAAGCTGCTACAAAAACATTGTCTTTAATTAATGCAGGTAGTGGTCAAATGCCATCTTTCATCAGTTCAACTCAAACGAGTAGCAACACAAAGAGCCTGATCATGATCTTGGTGTGACTGATATCCCGTCCGCCGTATTACAAACCCGTTTTATCCTATGGAGATTGCAATACAGCGGACGGGATAACCGTCAACATTTGTGACCGAGTAGTCCCTCCGTTGAGATTTAGATAAGGCCCACAGTCACGTCTGCCTAAAGTATGCATTAACCGTCTACTTCTAATCAGGATGCCAATGCAGGAGTACTTGGAAATGTTAATGAACCACAAATTGAGAAAGATATATCCCAGACTTCCAGGAGCAACCAAGAAGGAAACGTAATATACCATGGAAATTACCACCCTGCAATGATTAAGAACTATACAAGCACAGCACAATAGCAAGCATCCCAATTTTCATTAGCAGATTTCCAAATCTAGATTCATCTACATGTATATGTATCATGTAACACATAGCTGTAGCATTTTAAATGGTGTTCAACTTCATGGTTTTCAAACTATGTATTGCCCCAATTATAGCTATACTCACAATTTGTATATGAAATCATAATAGATATAAGTGTTACTGGTAAAGCATCTATATTGGACTTCCTAAATTAAGGGGTCGATTCCGATTCGGGCCGGAAAAAGCACCTACCGACTCGGAGCCGGAAATTATACCGACCAACACGTACCTGTGGCGCCCGACACGCCAAGTACGATGCAAGGCGTGCAAAATCCGACCGACAGGTACCGAACCCAAGTCGAACGACCGAGCCACACGGAAAACAGCAATCCGGTCGGAAAAACACGCGAATCCAACCGACCGACACGCACCCGGAACAAATCCGACCGAAACGTACACGCGAACTCCAAACCGCAAAGTACGATGCAAGGCGCGAAAACCACGAGCGAGTCGGACGGAGGACAAGCCGTACGACCGACACGCATACAAAACCGAGCCGAAGCACCACAAAACACCGCGACCGACGCGTACTCAGCATAGAAAACTGCACAAACACAGCGTGAACGAAACGGAGAACACCGTACGAGACAAATGCAGGGTCCGACTCGGTCACAAGAACGTTTCCAACATGCACAGACAGTACAAAGGAAAAATGACACAAAAAAAGGCCAAACAAGCAATTACAAAGCCAATAAATACTGGGGGGGTGGGGACAGAGAACAAAGACACACCCACAACTCCACCCATATAAAGGACACAAATCACAACCATGATCCTTTGCAAATGCCATTCCACTGCCAGCACCCAAGAGAAAGCAACCACACACCCACAGCTCATCCCTCACACAAGCCACACACCATCAGCACACCAACAAATACCTACCTCACATACACCCAGCAAAACACACACTAACACACCCTCACCTGCACACCAACACACACATCACTCACCATCACCACCCATCACCATGCCCCCAAGAAGAATCACAAGTTCCTAGATTGTGAATTGGAAGTCATGGTAGACGAGATCCTCAGGGTAGAGCCACAGCTGTTTGGCACACTGGTCCAACAGACCCCCATCTCCCAGAAAACCAAGATGTGGGAGAGGATCATCAACAGGGTGAACGCACAATCACCATGTCTGCGCACAAAGAGCGACATCCAGAACAGGTGGTATGACGTGCACAGGAGGGTACGGGACCTGCTCAAGAAAGACTACCTCCTGAGCCAATACACCGGCAGTGGCCCTCCTGCCAAGCCAGTATACCTCAGGCCCTGGGAGGAGAAGGTGCGGGCCATCCTTCCGCCAGTGAGCGTATATGGACTAGAGAACATCCCAGAGCCTGGTGAGTACACAACAAATGTACACAATATTCTGCCACAATACACACACACATCACTGTCAAGGGGAGAGTCAAACCATGCACTCATAGCAATTACACAGCAACCAGAACAGAATCATCCCAAAATGTGTATGTCAGTCAGATAAACACAACACATGCCATCTCAAAGTTACATTTAACCGTGTCATCACATGTACAAACACAACTACAACTACAGCTAGGCAGTGGCACAAATAGAACTAACAAACACTTCCAGACATGTAGCCACCACTACAACACCAACACACAGTGAAGACCACTGAAAGAAAGGAATTCTGTGTAAGCTGGGCAAGTCAGTGTAGCCAATAGCATCATGGGAGTCGTAGTCACACATATTGCCCCCCCCCCACAACTGTCCCATCAACACCACCATGAACCATGCGCACATCACAGGGAGTGAAGAAGGACTCACAAGATGGCTGACACTGGCAACTGCTGTGGGGAGCACAAGGCCCTGCTGGCAACTGTGCACCAACAAACAGCAGGACACCACTGACTGACATCCTGAGAGACAACTTCCACTCCCTGCAATGCAAGCACGTTCCATGGTGCGATATCTGGCTGGCTGGGTGGGAAGGAGGACTTGCAGCACTGACCATAGTCACAAGCACCTCCCCTCACACCCCCTCAACACAAACTCCACAGAACCCACCTGGTAGAATGCAATGCCTCCCATCCTAACTCAAGATCCCACAAAGAACCACCACCCTGGGTTATGTTGTGTGAAGCACAGGGACACTCTTGGGACTTGTAGCCAAATAACTGCCAGGACAACACTCCCAGCCATCCTGTCAGCACAGCCAGCCCACCCCACAGGGAAGCAGAGTCAAAAGGAAGGAAGCATGGGCATGCTGGGAAGGGGGGTGGAGGCAATAGCATGATGGGAGTGGTAGTCACAGACATTGCTCAGCCTCACAACTGGCCCATCAACACCACCCTGAACCAGGCTCACATCACAGGGAGTGGACAAGGACACACAAGATGGCTGACACTGGCTACTGCTGTGGGGAGCACAAGGCCCTGCTGGCAACTGTGCACCAACAAACAGCAGGACACCACTGACTGACATCCTGAGAGACAACTTCCACTCCCTGCAATGCAAGCACGTTCCATGGTGGGATATCTGGCTGGCTGGGTGGGAAGGAGGACTTGCAGCACTGACCATAGTCACAAGCACCTCCCCTCACACCCCCTCAACACAAACTCCACAGAACCCACCTGGTAGAATGCAATGCTTCCCATCCTAACTCAAGATCCCACAAAGAACCACCACCCTGGGTTATGTTGTGTGAAGCACAGGGACACTCTTGGGACTTGTAGCCAAACAACTGCCAGGACAACACTCCCAGCCATCCTGTCAGCACAGCCAGCCCACCCCACAGGGAAGCAGAGTCAAAAGGAAGGAAGCATGGCCATGCTGGGAAGGGGGTGGAGGCAACAGCATGATGGGAGTGGTAGTCACAGACATTGCTCAGCCTCACAACTGGCCCATCAACACCACCCTGAACCAGGCTCACATCACAGGGAGTGGATAAGGACACACAAGATGGCTGACACTGGCTACTGCTGTGGGGAGCACAAGGCCCTGCTGGCAACTGTGCACCAACAAACAGCAGGACACCACTGACTGACATCCTGAGAGACAACTTCCACTCCCTGCAATGCAAGCACGTTCCATGGTGGGATATCTGGCTGGCTGGGTGGGAAGGAGGACTTGCAGCACTGACCATAGTCACAAGCACCTCCCCTCACACCCCCTCAACACAAACTCCACAGAACCCACCTGGTAGAATGCAATGCCTCCCATCCTAACTCAAGATCCCACAAAGAACCACCACCCTGGGTTATGTTGTGTGAAGCACAGGGACACTCTTGGGACTTGTAGCCAAACAACTGCCAGGACAACACTCCCAGCCATCCTGTCAGCACAGCCAGCCCAGCCCACAGGGAAGCAGAGTCAAAAAGAAGGAAGCATGGGCATGCTGGGAAGGGGGTGGAGGCAACAGCATGATGGGAGTGGTAGTCACAGACATTGCTCAGCCTCACAACTGGCCCATCAACACCACCCTGAACCAGGCTCACATCACAGGGAGTGGATAAGGACACACAAGATGGCTGACACTGGCTACTGCTGTGGGGAGCACAAGGCCCTGCTGGCAACTGTGCACCAACAAACAGCAGGACACCACTGACTGACATCCTGAGAGGCAACTTCCACTCCCTGCAATGCAAGCACGTTCCATGGTGGGATATCTGGCTGGCTGGGTGGGAAGGAGGACTTGCAGCACTGACCATAGTCACAAGCACCTCCCCTCACACCTCCCCTCAACACAAACTCCACAGAACCCACCTGGTAGAATGCAATGCCTCCCATCCTAACTCAAGATCCCACAAAGAACCACCACCCTGGGATATGTTGTGTGAAGCACAGGGACACTCTTGGGACTTGTAGCCAAACAACTGCCAGGACAACACTCCCAGCCATCCTGTCAGCACAGCCAGCCCACCCCACAGGGAAGCAGAGTCAAAAGGAAGGAAGCATGGGCATGCTGGGAAGGGGGGTGGAGGCAACAGCATGATGGGAGTGGTAGTCACAGACATTGCTCAGCCTCACAACTGGCCCATCAAAACCACCCTGAACCAGGCTCACATCACAGGGAGTGGATAAGGACACACAAGATGGCTGACACTGGCTACTGCTGTGGGGAGCACAAGGCCCTGCTGGCAACTGTGCACCAACAAACAGCAGGACACCACTGACTGACATCCTGAGAGAAAACTTCCACTCCCTGCAATGCAAGCATGTTCCATGGTGGGATATCTGGCTGGCTGGGTGGGAAGGAGGACTTGCAGCACTGACCATAGTCACAAGCACCTCCCCTCACACCCCCCTCAACACAAACTCCACAGAACCCACCTGGTAGAATGCAATGCCTCCCATCCTAACTCAAGATCCCACAAAGAACCACCACCCTGGGTTATGTTGTGTGAAGCACAGGGACACTCTTGGGACTTGTAGCCAAACAACTGCCAGGACAACACTCCCAGCCATCCTGTCAGCACAGCCAGCCCACCCCACAGGGAAGCAGAGTCAAAAGGAAGGAAGCATGGGCATGCTGGGAAGGGGGGTGGAGGCAACAGCATGATGGGAGTGGTAGTCACAGACATTGGTCACCCCCACAACTGTCCCATCAACACCACCCTGAACCATGCTCACATCACAGGGAGTGGAGAAGGACTCACAAGATGGCTGACACTGGCTACTGCTGTGGGGAGCACAAGGCCCTGCTGGGAACTGCACACCAACCAACAGCAGGACACCACTGTCAGCCATCTTGCCATTGCCCTCACACCCACACACACTGAACTCCCCACAAAAGCAAGTAAGCATGGGAATGCTGGCAAGTGGGGTGGAGGCAATAGCATGATGGGAGTGGCAGTCACTGATATTGGTCACCCCCACAACTGTCCCATCAACACCACCCTGAACCATGCTCACATCACAGGGAGTGGAGAAGGACTCACAAGATGGCTGACACTGGCTACTGCTGTGGGGAGCACAAGGCCCTGCTGGGAACTGCACACCAACCAACAGCAGGACACCACTGTCAGCCATCTTGCCATTGCCCTCACACCCACACACACTGAACTCCCCACAAAAGCAAGTAAGCATGGGAATGCAGGCAAGTGGGGTGGAGGCAATAGCATGATGGGAGTGGCAGTCACTGATATTGGTCACCCCCACAACTGTCCCATCAACACCACCCTGAACCATGCTCACATCACAGGGAGTGGAGAAGGACTCACAAGATGGCTGACACTGGCTACTGCTGTGGGGAGCACAAGGCCCTGCTGGCAACTGTGCATCAACAAACAGCAGGACACCACTGACTGACATCCTGAGAGACAACTTCCACTCCCTGCAATGCAAGCACGTTCCATGGTGGGATATCTGGCTGGCTGGGTGGGAAGGAGGACTTGCAGCACTGACCATAGTCACAAGCACCTCCCCTCACACCCCCTCAACACAAACTCCACAGAACCCACCTGGTAGAATGCAATGCCTCCCATCCTAACTCAAGATCCCACAAAGAACCACCACCCTGGGTTATGTTGTGTGAAGCACAGGGACACTCTTGGGACTTGTAGCCAAACAACTGCCAGGACAACACTCCCAGCCATCCTGTCAGCACAGCCAGCCCACCCCACAGGGAAGCAGAGTCAAAAGAAGGAAGCATGGGCATGCTGGGAAGGGGGTGGAGGCAACAGCATGATGGGAGTGGTAGTCACAGACATTGCTCAGCCTCACAACTGGCCCATCAACACCACCCTGAACCAGGCTCACATCACAGGGAGTGGATAAGGACACACAAGATGGCTGACACTGGCTACTGCTGTGGGGAGCACAAGGCCCTGCTGGCAACTGTGCACCAACAAACAGCAGGACACCACTGACTGACATCCTGAGAGACAACTTCCACTCCCTGCAATGCAAGCACAATCCATGGTGGGATATCTGGCTGGCTGGGTGGGAAGGAGGAGGACTTGCAGCACTGACCATAGTCACAAGCACCTCCCCTCACACCTCCCCTCAACACAAACTCCACAGAACCCACCTGGTAGAATGCAATGCCTCCCATCCTAACTCAAGATCCCACAAAGAACCACCACCCTGGGATATGTTGTGTGAAGCACAGGGACACTCTTGGGACTTGTAGCCAAACAACTGCCAGGACAACACTCCCAGCCATCCTGTCAGCACAGCCAGCCCACCCCACAGGGAAGCAGAGTCAAAAGGAAGGAAGCATGGGCATGCTGGGAAGGGGGTGGAGGCAACAGCATGATGGGAGTGGTAGTCACAGACATTGCTCAGCCTCACAACTGGCCCATCAACACCACCCTGAACCAGGCTCACATCACAGGGAGTGGATAAGGACACACAAGATGGCTGACACTGGCTACTGCTGTGGGGAGCACAAGGCCCTGCTGGCAACTGTGCACCAACAAACAGCAGGACACCACTGACTGACATCCTGAGAGAAAACTTCCACTCCCTGCAATGCAAGCACGTTCCATGGTGGGATATCTGGCTGGCTGGGTGGGAAGGAGGACTTGCAGCACTGACCATAGTCACAAGCACCTCCCCTCACACCCCCCTCAACACAAACTCCACAGAACCCACCTGGTAGAATGCAATGCCTCCCATCCTAACTCAAGATCCCACAAAGAACCACCACCCTGGGTTATGTTGTGTGAAGCACAGGGACACTCTTGGGACTTGTAGCCAAACAACTGCCAGGACAACACTCCCAGCCATCCTGTCAGCACAGCCAGCCCACCCCACAGGGAAGCAGAGTCAAAAGGAAGGAAGCATGGGCATGCTGGGAAGGGGGTGGAGGCAACAGCATGATGGGAGTGGTAGTCACAGACATTGCTCAGCCTCACAACTGGGCCATCAACACCACCCTGAACCAGGCTCACATCACAGGGAGTGGATAAGGACACACAATATGGCTGACACTGGCTACTGCTGTGGGGAGCACAAGGCCCTGCTGGGAACTGCACACCAACCAACAGCAGGACACCACTGTCAGCCATCTTGCCATTGCCCTGACACCCACACACACTGAACTCCCCACAAAAGCAAGTAAGCATGGGAATGCTGGCAAGTGGGGTGGAGGCAATAGCATGATGGGAGTGGCAGTCACTGATATTGGTCACCCCCACAACTGTCCCATCAACACCACCCTGAACCATGCTCACATCACAGGGAGTGGAGAAGGACTCACAAGATGGCTGACACTGGCTACTGCTGTGGGGAGCACAAGGCCCTGCTGGGAACTGCACACCAACCAACAGCAGGACACCACTGTCAGCCATCTTGCCATTGCCCTCACACCCACACACACTGAACTCCCCACAAAAGCAAGTAAGCATGGGAATGCTGGCAAGTGGGGTGGAGGCAATAGCATGATGGGAGTGGCAGTCACTGATATTGGTCACCCCCACAACTGTCCCATCAACACCACCCTGAACCATGCTCACATCACAGGGAGTGGAGAAGGACTCACAAGATGGCTGACACTGGCTACTGCTGTGGGGAGCACAAGGCCCTGCTGGGAACTGCACACCAACCAACAGCAGGACACCACTGTCAGCCATCTTGCCATTGCCCTCACACCCACACACACTGAACTCCCCACAAAAGCAAGTAAGCATGGGAATGCAGGCAAGTGGGGTGGAGGCAATAGCATGATGGGAGTGGCAGTCACTGATATTGGTCACCCCCACAACTGTCCCATCAACACCACCCTGAACCATGCTCACATCACAGGGAGTGGAGAAGGACTCACAAGATGGCTGACACTGGCTACTGCTGTGGGGAGCACAAGGCCCTGCTGGCAACTGTGCATCAACAAACAGCAGGACACCACTGACTGACATCCTGAGAGACAACTTCCACTCCCTGCAATGCAAGCACAGTCCATGGTGGGATAACTGACTGGCTGGGTGGTTGGGAAGGAGGGCCGGCTGTCAACCAAACACAACCAATGCAGACCATGTTCACACCCCAACAAATACATAGAAATGCCCAAATAATGCAGGACAATGTGCCACACCAATATCAACCCCTGACTGTGACGACTTAAGACAATGCAATGTACAGGCCCGCACCCAGAGGCACAGACACAACTGTCATGTGTGTCAACCATTGATGCCTGCAGAAACATAACATACATTGTGTGTGTCTCCCAAAAACAGGTGATGATGGGGACACAGCAGCAGACGCTGAGGAGTCCCAGTCCCAGGCTCAAGAGGATGCAGAGCTCACTGGTGTCGTACAGCCTCTGCCCTCCTCGGACGAAGAAGACCAACCTGGCACATCCGGTGCAAGTTTACATGCAGCACCAGCAGGACCACCAGCTGCAGCACCAGCAGGACCACCAGCTGCACCCCCTGCACCCACCCCTCCAACGAATGTCACCACAAATACCATCCCTGCCGATATGGACAGAACAAGGAGCAACACCAGCACAGGGACCCTGGACCAACCTGGGGCCATGGACACCACCACCACCACCAACCCCAAGGAGGACCAGGGTCATCTGTGCGTGCCACTGCATGCACTGCACATGTCAGCAGGGGTGGTGGGAGGGGTGGGAGACAGAGGTCGCTGCTTGCAGAGGTTGCTGGTGTGCATGATGACCCACAACTGGTACGCATAGCTGATGCATACCAGTCCAGCACCGGAGACCTCAGCCAGGTAGTGGGGCTCCTCAGAGACATGAAACAGCAGCAGGCTGCCCATCATGCCCGCTTGGACTCTCACATGTCCCACGTGGAGTCACACATGTCCCACGTGGACTCACACATGTCCCGCGTGGAGTCCAAGTGGGATGCACTGCATGAGATGACGGCGGTGCACAGGGACATTTTACAATGCCTCCGCCAGATGAACAGCAACCAGTCCACACCTCCCTGTGTGCCAACAACATCTGGTGCTGCCCAAACTGCAACTGCCACAGGGAGGGAGGATGACTCTGGCGGAGAGTCCCCTGCACCGCAGCAGCCTGTACTTGAGGCCCCCCCAAGAAGAGGGGTCGTCCGAAGAGGGGCAAGTGAGAGGTCGATGGCCAAGCGCAACTCCCAGGAAGCCTGAACCTGTTCTGGATGTTCACCTTTGTGCACAGACTGTTCACCCTGTTGACGGCAACACTACTCCCACACATTGCATGGGGAGTACAAGTTGGACCAATGTGTCAGACAACTGTGGCCCCGATACTGGGGATTCTGTCTACCAGGACTTTCAATTCACCTAGGAACTTCTGATTGCAAGATTTATGTACAGCACTACCCATCCTATGCACTATTCACACAAATGTATCACAATAAACACACTAATACACCATACTTGCCTCTGTTGTGATTCCAACGTGGGTGCTGTTATGGGGATGATGACCTGCAAAATTACACTGTGTATGCGAACTGCAACAGCAAGTACAACACAGGCATGTGAGTAAAGGCAACGTGACACATATGAGGGAGACACACCACCAGGGCTACACAACACATACACACCTAGGCCATCTGACTCATTGCCTACACTGATGTTGCCAGGGAAGACGGTGCAATCCACAGACACCACACCCATTCCCAGTTGTAGTCAAGTAGCCCATAGGTGCAGTAAGCAAATGGCAGTCAAATGTGTGACCACAGACAACGCACATCACAAAGTGAAGCACAGGTTTATTACACAGTTGCAACATGTCGTAACCACTACAGATGCAAGGTAATCCCACCTGGCAGCGGGCACACAGTCAACAACTGTAGACGGAAGGAAGTCCATGGGTGTGGCGCACATCACCTGTAGGGACACAACAGCTACCAGCCTGGAAGTGCAATCACGTCGTCGGTGGACACAGTTGACCAAACGAATCTGAAAGTACCCTGTGAAGGACAGAAATGACACACAGTCAAAAGCAATGGAGTACAGGACAGAACAGCAAAACTCATGCACAATACATGTTACAAGATACCCACCCAGAACCAAGTTAGCATGGCAACACTGTTGGGGAGTACAGCCCACCTGTAAGCACACATCGCAACACACATCCAGTCAAGTTGCCCATGGACACACTCCAACAGCACCAGAGCACCACCTACACATATCATGCCAACTCACATCATTGACATGACACCTCAGGATACTCACATTCAGCTAAAGAAGTTGGTGATGACTGTGTGCAGACATCACCCTCATCATCATCGTCACTGGCATCGTGGTCCAGGCCAGGATCCTCCACAGGTGGTGGATGTTGGTCATTGTCATCCTGGATGAGAGGCAACTCCTTCCGCACTGCCAGGTTGTGGAGCATGCAGCAGACGATGATAATCTTGCACACTTTCGCAGGGGCATATGGGAGGGACCCTCCGGTCTTGTCCAGGCAGCGGAAGCGGCTCTTCAGGAGACCAAATGTCCGCTCAATCACTCTCCTGGTCCGACCATGTGCCTCATTGTAGCGCATCTGGGCAGGTGTCACAGGGTTCCTGAGGGGTGTCAGCAACCACGGCATGTTGGGGTATCCCGAGTCACCTACGGACAGACAAGTGCACATTAGCTGACTTGGAAAAGTGGGCGGAATACTACAGATCAGATCACACACAATGGCACAAAGTCAGTACACACCGACAAGCCAGGCACGCTGGTTCTGCATCTGTGCCATCATCCTGGGGATGCGACTACTCCTCATCACAAAGGCATCGTGTGCTGAACCAGGGAAATGGGCACACACGTGTGTGATGGTCATGTCTGCAAGACACACCACCAGTGCATTGACCAAGTGGTAGTGCTTGCGGTTCCTGTAGGCCTGCTCCTGGGCCTGTGGTGGTACCAAAGCCACATGTGTCCCATCAATGGAGCCAATGACATGCAGCATCCTCCCCAGGGCATAAAAGTCACTCTTCACGTCAGTGAGTCGTCGCAGTCTAGGGAAATAGATGTACCGGTTCAGGAATAGCAACATTGCCACCAAAACATCGCGGAGCACACGGCTCAACATGGTCTGTGACATCCCACCAGCAGTCGCCACAGTATGTTGGAAGGTACCGGTGGCAAAGAAGTGTAGGGCTGCCATCACCTTCACCTTGGGGGTCAGCGCTGTAGGATACGGCCGGCCAGGCTGCAAATGTGAGGGCAACTGCACTGCCAAATCCTCAATCAGCTGCCTGGTGAAGCGGTACCGTCGGATGCTGTCCCGTTCCACCATCGTTGCCAGGTCTGGGAATGGTCGATGGACAGCAGGAGCCCTGCAGTGCAGAGGAGAAGTAAGCAAGATTGTCAGTCAGCCCACATATGCGGCATTGAACACACTCAATATCCCAACATACATCATTATGAGGCACAACTACATGAAGTGTGCAGTTCCGTAAGGACATGTATGGTACATACATGGCCAACATCTGTCAACACGGTCCAACAAGTGGCATCAATTAGTCCCAGGCTGGCCCATTGGATATCATGAGGCCGTGTCACAGTTCCCATCTCCTGCTGCCATGTCACAATCACCCCCCACAGTGACATGTGAGGACAGATGTGCCCCAGGCACCACAGCTCAACGACAGGTACATTCCCAGGGACCCTGTATTGCCACATGGACACTGGCATTACATGGAGTATCATGTATACACCACAGCAAAACAACCATGACCCCCACAGGTAGTGGTCCCACTTGCCACGGCAGGACAGACATGGACGTCTGTGACACACACACGCACAACATCAAAGTCCATGCACACACAACGTGGATGTGGAGACTGTCTCCCATTGTGCACATGAAATCAGAGACATTGTAAACACTACATGCACAAAGACTGTGGAGGACCATCACTATTGTGCCACCGGGACACCCTGGCTCAAACATACCGTCCCACATGGGACTCACGGGGTATGTGACATGACATACACATACACCACCGTGAAATGTGACCATGGCACATGCACAGATATGAACAGTTGCACATCACAGTGGTCATGTACACGTAACACCCAGGATCATGTCCCCATGAACACGTGCACAGCCTGGGGGTGGCTGCCCACAGGTGACACCCACAGGACAACATGTACACCAACATACACACAATAGGAAATGCAGCCTTACATGCCTTATGATAAAGTTTGGACAGGCTGTCGTGATGTAGGTGTGCCCCTCACTCCCTGGGAGCTATCTGTGGCTGGCATATGTCCATCTGAGACAGGCATGCTGACATATGCCAGTCACATGTACAGTGATGTGTTGAACAGCAATGGACCGATCGGTGCCCCCGGCCGGCCCATTGCATTCAATGTGTGCGGGTACGCGTTGTACCCCTGTACGCGTTGTACTGCAATGGACCGATCGGTGCCCCGGCCGGCCCATTGCATTCAATGTGTGCGGGTACGCGTTGTACCTCTGTACGCGTTGAACTGCAATGGACCGATCGGTGCCCCCGGCCGGCCCATTGCATTCAATGTGTGCGGGTACGCGTTGTACCCCTGTACGCGTTGTACTGCAATGGACCGATCGGTGCCCCCGGCCGGCCCATTGCATTCAATGTGTGCGGGTACTCGTTGTACCCCTGTACGCGTTGTACCGCAATGGACCGATCGGTGCGCACCCATTGACAATGGCCTTGCCTGGCAACGGACACGTTTTCGAATTTTGAACGAGTCGGTTGCTGGAAATTCAGTTGGTCACCCACAACAATGTTGCAAAATCATGTATGTCATGAAGTTGAAGATTTGAAGGATGCTGTGGGCGTGTTTTGGTGCTGCTATTCCATGGATTGGCCAGATTCAGAAGATGCAAACGACTTGGACCTATCACTTTGGACACAAGGGACAGTATCTGCCTCTCCAGCACATATATATTGCTGGCTGTTCCCCTGAGAGCTCACTTGCCTGCACTACATGCTCCAGGACGACATCTGCCACTGCACTGCTGCTGTCTCTGCCCCTCTGGACCCTGCAATGGCACGTACTGTGGAAAGAGCCCCAGCCTTCAGCCTTGAGGAGAACCAGGCCCTGCTGGACAGCCTACTTCCACAGTACAGCAAGCTGTATGGGACACCAGGGGAGCAGGTGAGTGTTCTGTGCACTGCCTTTCTGAATGTGCATATTGTCTGACTAGCAAGGCTGAAAGTCTGCACGCCACTGGCTAGCAGGCTCACTGAGTAGGTGTCACCCCCCATAGTGCGTAGTGACATGCACTGGACAGGTATGGTGCAGTGACAGTGCATTTGAACAAGGTTTTACTTCCCATGCAATGATACCATGTAGTGACGTCTGGCAAACTGTCCATGGGCAGCTTTGCACTGCCTGTGTACATCATGTGCCCCTGTGATTGAGACATGTATATACAACTGTGTCATGCACGGATATGTTGCATGTGTAGTAATGGCCTTTTCACTTTGTCATCCTGACAGGTTAATGCCCATCGGAAGCAGGAGATCTGGAAGGACATCGTCCGGGCTGTCCGGTCCGTGGGGGTCTACAAGCGCCGGATCCGCAACTGCCAGAAGAGGTGGCAGGACCTTCGGGGCTGGACCCGGAGGATTGCACGGGTCCAGCTGAAGCTGTCGCCTCCTCGCAGGAGGGGCGGAACACGGACCCTGACCCCCACATGCTCCAGATCCTGGCGGTGGTGTTTCCAGACCTGGATGGGCAGCTGAAGGCCAGACAGCAGCAAGGAGGGGTGAGTCAAAGACTGCACTGTGAACTCTGTATTACATGCTTTGTGCCCTCCTCTGGCCTGGTTCAACTGCCACAGTGCAGCAGTCATGTTGTCCAGGAGCCATGTCCCTCTATTGTGCACTGCCCACTGCTCATCTGATACCCAGGTGTGGCCCTTAAAATTCAGGGAATTGTGTCACTTGGGACTGTGTCCTTGCAGTTTGCTTCACTAAAGGTGGGGGACAGCATCTGTTTCCCTAACTCTGTTGTGGGCATCATGGGTGGGTCCATTGTTCACACTACGCCTGTGTTCGGACATGTAATCTGCGTGTTGCTTTGATATGCGGTCCACTTGCTGAGCTGAGCCACCACATGTGCCTGGGGTATGTGGCACATGCCCATGCAGCGGGTGGGAACAATGTTTGGGCCCCAGGAGTGTGCAGATTACGTGTGTCACACATACATAGCTAGCTATCCACTGTCCAGGGCTCATCCCTCATTCATGTGGGGCAGGACAGTCATGCCTACTCCAGGCCATGCAATGCACTCTGTACTCCCACTCCTGTGTATCAGCTGACACATTGTGCGCAGTGATTTGACCCCTCAGGTGTCTGCCTCTGTGTCAGTGTGCTGTGGATTAGTTGCCAGGACTGCTGGGGTGTTTCTTGGTAGGGGCTCAGCATGCCCCTGGAGATGTGACCATAGGAGATGATACTTGTGTGTCACATAGGTGTTTGATCAGCTGCCCGTGCAGACTGGGGTATGCGAATGTGAAGTTCAGGCAGCTGTTCCCCATTCACAGCAGATTGTGAGGGGCTCAGGTTCAGAGGGTAGTGTCACAGGTCTCCCATATGTCCAATAGGTATGACCTGGACAGATGAGGGTTAAGATGATGTGTTGTGTGGGGGATGTACATGTGCACTTGTGCAGCTCCAGGACTTGCATTCCCCATGACCTACTATTGTGACACAGTGCAGAGTGTTGTTGTCTGGCTGCCAAGTCATACATCACTGATGTATGACTTAGCAGTCATGCCTCCGCCATGGCATGTGTCTACTTATTGGTGATCCTGCAGGGGAGTGACATGTGCTACATGCACACCATTGTGGCGATGGCTATCAGGACATGGGTGCATCATGGTGTCTGTCGCTGGTATGCATCACATGCATTTCCTATTTGACTCTGGGCATCCCTTTCATCCAGAAACCTGTACTGACTCAGTGGCAAGAGCTGTGATGTGTGCATGTCCACATGCCACACCGTGTCCTCTGCACTGTCCAACTACTGTGTACTTGGTGCATGTGTCCACACTGGGGTGTTGCAATCCAACAGACACCAGACAGATGGGTGCAAGGCCATGTGGGATGTGAGTGCCATGGTTGGCATCAGACTGACAAATGGCTTCTCCTGTTCAGTTAGGGCACTTTTAGCAATGTACAAATAATGATGCCAGGGCTTGCTCTGTAATGTGCTGTGCTCACAGTGGTGTGTGCGTTTGGTGCAGGTGACTGATGTCTGTCTGTTTCCCCATTGTTTGCAGATACATCCACGGCCACGGAAGGGGACAGCTCCACGGACCAGGAGGAGCCGGAGAGCCAGACTGGGTCAGCAGCCGAGGAGTGGTCGGAGGGACCCAGTGGCACGGAGGGCGAGGGGAGCCACACCGAGGAGTCCTCAGCACCATCCACCTCAGCTGAGGACCAGAGCAACTCGGAGGATGACTCCATTATGGAGGCGGGTGTCAGCAGCCACCACACCCCAGCTAGTGTTGCTGTCCCCGCCACCACCAGCACCACCACCGCCCTCCCATCGGCTCCCATTCCCCAGGTCCGTGGAGGCTCCCATGTTCGGGAGCGTGTTTCCTTTGGGCCAGGCACCGCACCCCTGCCCCTGTGTCCCCTGCTGCCCTGAGTGAGGAGTCTGTGTACCTCCTTCGCCAGCTCCATGTAGGGCAGACAGCCATGCTGAGTGTCCTCCATGCGCACACCGCTCTGTTGACTCAGCTGGTGTCGTTCATGGAGGGCATCTCATCGGGCATGTCTGACCTACAGAGGGGCAATAGGTCCATGGACTCCTCCCTGACGGCAGCAGTGTCCCTCCTCAGACAGTCCCTCACCCCTCCTGCCTTTGCTCCATCCACACTCCCCAGCACCTTACCCATCCCAAGCACACACACACCGGCACAGGCACACACCAGCACACACACATCCATCACACAGACACACACGCCACAAACAAAACGCACACGCATGCACAGTCAGGGGACTGAAACCAGACTCACAGGGGATGGGGCCCTGGAACACAAACACGCATCCACGAGCACTGCGCAGTCCTCAGTTGCCTCTCCCTCCAAAACACCCTCCCTTGCCTCACCTGCAACCCCAAAGACCCAGCGCCTCTTCCTCAGTGACCTCGGCCTCTTCCCCTCCGATCCAGCTGCTCCAGCATCCAGGGGGAAGAGGAAGCCCCCCACACGGAGCAGAGTGCCCTCGCCCCCAGACACCCTCCCCAGGCGCAGACAGACTGAGGCCCCCACCCGCAAGTCCCCCGGAGTCATAAGAGCAAGACCCCGCCGCCGCCCTGCAGCTCAGGCACCAGGTCTCCTTCCTCCATCCCTCAGGCCCCCACTCCACAGGTGCCCCCACCACACCCTGCCCCAGGTTCCCCCACCCACAGATATACCATCCCCAAGAGGATCCGGCCTTCTCCCCCTGCCACTTGCTCTCCCGGCACCACACCCCCGCTGCGCTTGTCTGTGCCACTGATGTGGTGAGGGTGTCCTCCCCCTCTGTCCAGCCCACCTTGCCTGTTCCCCATTCTCCTCCCCTGGTGGTAGGCACTGCAGTGGAGTCCACTACCACCCTGTTTGACTTGGGCACTGCAGTGGCGGACCTGTCCACTCCATCTGCAGGGTCCACTGCAGTCGTGCCGGCACCCACAACATCTGAGTCATGCCCCCCAGTTGTGCCAGCACACACCATGTCAGACACCTCCACTGCAGTTGTCAGTGGCTCTCCAGCACCCACCACCCCTTCCCTGCTTCCTCCTGGTGAGCCCTGATCCTGTCCCTGTGGTGCCTGGCCTACCCCCCCGGTTGCCCCTCCTAGTGGATTGTCCCTGGTTTTGTGCAGGCATGCGTAGGGTGACATCTGCCACTGATACCCTGTTTGGACTTTGACAATGGACTGGCCATTGGCCTTTGTGTTTTTTCTGGACTTTGTTTTCATTCCACACATATGCTGAATAAAGCAACTTTCTGTTCTCTAGTGCTTATGCTTCTGATGTACATGTTGTTGATGATGCTAACCATGCCCTTGCTGCAGTGATGGTGATATTTGGTCTCATGATAATGAAGTGTTACTGTGCAGGAACCCATGTGGTCCAGGGGAATGTGTCCTATCCTGTGGTGTATCCATGTCATCCATAGCAGCATCTGAGGGTGTCATGTGTTCAGTATTTGGCAATGGGATTTCCTACTTGGATTAGCTATTTCACATCTGTGGCTTCCACCCCTGCACATCTGTTGTGCCTGCCATTGTTCAATTCGTCTACTTCCCTGACCGTGTGGCCATCTCCACTGGACATGCAGGTTTGGGCATCAATGGGGAAGGACTCATCTGTGTTGTCAGTGCAACATTGCTATACAAGTGTGTTGGATCTGTGCTGATGATTCCGTTGGCACTTCCATGACCAGGCTGATGTGACGGGAGCCCTCATTTGGTGCTAATTGTTGATTGTGTGACCAAGTGCTCAGCTGACATGATGGGGCCCTACTGAGGCAACATATGGCACAGCTTTCCTCACACAGGAGTGGAGTCCCCTCATGGCAGTGTGTACTCCTGTGACATTGCCTGCGCCCAAGGTGTTTGTTGTATGTGCATGTCTGTGTGTTCACTTCCATTTAGCTGTGCATGCTGTGATCCCTAGTGTTGTACCTGTTTGTGATGCTAGCTGAGTTGACCTATGTTCCCCCAAAGTCTTCTCCCTGGGTTCTCTGTGATGTGGGTGCATGGCACATTACTGGTCATCACGGTGTCACCCATAGGTGTGTTTGCTGTCAGGGCTGAGTTTGTGTGCAGACGCAGATGGGTCACAGTCAGGTTTCCCCTTGGCACTTGTTGTTTGCCCCTGTCATGTGATTTCCAGTTTGTGTTATCTTTCAGTGATTGTGACACGTTGTGTGTGTGACTGCTGGCACTCCTCAGGGTCCGGGCTGCAATGTTGGTTGTTGTCTATGTGTGTTCTTTGTGGGTGACCTTGGCTTCTTCATTGGTGTGTGACTGTGATCCCATTGGTTGGTGTGGTATTGCCGTCATGTCCATGTACAGTGTAGTGTGCAGTGTGTCAGACATTCAGGAGTCTTGTTGAGTGGCCATGTGTGATGTGTTTCTGCACTGGCACCCCCCCCCCCACCTGTTGTGTATGATGTGCAGTGTCGGTCTGCCTGTTTGTGTTTGTGCATCTGCACCACTGCATTGGCATATCTTGGGTGTGCCATTGGCTGTATGTAGTTTGGTGGGTTTCCCCTGCTGTCCCTGGGACTCCTAGGTCATCGGTCAGCACAATGATCATGGTTTGTGTGTCCCATTGCTGCCATGGTATGGTATCTGTTCACCACACATCTGCAGTCTCCACAGGGTATCTGCATTTGTGTGCCCATTGGTGCAAATATGTGGGTCTGCATTCTGATGGTCACTTCTGTCATTGTGTCATTGATGAATGTTGACGGTGTCAGCCCCCATGGGTGTTGTTTGTCTGCACATGGCCAAAGGTATGTCTTATTTGCACTGCAGTATTTGGCTCACCCAATTTATGTTGCAATGGGACACATACACTACTTTGCCACTGATGTGTTTTTAGTTCTGTGACCAGGAATCATCCATGCAGTTTGGCAGTTGCACCTCTTTCTTTGTCAACACTTACCTTTTGGTCACTGTGATGATGGGGGTTTAGACCCCATTGCCACAATGTTCAAAATGTGCTTCAGCTATGGACCCCACACTTACATTTTGGTCACTGTGATGATGGGGGTTTGGACCCCATTGCCACAATGGTCATGGCCTGCTTGCATTGTGGGTGCCACACACATATATGTGTGGCACATGTGCTAGGGGGTCACATTGTATGTTCAAAGTCATGTTCAGTGTTGTAGGCATTTGACACAGTCTACACACGCTTGTCATGGTGTTGGGGGGATGTCTTTTTCTTGCATTCACTAGGTTGTGGTGTGCTGGTTGTGTCATGCATTGTCCATCCTATGACTGGGTGTGGTAGTAGTGGTAGGCATCTAGCCCCCCCTGGCTAAGGGTGGTAGTAGTGGTAGGCATCCAGCTCCCCCTGGGTGAGGGTGGTAGTAGTGGTAGGCATCCAGCCCCCCCCTGGCTAAGGGTGGTAGTAGTGGTAGGCATCCAGCCCCCCCTGGCTAAGGGTGGTGGTAGGCATCCAGCCCCCCCTGGGTAAGGGTGGTAGTAGTGGTTGGCATCCAGCTCCCCCTGGGTGAGGGTGGTAGTAGTGGTAGGCATCCAGCCACCCCTGGCTAAGGGTGGTAGTAGTGGTAGGCATCCAGCCCCCCCTGGCTAAGGGTGGTAGTAGTGGTAGGCATCCAGCCCCCCCTGGCTAAGGGTGGTGGTAGGCATCCAGCCCCCCCTGGCTAAGGGTGGTAGTAGTGGTAGGCATCCAGCCCCCCCTGGCTAAGGGTGGTGGTAGGCGTCCAGCCCCCCCTGGGTGAGGGTGGTAGTAGTGGTAGGCATCCAGCTCCCCCTGGGTGAGGGTGGTAGTAGTGGTAGGCATCCAGCCCCCCCTGGCTAAGGGTGGTAGTAGTGGTAGGCATCCAGCCCCCTGGCTAAGGGTGGTGGTAGGCATCCAGCCCCCTGGCTAAGGGTGGTAGTAGTGGTAGGCATCCAGCCCCCTGGCTAAGGGTGGTGGTAGGCATCCAGCCCCCCTGGGTGAGGGTGGTAGTAGTGGTTGGCATCCAGCTCCCCCTGGGTGAGGGTGGTAGTAGTGGTAGGCATCCAGCCCCCCCTGGCTAAGGGTGGTAGTAGTGGTAGGCATCCAGCCCCCTGGCTAAGGGTGGTAGTAGTGGTAGGCATCCAGCCCCCTGGCTAAGGGTGGTAGTAGTGGTAGGCATCCAGCTCCCCCTGGGTGAGGGTGGTAGTAGTGGTAGGCATCCAGCCCACCCTGGCTAAGGGTGGTAGTAGTGGTAGGCATCCAGCCCCCTGGCTAAGGGTGGTAGTAGTGGTAGGCATCCAGCCCCCTGGCTAAGGGTGGTAGTAGTGGTAGGCATCCAGCCCCCTGGCTAAGGGTGGTAGTAGTGGTAGGCATCCAGCCCCCCCCTGGCTAAGGGTGGTGGTAGTCATCCAGCCCCCCCTGGCTAAGGGTGGTAGTAGTGGTAGGCATCCAGCCCCCCCTGGCTAAAGGTGGTGGTAGGCATCCAGCCCCCCCTGGGTGAGGGTGGTAGTAGTGGTTGGCATCCAGCTCCCCCTGGGTGAGGGTGGTAGTGGTGGTAGGCATCCAGCCCCCTGGCTAAGGGTGGTAGTAGTGGTAGGCATCCAGCCCCCCTGGCTAAGGGTGGTAGTAGTAGTAGGCATCCAGCCCCCCTGGCTAAGGGTGGTAGTAGTGGTAGGCATCCAGCCCCCCTGGGTGAGGGTGGTAGTAGTGGTAGGCATCCAGCCCCCTGGCTAAGGGTGGTAGTAGTGGTAGGCATCCAGCCCCCCTGGGTGAGGGTGGTAGTAGTGGTAGGCATCCAGCCCCCTGGCTAAGGGTGGTAGTAGTGGTAGGCATCCAGCCCCCCTGGGTGAGGGTGGTAGTAGTGGTAGGCATCCAGCCCCCCTGGGTGAGGGTGGTAGTAGTGGTAGGCATCCAGCCCCCCTGGCTAAGGGTGGTAGTAGTGGTAGGCATCCAGCCCCCCTGGCTAAGGGTGGTAGTAGTGGTAGGCATCCAGCCCCCCTGGCTAAGGGTGGTGGTAGGCATCCAGCCCCCCTGGGTGAGGGTGGTAGTACTGGTAGGCATCCAGCCCCCCTGGCTAAGGGTGGTAGTAGTGGTAGGCATCCAGCCCCCTGGCTAAGGGTGGTAGTAGTGGTAGGCATCCAGCCCCCCTGGGTGAGGGTGGTAGTAGTGGTAGGCATCCAGCCCCCTGGGTGAGGGTGGTAGTAGTGGTAGGCATCCAGCCCCCTGGCTAAGGGTGGTAGTAGTGGTAGGCATCCAGCCCCCTGGGTGAGGGTGGTAGTAGTGGTAGGCATCCAGCCCCCTGGCTAAGGGTGGTAGTAGTGGTAGGCATCCAGCCCCCTGGCTAAGGGTGGTGGTAGGCATCCAGCCCCCCTGGGTGAGGTTGGTAGTAGTGGTTGGCATCCAGCTCCCCCTGGGTGAGGGTGGTAGTAGTGGTTGGCATCCAGCCCCCCCTGGGTGAGGGTGGTAGTAGTGGTTGGCATCCAGCACCCCCTGGGTGAGGGTGGTAGTAGTGGTAGTCATCCAGCCCCCCCTGGCTAAGGGTGGTAGTAGTGGTAGGCATCCAGCCCCCCCTGGCTAAGGGTGGTAGTAGTGGTAGGCATCCAGCCCCCCCCGGCTAAGGATGGTAGTAGTGGTAGGCATCCAGCCCCCCCTGGCTAAGGGTGGTAGTAGTGGTAGGCATCCAGCTCCCCCTGGGTGAGGGTGGTAGTAGTGGTAGGCATCCAGCCCACCCTGGCTAAGGGTGGTAGTAGTGGTAGGCATCCAGCCCCCCCCTGGCTAAGGGTGGTAGTAGTGGTAGGCATCCAGCCCCCCCTGGCTAAGGGTGGTGGTAGGCATCCAGCCCCCTGGGTGAGGGTGGTAGTAGTGGTAGGCATCCAGCCCCCTGGGTGAGGGTGGTAGTAGTGGTAGGCATCCAGCACCCCCTGGCTAAGGGTGGTAGTAGTGGTAGGCATCCAGCCCCCTGGCTAAGGGTGGTAGTAGTGGTAGGCATCCAGCCCCCCTGGGTGAGGGTGGTAGTAGTGGTAGGCATCCAGCCCCCGCTGGGTGAGGGTGGTAGTAGTGGTAGGCATCCAGCCCCCCCTGGCTAAGGGTGGTAGTAGTGGTAGGCATCCAGCCCCCCCTGGGTGAGGGTGGTAGTAGTGGTAGGCATCCAGCCCCCCTGGCTAAGGGTGGTAGTAGTGGTATGCATCCAGCCCCCCCTGGCTAAGGGTGGTGGTAGGCATCCAGCCCCCCCTGGGTGAGGGTGGTTGTAGTGGTTGGCATCCAGCTCCCCCTGGTTGAGGGTGGTAGTAGTGGTAGGCATCCAGCCCCCCCTGGCTAAGGGTGGTAGTAGTGGTAGGCATCCAGCCCCCCCTGGCTAAGGGTGGTAGTAGTGGTAGGCATCCAGCACCCCCTGGCTAAGGGTGGTAGTAGTGGTAGGCATCCAGCTCCCCCTGGGTGAGGGTGGTAGTAGTGGTAGGCATCCAGCCCACCCTGGCTAAGGGTGGTTGTAGTGGTAGGCATCCAGCCCCCCTGGCTAAGGGTGGTAGTAGTGGTAGGCATCCAGCCCCCCTGGCTGAGGGTGGTAGTAGTGGTAGGCATCCAGCCCCCATGGCTAAGGGTGGTAGTAGTGGTAGGCATCCAGCCCCCTGGCTAAGGGTGGTAGTAGTGGTAGGCATCCAGCCCCCCTGGCTAAGGGTGGTAGTAGTGGTAGGCATCCAGCCCCCCTGGGTGAGGGTGGTAGTAGTGGTAGGCATCCAGCCCCCTGGCTAAGGGTGGTAGTAGTGGTAGGCATCCAGCCCCCCTGGGTAGGGGTGGTGGTGCGCATCCAGGCCCCTGTGTGCATATGTGGCATTGGTGATGGGCATCCCGCCCCTATGGTGCTGCTGTTGCTGATGTAAGTATATTCTGCATCCCTCTGTGTGTGTGTGATGTCTCGTGTACGTGTTGTATGTGTTTTGTGGTTGGTGTCTGACTTACCTTCTGCGCCGTACGCGTCCGTGCCTGTTCCGGTAGTAAATGTAGAATATTGGTATGATCGGGACGAAGGGATTCATGGTTGGTTCGTGTCGTTCGTCCTTCTCGTTGCTTCGCGTCGTCCTCGTCGCTTCGCGTCGTCCTCGTCGCTTCGCCTCGTCCTCGTCGCTGGCGTGTTCGTCTCGTAGCCGTGGATCGTGTTGTGGCGCGAATCGGAGCTTATGTGCGACTCTCCCGGATGCTTTGACGTGCCGTGCGTAGCGACGGGTTCGGCGCGTACGGGAAGCGCATCGTACTTGTTCGGCCGGACGGAGCTGCATTTTCCCTTCCGTGCGACTCGATTCAGCGTTTCCGGATTCGCCTCGGTCGGGGAACAGGACCTGGTTTGGGTGAGTACGGCTCGGCCGGATTCTGTGGTGTTGTGCGCATCGTACTTACTCGTTCGGTGTGCTGTACGGATCAGTCGGGAAACAGGCTTTCGCATGGCTTTTTTCCCGACCGAATGGTATTGGGTGCGCCTCCGACCGAGATCGGAATCGGTCCCCAAATGTTTAAAGTTGCTTGTGTTAGATATACTGACACAATGATAATGGAATGAATAAAAACAACTGATGGAGTTGTAGATCTTTCACGTGTCATGTTAGAGTGGATGTTCCTGAGTGCAGTATGTTTTTTTAAACTATCTTTCTACACACTGATATGTGGTATGTATGCAAGGTATCCACTCATAAATGCTAAGAACACTACATACCTATTACAGGTACCACAGTTAAAAAGCAATGTCCCAATCTGCACTCCATTCACCTCTACCTTTGTAGACTGCAAGTTTGGTAATACTGTTACACTAAAAGCAAATTTGTCATTTAGCTCAATATTTTAGCGTGAAAGGCTTCCTTGCACCAGTTTGTGACGTGAGGGTGCATTTTGAGCTTAAAAATAGCATAAAAAACTTGTAGGTTGAACAACAGCCACTCAGCTTTTGGTTGCTTATGTTTTTCCTGCACTCATTTGCTATAGGTTTGCCATGAACTGCAGCACAATTAACGGATGGGCCATAATGGCATAATATCGGGGTGCACTAGGGATGCACTAAAGCAAAACGTTTGCTGGCTGCCTTGACCAAATGCGCTGATATTCAAGGAAAGATGTTAACACATTTTGGGAAGAGTTTTTGGGAAATTAGCCAATTGATAGTGTTTTGGGAAAAAGATTGGGATTCTCTTACCAAATAATGGATATATTTATAGCGCAGGAAATGAGAGCTGGAAATAAGAGCGGTAAATGCAATCTTAATGAAAATACGGGACAAATCATAACAACAGGGAAGGGGTCCAAGACCTATGTAGGTCACTGATGAAGCGGTTGTTCATGAAACATGTTGGGCACACCTGCTGGTTTATTAACGACATTTTACATTGTTGTATTATAAGGACCAAGTGAACTATGTGGAAATATTAGAATGTAATAAGACTTGAAAAAACATTGAAATTGAAATAAAGATTGTAGAAGATCAAGAATAAATTTATTTGGACAGTATAACGTTTTGTGACTAATAAATCTGTGTGAGAGTGCAAATCTCTATGTGTAAGTAATTTAAACAAAGTTAAATTTTCAATTTTATTCAATTTAATTTTATATGTGTCCGTATGTGTTAGTTTCATTCACTCACTCCTTTAATTTCTATGGAAATGTCTTGCAGTGCCAGAAGTATTCCATGTGTGGTGCTTTACTTACTCCAAAGCTAAGATGGAATAAATGTAAACGAGTCCTGTCAGTAGTACTAATGTGTTAGATTTAAACACACATTTTGCAAATTGCAATTGTCTCATATGTGGCTTATGTTTAGCATGGGCATATCAGTCTCTAAACCCCATCACTTCCCCTTAACCCCACCCATTTCGAAGTAAACATTCCTAATTTTCCAAGCACCCTGCCTTGTCCCTCCCCCATTCCTACTAAATTATATAAGATCGTGTGAGGAGAAGAGGTAATAGAAAATCTGCTGGGAATTGGCACTTTTCCTACATTTCCTAATGTACTCCATTGAATTGTAATAAACATCAGAAAATATAATCAAGACATTGATGAAAGCCTACAGAGCAAAGATTTAGTAATGTTTGCATGGCCCAGGCTTTGAAGAAAAGATTGGCGTGCTGATACACCTCAGCTCTACCTCCTTTCTCTGGGTCTTACTATGAGTGCAGTTTAAATGTCTTGTTAACTTTTCCCCGCCTGCGGAACAAGTACAGAAAGGGTTACTGGTAATGCCAGTGGGACAAAGTTAACAGCTTGCTTTGAGAAATGAGGCGTCATTAAGAATCAGTAATTAACATCTAACTCCTCATTTTCTCCCGGTGTTTCTCTCAGAGATTTTGCCAGCCAGGAGGTGGTGAAATCTCCAGAAGGAAAACACTAAGGAAGTCTTTTCAGTTCCTAGTAACTGTTGCCAGCCCCTTCGGATTTGAAGGAGCACTCTTAATAAGGCTCTCTGAAGCTAACCTATCATAAAGGTCACTTTTTAAAATACCTTCAGTCATTTCATTAATAGAATTATGAATTGTTACATTTGTAAATGAGTTTCTACAGTTGATATTCAGATACGTTGACACTCATTAGAAAGACTAGTCTTGAAAGGTAAAGCATTAGGAGAAATAAGTGGGAAAACAGATGAGTTAGTTGAGGATTTTTCTGTCATCCTACAAAAAATAAGATAAACAAAAAAGTTAAGAAAATATAAAAATTCTAAGTAATTGATTTTTTCTTTTTTATCTCCATAGAGCAGGGTCTGTTGTTTTATTGCTCTTAAATAACAAATGCCAGCTTGTAGTCCCCATTATTGGTACTCATTGTTTCGATATCATAAGAATAAAAGCTTGAATCAGCACAGCCAGAAGTTGATCTGACCAGTGTAAGCAACAATTTCACTCATTACTCTAGTATGATATCTGTCAGGACCAGCTGAAGGTCAAGAGATGCCCATTTCAGACCAATGTGTAAGTCACCTGAATATATTCAGAGCCGCATTCCAAAGGCAGACATGCAGAGGTTTGCAACACAAAAAATAAAAAAGAGACTTAATATAAAAGTAAAACACATACTGCAAACAGCAAGATAAACGCTTAATAGCACAGTGGGAGCACGTGTTGGTGGGAGCAAAGTATAAGATGAATGCTCCCAGCCTGCCTTTAGCTGACGCTGCTTGGTCCAAGCTCTCTCCATCCCGAGAAGCCCTCCTCCACACAGCTGAGGCCCCTTTCAATTGAAACGATACAAAAGGGGATGATGGACGGAACGTTTGAGCCAATCAAACACTCACCCCCAGTCAACTGATCTGGGTTTAATCCATCATCATTCTTTAGCTCACTCCACCACCCCAGTTCAGACATGGCCATATGCAAATCAGTCTGACCCTGTGCCTCATGGGAACAGTCCAGCCCGAACTGCCAAGCCATGTCTTCCCTGGACCGGAAACAAGCATCCTAGGACCGGTTTCTGGCATTTCAGCCGTCATCAGCCAGGCTTGCTTGAATCCAGTGGCAAAGTGAGCAAGGGACCCACGTCTGGGCATACCCCGCCAACTTAGGGCGACCAAGCGATACAAAGGGGATGATGGACGGAACGTTTGAGCCAATCAAACACTCACCTCTAGTCAACTGATCTGGGTTTAATCCATCATCATTCTTTAGCTCACTCCACCACCCCAGTTCAGACATGGCTTCAAGCAAGCCTGGCTGATGACGGCTGAAATGCCAGAAACCGGTCCTAGGATGCTTGTTTCCGGTCCAGGGAAGACATGGCTTGGCAGTTCGGGCTGGACTGTTCCCATGAGGCACAGGGTCAGACTGATTTGCATATGGCCATGTCTGAACTGGGGTGGTGGAGTGAGCTAAAGAATGATGATGGATTAAACCCAGATCAGTTGACTGGGGGTGAGTGTTTGATTGGCTCAAACGTTCCGTCCATCATCCCCTTTGTATCAGCTTGGTCGCCCTAAGTTGGCGGTATGCCCAGACGTGAGTCCCTTGCTCACTTTGCCACTGGATTCAAGCAAGCCTGGCTGATGATGGCTGAAATGCCAGAAACCGATCCTAGGATGCTTGTTTCCGGTCCAGGGAAGACATGGCTTGGCAGTTCGGGCTGGACTGTTCCCATGAGGCACAGGGTCAGACTGATTTGCATATGGCCATGTCTGAACTGGGGTGGTGGAGTGAGCTAAAGAATGATGATGGATTAAACCCAGATCAGTTGACTGGGGGTGAGTGTTTGATTGGCTCAAACGTTCCGTCCATCATCCCCTTTTGTATCCCTTTCAATTGAAAGGCATGAAATACTCCATCACCCCACTGATATCTGGTCCCAAAATAATGCTTTAACATATACACATTTCGGCGGAGGAGAGTGTTATATTAGCTCCTCCTCTGAGCCTATACTGAAAGTATATCATATTGACTGGTAAACTGTAACATGTAACTGAAATATACCGCATAAGATCGCAAAAAATATTACGTGTATTTATTTGTGGAGTGTCTTCTCCCATGTAAAATGACGAAGGGTATAATGATAGTAAAAGGCATTATATAACACGTAAAATAAGTCTGTCATGCCACAGGTAGATCAGTTCAATATTTTCCTCCAGACTCGGAATAAGGCTTGTTGTCTTCTGCTTGTTTTTAAATTCAAATTCATTCGAATTTGCTTTTTCCCTTGAGCTTTAACGATGTTTATCTTCTTGAACTTATACATACAAGGTGCACAGCACTGTGCAAAAATGACAAAACGTATTTAGGTGAGATATGAATAATATAACAATGATAACAGGTTGTATGAAGTTCAGCAGCACTTCAGAAGCGATAGCATGAATACCACTGGACAGTTTTGATCCACATTTCACACCACGGCAGTAACTAATGGCGAGGCACAGAAAGCACAGAACATTTTGTTGCTCTGGAGCCAGGGAAGGAACATGTTATGGGCAGATTTTATCAAGGACAGGGCTAGCAATAAATAAGGAAGGCGCAGTGATTAAGAGAAATCAGCTAATGAATATCTGATGAATGGACAACAAGGATGTCAATGAAAACATAAAATGCACATGAAATCCCAAGGTTTTCCCACAATTTACAAACCCATCAATCAGGGTTATGTACCGTTTCCTCATTAACACCAGGCCACATGGGAACTCTGACATCGAGCACATCGCACGTTCTATGTGGTTGATTCATTTTCTTTTAGTGAGCTTTTTCCTTCTCTCTATCTTCCTATATATATGAACAGCAAAAAGAAGAGAAGCGCCGCACTCCCAGGTAATTCAGAATTGCCTTTTATTATTTGCACACAGCTACTTGCAGCTCATCCAACTCCGCTGACGCGTTACGACGTTGAAGTCTCTGTGAAAGTGGGTAAGTTAAATAAGATGAGTCCTTTCACGATCTCTATTCATATGATTTACTTCACAGTGTGGCATGATGGTAGTTGTAGTGCAATAAACCCCACTGCACCTTCTGAATAATATTATCCAAGTGAAGCAAATAGCACGATTTTTTAAGATTTTCAAACCTCCTGGGCCCATGCATCGGCACCAATTCCGAAGGAGTGACCCAGTCTCTCGGTGTGAAGTACGCGGCGTTTTGAAAGTCAAGTGCTTATCCAGGCTGAATTAGTCTTTCAGTGTTCAGTACACTCGCAATGATTGGTATCAACGTGTAACCACCGCTAGTTGAGATCTTTAACTAACTCCTCGTGGTGCCGGGCGCTTTGCCCTATATATATATATATAAACCAACGCTGTCTCCTCATACAAAAAGCAGGATGCCGTGGACAACAATCTTTGCAAGCGGTATTTATTTAGGCTTTGACAAAACACCCTACGCGTTTCGGAGCTAAGAGCTCCTTGCTCACGAGTAACTGTGGGGCATATTATCAACGGCCTGGCCGTGCATAGCGATAATTTTGTTATCGCAGGCTATCTCTGGAATTTATCGCCCTGGTAGCGCGTTATTAACAACGCGTTTCTCCAGGGCGATAAAATTCCAGAGATAGCGAGGTTATCGCCGTTTTGCAGGGAACATCGCTGGTTTTCTAGCGATGTTCCCTGGAAAACGGCGATAACCTTGCTGATATGACCCACAGGGTCATATCAGCATAATCCACCCCAATGTTAGGGATAGATAAGTCTGCATTTTAGCAGACGTTATTTTTTGGAGAAAACAGCGGGGTATATTAGCAAGGCGACTATCGCCACTTTAGCGGGACTTTTTCCTCGCTAAAGCGGCGATAATATTATCGCCCTATCAGCAAACTGTCTCTAACAGCAGTTAGAGACAGTTTGCGAGCATTAGCGCCCGTTTTTACCGCTTTGCATGTCAGCGATATTTATCGCTAATGACATGCAAAGTGGGCGTTCCGACGAACAAACCTGGGAAACACCCGCTAACAGGCCTATCGCCAATTAGCAAGGTGGCCATGGCCCCAGTTAGCGACGTGAAAAGTCGCGCTAACCGGGGTCATCGCCATTTATTTAACACCTGCAATTAGCAGGTGTTAGCCATACCTAACATGGGGGGGTGGATTATGCTGATACGACCACAGGGTCGTATCAGCAAGGTGTTCTCCCTTCTCCATGCAACATCGCTGGTTTTTCAGCGATGTTGGCCCATTTCCCCCGCTGTCGCTGGAATATTCATCGCCATAGCGCTAATCGTTGCTAATACAGCGTTAGCGTGGCGATATATTCCAGCGATAGCCGGCGATAAAAAAAATCACGCTAAGCAGGGTTAGCGATGATTATCGCCTCTTCTTGCTAATATGCCCCAGCGGTTTTCTCCAAAAACTAACGTGTGCTAAAATGCTGGGGCAGCCTTGTAAATATCGCGATGTGAACATCAGCGATATTTGCAAGGTAGTCCATCCGGGGTACGCCCAGTTTGCATCTCATTAGAGATGCAAAGGGAGGCGTTGGGAAAAAGGGTGCTAACATGCGATTATGCATGTTAGCACCCTCTTGTAAATAGGGCGATAGTTTTATAAAGCCCTTGTAAATATGCCCCTGTGTTCGTGTAAAACACTAATTTAAATACAACAACCATGTGATCGGACCAAAATCAAAAAACATAGTGAAAAGACTCAACGTCATACAAGTTACTTCACTTGATTGCATATTTACATTGTATCTTTTCTCAAATTTCTCTGTGAAAGTGGGTAAGTTAAATAAGATGAGTCCTTTCACGATCTCTATTCATATGATTTACTTCACAGTGTGGCATGATGGTAGTTGTAGTGCAATAAGCCCCACTGCACCTTCTGAATAATATTATCCAAGTGAAGCAAATAGCACGATTTTTTAAGATTTTCAAACCTCCTGGGCCCATGCATCGGCACCAATTCCGAAGGAGTGACCCAGTCTCTCGGTGTGAAGTACGCGGCGTTTTGAAAGTCAAGTGCTTATCCAGGCTGAATTAGTCTTTCAGTGTTCAGTACACTCGCAATGATTGGTATCAACGTGTAACCACCGCTAGTTGAGATCTTTAACTAACTCCTCGTGGTGCCGGGCGCTTTGCCCTATATATATATATATAAACCAACGCTGTCTCCTCATACAAAAAGCAGGATGCCGTGGACAACAATCTTTGCAAGCGGTATTTATTTAGGCTTTTGACAAGACACCCTACGCGTTTCGGAGCTAAGAGCTCCTTGCTCACGAGTAACTGTGGGGCATATTATCAACGGCCTGGCCGTGCATAGAGATAATTTTGTTATCGCAGGCTATCTCTGGAATTTATCGCCCTGGTAGCGCGTTATTAACAACGCGTTTCTCCAGGGCGATAAAAATTCCAGAGATAGCGAGGTTATCGCCGTTTTGCAGGGAACATCGCTGGTTTTCTAGCGATGTTCCCTGGAAAACGGCGATAACCTTGCTGATATGACCCACAGGGTCATATCAGCATAATCCACCCCAATGTTAGGGATAGATAAGTCTGCATTTTAGCAGACGTTAGTTTTTGGAGAAAACAGCGGGGTATATTAGCAAGGCGATTATCGCCACTTTAGCGGGACTTTTTCCCGCTAAAGCGGCGATAATATTATCGCCCTATCAGCAAACTGTCTCTAACAGCAGTTAGAGACAGTTTGCGAGCATTAGCGCCCGTTTTTTACCGCTTTGCATGTCAGCGATATTTATCGCTAATGACATGCAAAGTGGGCGTTCCCGACGAACAAACCTGGGAAACACCCGCTAACAGGCCTATCGCCAATTAGCAAGGTGGCCATGGCCCCAGTTAGCGACGTGAAAAGTCGCGCTAACCGGGGTCATCGCCATTTATTTAACACCTGCAATTAGCAGGTGTTAGCCATACCTAACATGGGGGTGGATTATGCTGATACGACCACAGGGTCGTATCAGCAAGGTGTTCTCCCTTCTCCATGCAACATCGCTGGTTTTTCAGCGATGTTGGCCCATTTCCCCGCTGTTGCTGGAATATTCATCGCCATAGCGCTAATCGTTGCTAATACAGCGTTAGCGTGGCGATATATTCCAGCGATAGCCAGCGATAAAAAAATCACGCTAAGCAGGGTTAGCGATGATTATCGCCTCTTCTTGCTAATATGCCCCAGCGGTTTTCTCCAAAAACTAACATGTGCTAAAATGCTGGGGCAGCCTTGTAAATATCGCGATGTGAACATCAGCGATATTTGCAAGGTAGTCCATCCGGGGTACGCCCACTTTGCATCTCATTAGAGATGCAAAGGGAGGCGTTGGGAAAAAGGGTGCTAACATGCGATTATGCATGTTAGCACCCTCTTGTAAATAGGGCGATAGTTTTATAAAGCCCTTGTAAATATGCCCCTGTGTTCGTGTAAAACACTAATTTAAATACAACAACCATGTGATCGGACCAAAATAAAAAAACATAGAGAAAAGACTCAACGTCATACAAGTTACTTCACTTGATGGCATATTTACATTGTATCTTTTCTCAATTTCGTAATGCGCTACATATACACGTGATAATTAATAGAGTACAATTGTACATAATTATTTTTCTTTTCATTGCAGTGACAAAGAATGTTGTCTCAATTGAGAGTCCGGCTTGTAAAAAAGTAAAAGACAATAAGCCCAAAACGTTATTGATCATCTGAGACGGACACCCGAGTTCCAGGACCGTCTCAATGTTCTTCTGGTGTTGGTTACAACCCTATTGTACTTCGGGAACCTTACCCTAAAGAATCTCTTGTCCCAATAACGTCACCATAGTGACCCACTAAGCGTTATGTTATGGGAATAAGCGTGGCCAGTATTGGACCAATACGCTAAGAAATATTTACCAAAATGAAACAGGTGCAACTTTGTATACCAGACCAGCAGGTCACAAGAAAAATCTTGTATTGTAAATTGGAGATACAGCCCAAGTGGGCAAGGGAAAAAAGAGGGGGGGACGGGAGACTAAAAAATTGATGGTTCGCCAATATAATTGGGTCGATCGCCGAAGTGGGCAATATCAAAAGATAGGTACCAGCGAATAGGCCAAATTGACTACTAAACAGTTAATTATATGGGCGACCAGATCCTACTCTCTGGACACAAATATAGCTATGATAGCTCCAGTGCCTTCTTCTCATCACTGCAATTTACACGTTATCTGTAATAAAGCACACAACAAAAGACTTACATTAAAATGCATCTATGCAAAAGGTCATCAGTGTAAAAAACACAGTGAATATTAAAAACGTGGCTGCGAGGTAAAAACAAGTTTCAAGCAACTTATCTCTCGTGAAATGGAACTGTTAGGTTGAGATATCTTTGAATAATATCTAACATTCATCGCATTCGTTTTTTTATGACGATATCTCACCCAGCAAAAACAACCCTCTCTTTTAATACCAATACATCTTATATGTCTACAGCTGCCATAGGACCTGGGCGACTAACCTAGGTGGACTGACAGTTCTTCATCACAGTTATGTCCTGTCGGTGCCAGTGTCTGATATTGGATTATTAGTCTGGACTCTAGGCGCCTAAGCTCTTGGACCCGATTTCCTCCCCATTCTAGTATCCCAATAGTATCCAACACACTGAAACTAAGTAAATTGCCATTCTGGTTGTGGTGTGTTTGAAAATGTCTTGCCATTGGGTATTGTCTGTCTCCATTTTTAATTGCACGAAAGTGCTCGAGAATAAGCTTCTTAGCTTTGTGTATTGTGCTGCCTATGTATGATTTATTACAGGGGCAGCACAGTGCATACACAACATGGTCTGTGTTGCAGGAAAGATGTTTCACAATTTTGTATGGTTTGCAATAGGGGAAAGGTTACACTCTTTACAGTTCTTACTAAATTTACACATGTAAAGAAACCTTGAATGCCCAATGATTTTGTTATCGGTGTTATTACAGCTCTACAAAGTGTATCTTTCAGAAATTTGGCCTTTCTAAAAGTTATCTGCGGCAATGATTCAATACTACCAGAAATATCTTTATCTGTTTTCAAAACTTGCCAGAACTTGTCCAATTCCTGTCTCACTTGTTTGGTTTGTCTGTGGTAGGTGGTGATGAACCTAATGCTTTGTTCCGGCTCATCGTTCAATCTGTCCTTAGGTATTAGTAGTGAGCCTCTTGATCTTTTCCCGACCTCTACACTCGCTTTCCCGACCATAGAGCGGGTGTACCCTCTCTGTAAAAATCTTTGGGTCATAAGTGATTCCTCTGCTCTGAAGCCCTCCTCCGTGCTACAATTACGTTTTGCACGTAATAACTCTCCCAGCGGGATGCTGTGGATCAAACTAGCAAGATGGCAACTCTGAGCGTGTAAAAGACTATCACCCGCTGTTTGTTTACGGTACAGCATACTTTCAAGTCTGTTGTCCCTCACTGTCAGTAATAGATCTAGAAATTCTATTTTGTCTTTTGAAAAATTGCTTGTGAATCTGAGATTCAACCCATTGTTGTTTAATGTATTCACAAGCAGTCTGGCTTCGCTTTCATTGCCATTCCATACACAGAAGATGTCGTCAATATACCTGACCCACATCACCACTTTCTCATTGACAAGGTCAAGTTTACTGACAACTTGCTCTTCCCAGTACCCTAAATAGAGACCCGCAAAGCTATGAGCAAAGCAGGTCCCCATCGCTGTTCCGAGGGTCTGTCTGAAGATCTTGTTGTCGAATAAAAAATAATTTTGAGTGAGGCAAATGTGCATCATCTCAAGTAACATCTCTGTGTGAAAGAGATACGATAATGACCTGTTCTTTAAGAAATGGCGACAGGCTTGTAATCCTAAATCATGTGGGATGCAAGTATAAAGGCTTGTTACATCAAGGCAAAGCAATGCATATTCCTTTTTCCACTCAATACTGCAAACCCTTCTTAGGAAATCACCCGTGTCTTTTACAAACGACGGGAGACTCTGCACTAGAGGCTGAAGGAAGTAATCGACGTATCTTGATGTATTCTCAAGGCAACTGCCTCTTGAGGATACAATTGGTCTCTCTGGGGGGTTGTTACTGTCTTTGTGTATTTTAGGGAGCAAGTACAGGGCAGGTAGTTTTGAAAATTTACAAGCCAAAAAATCATATTCTTCTTTTTCTAATAATCCCTTCTCATTCCACTCATTCAAGCTAATCTGGTACATTTTAATGGATTTCTCATATTCAGGCCTGTTACTTAATTCATATTTCTCCACATCGTTCAGTTGTTTCATCCCTTCATCAATGTACATTTTTCTGGATTGCCCCCCTTATCTGATTTTTTTATGATGATTGATGGATCTTTTTCAGATTTTCAATTGCTTCAATTTGTGCCTTGGAAACATTCATTCTGCCATACCATCTCTTCTTGGAGAGGCTCAAAAATTCTTGCGTCACCCCTCTTTCAAAGGTATCAATTGCATCATTCTTGATTTGAGGCAAAAAGACGGATCTCAGTGTAAAGCCGCTCTGTGCACTCAGATCAAGTCTCACAACCTCATTGATCAAATTGATAAATGGATCATCGATGAAATTAACACCACCAACAAGTTTGTTCATGGTGTGCAATAGATCAACATCACCAATATTGATGTTGCTCGGTTTCTCTCTAACATTACCTGATCCCTCCGTCACTTTAGTGGCATACCATTTTTTAATTCTCAATTTACGTGTAAAATGGAATAGATCAATTCTACTTTGTGTATAATTAAAATTATTTGAGGGACAGAAAGACAAACCCAAAGATAAAATTTCTACCTCCACATCACTGAGACTTCGCTCAGACAGGTTGATGACAGTTCTTCGCTCCATTACTTCATCTTTTTCTGGCCCCTTGTACGGCTTCCCACCGGGCTTCCTAGATCTCCTAATGCTGTTGTGTTTTCTCTTCCGCCGCCTCTGCCTCCTCTTCCGCGACCTCGATATCCACCTTCCTTTTGCTTGTTGGTAGTCATCCTCCCCTTTGCCATCAGGCTGAACTCTGTTAAAGCATTTGTCTTTTGCTTCATCCTGCTCGGAGACACTTGAAATGTCACTTTCACTGATTTCGCTTTCCTCTTGTTGGTGCTCACTTCTTGGTTCATCTCCAGTATCTCCCAGTTCTCTTGGCGTTCTTCTCACACTTTGTGTTGTTTTGGAGGAGGGTATAGTGTTACGTAATTGATCATATTTCTTAGCAAAAGTCAGTATTTGCCCTTTTTGGTAGTCAATTAGGTCACGGTGGAATTTCCTCTGTTTTTTCATTTTTATTTCTTCTTCGATCTTTTCAAGTCTGCAATTGATTTTCTCCATTTCCTTTTGAAATTCTTCTAGGCCACATATCTCTTTGAGTTGTTTCATGGTATTGTCAATGACTTCTGCCAGTCTCTCGTAGTCCTTGCATGCATATTTTATCAGTAGCCCCAACATTATAGTTGAACAATTATGGTTGTTCGCTGCCCAATCACTGACCAGTTCAGGGTCCGGGTCGTTAAAGGTGGGGATGATAAAAATCCTAAGTCCACGTGGCACTCGACTGACATCTATATATTTTTGCAGTGTCGTCGCCTCCCACCACTTATTGTGTTCATGCTTCAAAGATTTCCATAAGTGGTCCCATAGTTGTCGATTGTTTGGTGATACAGTCGCATTGCTGGTTGCATCACTTGATTTGTAGTTTTCAAACATTTTTCCAGCTGCCTCGCAGCGCTTTAAATTTCTAGTCATAGCCATGATGAGAACGTAATAAAATGCTAATAACAGCGTTACCGCAAGCAACTTCTCTTGTCAACTGTTGATATCGTCGACGTAAGGAAGCCGTTAGCCCCGTGTGACCTTATTCAAAAGGATTTCTTCGGTCCGCATTACTATCCGTCACCGCTTTGCCAGGATTCTTAACATGTGGTGAGACGGAATTCAATTTCAGCAGTCCGCACCTTCCAAAGTATTACGGGGCGGGCAGGGGTATCCAAGTAACTATCCCACAACAAAACGCAAAGCGCAGTCGCCTTACCCCAGCTACAAGTAACGGCGTTCCATGGTGGGATGGCGAGTCCCTCCACATAAACCAACGCTGTCTCCTATACAAAAAGCAGCATGCCGTGGACAACAATCTTTGCAAGCGTTATTTATTTAGGCTTTTGACAAAAAACCCTACGCGTTTCGGAGCTAAGAGCTCCTTGCTCACGAGTAACTGTGTTCGTGTAAAACACTAATTTAAATACAACAACCATGTGATCGGACCAAAATCAAAAAACATAGTGAAAAGACTCAACGTCATACAAGTTACTTCACTTGATGGCATATTTACATTGTATCTTTTCTCAAATTTCGTAATGCGCTACATATACACGTGATAATTACTAGAGTACAATTGTACATAATTATTTTTCTTTTCATTGCAGTGACAAAGAATGTTGTCTCAATTGAGTGTCCGGCTTGTAAAAAAGTAAAAGACAATAAGCCCAAAACTTTATTGATCATCTGAGACGCACACCCGAGTTCCAGGACCGTCTCAATGTTCTTCTGGTGTTGGTTACAACCCTATTGTACTTCGGGAACCTTACCCTGAAGAATCTCTCGTCCCAATAACGTCACCATAGTGACCCACTAAACGTTATGTTATGGGAATAAGCGTGGCCGTTATCGGACCAATACACTAAGAAATATTTACCAAAATGAAACAGGTGCAACTTTGCATACCAGACCGTCAGGTCACAAGAAAAATCTTTTATTGTAAATTGGAGATACAGCCCAAGTGGGCGAGGGAAAAAAGAGGGGGGGACGGGAAACTAAAAAATTGATGGTTCGCCAATATAATTGGGTCGATCGCCCAAGTGGGCAATATCAAAAGATAGGTACCAGCGAATAGGCCAAATTGGCTACTAAACTGTGAATTAGATGGGCGACCACATCCTACTCTCTGGACACAAATATAGATATGATAGCTCCAGTGCCTTCTTCTCATCACTGCAATTTACACGTCATCTGTAATAAAGCACACAACAAAAGACTTACATTAAAATGCATCTATGCAAAAGGTCATCAGTGTAAAAAACACAGTGAATATTAAAAACGTGGCTGCGAGGTAAAAACAGGTTTCAAGCAACTTATTTCTCGTGAAATGGAACTGTTAGGTTGAGATATCTTTGAATAATATCTTACATTCATCGCATTCATTTTTTTATGACAATATCTCACCCAGCAAAAACAACCCTCTCTTTTAATACCAATACATCTTATATGTCTACAGCTGCCATAGGACCTGGGCGACTAACCTAGGTGGACTGACAGTTCTTCATCACAGTTATGTCCTGTCGGTGCCAGTGTTTGATATTGGATTATTAGTCTGGACTCTAGGCACCTAAGCTCTTGGACCCGAATCCCTGCTCGTTCTAGTATCCCAATAGTATCCAACACACAGAAACTAAGTATATTGCCATTCTGGTTGTGGTGTGTTTGAAAATGTCTTGCCATTGGGTATTGTCTGTCTCCATTTTTAATGGCACGAAGGTGCTTGAGAATGCACTTCTTAGCTTTGTGAATTGTGCTGCCTATTTATGATTTATTACAGTCGCAGCACATCGCATACACCACATGGTCTGTGGTGCAGGAAAGATGTTTCGCAATTTTGTATGGTTTGCAATTGGGGGAAAGGTTACACTCTTTACAGTTCTTACTAAATTTACACGCTTTACAGTTTCTACATGTAAAGAAACCTTGAATGCCCAATGATTTTGTTATCGGTGTTATTACAGCTCTACAAAGTGTATCTTTCAGAGATTTGGCCTTTCTAAAAGTTATCTGCGGGAATGATTCAATACTACCAGAAATATCTTTATCTGTTTTCAAAACTTGCCAGAACTTGTCCAATCCCTGTCTCACTTGTTTGGTTTGTCTGTGGTAGGTGGTGATGAACCTAATTTTTTTTCCGGCTCATCGTTCAATCTGTCCTTAGGTATTAGTAGTGAGCCTCTTGATCTTTTCCCGACCTCTACATTCGCTTTCCTGACCATAGAGCGGGTGTACCCTCTCCGTAAAAATCTTTGGGTCATAAGTGATTCCTCTGCTCTGAAGCCCTCCTCCGTGCTACAATTATGTTTTGCACGTAATAACTCTCCCAGCGGGATGCTGTGGATCAAACTAGCAGGATAGCAACTCCGAATGTGTAAAAGACTATTCCCCGCTGTTTGTTTACGGTACAGCATACTTTCAAGTCTGTTGTCCCTCACTGTCAGTAATAGATCTAGAAATTCTATTTTGTCTTTTGAAAAATTGCTTGTGAATTTGAGATTCAACCCATTGTTGTTTAATGTATTCACAAGCAGTCTGGCTTCGCTTTCATTGCCATTCCATACACAGAAGATGTCGTCAATATACCTGACCCACATCACAACTTTCTCATTGACAAGTTCAAGTTTACTGACAACTTGCTCTTCCCAGTACCCTAAATAGAGACCTGCAAAGCTAGGAGCTTTCACTGGACGCGTTATGGAATATATATATATATTCACTGAAAAAACCATAGGTTTCAGGGGCGTTATAGGTAGTTGGACATTTCACTCGTACAAAACCATAGAAATTCCCCCGTTATAGTTAGTTCAGCTAACTATAACTCGTGCACTCGCAATGCACTGCTGATGACGTCACATATTACATCACTCATGAAATGGTCAGTGACATCACTCATGACATCACTGATGACATCTCAAATGACATCACTGATGACATCACTGATGACATCATCCTTGTGATAGAGTGGCAGACCTCCTCTCACCCTAATATAACCTTTGATACACACACTCAAAAATACAAACTAACATTTTCAAAACAATGGACATACCAATACCAGTTACAACACACCTATTCAGTAATTCCAAGATCTACACACGCATCCACTCATTCACCAACAGTCCCTATACAGTCACTCATACATGTACTCACTCATCATATGTACTCATACACCTATACATCCTGTTACACACCGCCACTCATCCATAGAGTTACTCACACACATAGTCACACATGCAAACAAAGTATCAAACATCCATTTACTTGCATATACAGTTATACACACACTACCACACTTACTTCTACAGAAACTTACACATACTTACTCTCTTAAACAATCACTTATAGAAACACCTACTTATTTGTACAGGAACTCTTCCAATCTCTCACTCTCACATATACTCACTTATATACACCAATACTCACATATACTAGTTTAAAACATATGTAGTTACTCATAAAGACACTATTGAGACAGTCATTCACTCACTAACACACCCATACACATACTCATCCACCTAAACAGTCCTGCACACATGCTGTCTTCAACACATACAAACAGTGAGTCACTCATTCATGCATCTATGCACTAAGTAATACCCCCCACTGAACCATGCAGACACTCAGACACTCCTACTGATACTCAAAAAACCAACTAATAACCCATATAGACACTCATGTAGCTACTCACCAACCCATGCAGCCACTTATACACAAAGTGAGAGACTGATACAGATATTTTCATATTTAAACATTACTCACTAACCCATGTATTCACTAAGATACACTTAGTCAGTTATACAATCAATTTTACAAAAAAAATCATCCATTTAGACACTTATATACCCATTTATTCTTCCATCGACCTTGAGATATACATATATAAAACATATTTAATTTTCAGAAAACACATTCACTGGATGATGTCATCATTGATGTCATTTGAGATGTCATCAGTGATGTCATGAGTGATGTCACTGACCATGTCATGAGTGATGTAATATGTGACGTCATCAGCAGTGCATTGCGGGCGCGCGAGTTATAGTTAGCTGAACTAACTATAATGGGGGAATTTCTATGGTTTTGTACGAGTGAAATGTCCAACTAACTATAACGCCCCTGAAACCTATGGTTTTTCAGTGAATTTCTAAGGTTTTTTAAATGCTAATTTCTAACTATAACGTGCCTGAAACCTATGGTTTTTTCAGTGAATTTCTAAGGTTTTTAAATGCTAATTTCTAACTATAACGTGCCTGAAATCTATGGTTTTTTCAGTGAATATATATATATTTATTATACTATGTATACATGTGAAAATGTCTCGGTCCCCTGTTTGCCTCGGTGGCACGGAAAAAATGGGTGGAACTGACGTCAGCACGCCGACGTGGTCCTCTTATGGCTCCGATGACGTCATATGGTGTCGCGAGCGGAGCCGTGCTCGTTGACGTGGGAGAGCTAGGAAAGAATTTCCATGGAATGCTGGTGCAGGGGATATTCACCTAAGTGTTCAGGCTAGCCCTTTGGGAGCAACTGTTTATGTTGCCACTCCAGAAACCGAAACCAGTGATCCGAGGGCAGAGGCCTTGCAGATGGCACACGAGGTGGGGTGCCAAGTCGTGTGCACCGGCGGGGCAGCGAAGTGACAAGCACCACAACCCACAAAAAAGGTAACGAGGGCACTGAATAACACAGGATCTTCTCTTTGTATCTGGCAGGAACAACGAAGTTAAAATGCCCTAGTACCAAAATGTAGAATTAGTGCTACAACGGTCTTCAAGAGGACCTGTGATGCCGCTTCTGCCTCCCGTACCCTGGAGGCGGCACATGCGTCACGCGGTACGGTCATACTGCGGTGGGACGCACACTCGTTGACCTCTCATGGCACTGCTCCACACTTCAGGGAGGACGCTTTCCATTAGCTATGTTTTCTGTTGACATGTCGCGCCGGCCCCGTCCAACAACAGAACTCCTTTAGATCCAAACAGACTCTTCCACTCTCTCACCGGAAGTGAAACCAGGCCACGCGGACACTTTCACAATACAACAGCCGGGAATGCACTTTTTGGTAAAAAAAACACATTTCTTCCTCCTAATTAATCAAATAAACATCTCACTGTAGAACAGGGGCCAGCTTCGATCGGTAAACAGCCGTTACAACGACTTTTTTACTTTGCGATACCATTACAACGCATGCATTACCACGCATGCGTTGTACATCACGAAGTCATTACTACGCATTTTTTTAGAAAGCATGGTCATTTATCACGCATGCCTTTACAACAAATTTTGTTGTAAAGGTATGTATGGTAAATGACCATGCGTTCTAAAAAACATGTAGATGATCCATGTCGTTGTAAGGAAACAGAGGCTGTTCCGTTTCCTCACAACGACGTGCACCGCCCCTCAGAGATGACGTGAAGCAGGAACCACGAGGAGAGAGGAACCATGAGGAGTGAGAGGTAAGGGGGATTGGGCATGGGGTGGGGGTTTCTTTTCTAGGGTTTAGGGTAGTGCAGTGGTGTTTGGGTGGTGTAGGGGGTCGTGCTGGGGGTAGTGTTTTAGGGTTTAGGGTAGTGCAGTAGTGTAGGGGTCATGCTGGGGGTAGTGTTTTAGGGTTTAGGGTAGTGCAGTGGTGTTTGAGTAGTGTAGGGGGTCATGCTGGTGGTAGTGTTTTAGGGTTTAGGGTAGTGCAGTGGTGTTTGTGTAGTGTAGTGGGTCATGCTGGGGGTAGTGTTTTATGGTTTAGGGTAGTGCAGTGGTGTTTGGGTAGTGTAGGGGGTCGTGCTGGGGGTAGATTTAGGGCTTAGGGTAGTGCAGTGGTGTTTGGGTAGTGTAGGGAGTCGTGCTGGGGGTAGTGTTTTAGGGTTTAGGGTGGTGCAGTGGTGTTTGTGTTGTGTAGGGGGTTGTGCTGGGGGTAGTGTTTTAGCTCTTATGTTAGTGCAGTGGTGTTTGGGTAGTGTAGGGGGTAGTGCTGGGGTAGTGTTTTAGGGTTTAGGGCAGTGCAGTGGTGTTTGTGTAGTGAAGGGGGTCATGCTGTGGGTAGTGTTTTAGGGTTTAGGGTAGTGCAGTCATGTTTGTGTAGTGAAGGGGGTCGTGTTTTAGGGTATAGGGTAGTGCAGTGGTGTTTGGGTAGTGTAGGGGGTCATGCTGGGGTTAGTGTTTTAGGGTTTAGGGTAGTGCAGTGGTGTTTGGGTAGTGTAGGGGGTCGTGCTGGGGGTAGTGTTTTAGGGTTTAGGGTAGTGCAGTGGTGTTTGTGTAGTGTGGGAGGTCATGCTGGGGGTATATGAAGGGTTCAGTGTAGTGCAGTGGTGTTTGGGTAGTGTAGGGAGTCGTGCTGGGGTAGTGTTTTAGGGTTTAGGGTAGTGCAGTGGTGTTTGGGTAGTGTAGGGAGTCGTGCTGGTGGTAGTGTTTTAGGGTTTAGGGTAGTGCGCCCAACCAGCCACAATATCCGTGGAAAAAGGGGATCCTGACTCTTTGGAACGCTCCGTCAATTGAATAATTTGGGTCAAGGGCCCTACCACGTCCAAGACCTATCAATTCCTTTCTTGGGATCCCTCATATACTTGGAGAAAAAGGTACATAGTTTCTCATCAATTTCAGGCATGTGTGCCACCTTCCCCTTCAGTGAGGGCCTGGGGCATTCTCCCCTCATCCTATTCCTGACCTCCCTTTCAAGGGGTTGATGGATTTTCCCCACCACATACTCTGCCACTTTGGTGCCAGGTGTCCACTCTGCCGACCTAGGATGGTAAATTTGGGTAGGCTCGAACATGTCCGAGTGGACCCCGTCCCCAACCGGGGACTGAGAGGAGTGGGACTCTGGATGCCAGGGACGCCCCGAGTCCTTATCCTCATCGGAGGAGAAATCGTCCTCCGATACACCCTCTCCCTCTAAGGGAAACCCGCCGTCGGGGTCTACAATAGTGGTGACAGTGTTGCAATTTTCTCCGGGCCCCTCCTCCTCCCGGCAGGGTGCATGTTTTAGCGTTCGCGCACTCTTGAGGAAGGTCTCCGTAAGTTTATCAAATCCTTCCAAGTGCCCCGCATTATGCTTAACGGCCCTTTTATTCCCCATCTGGGAGCTACTTGGACCCGCCGCCACCAGATCTGGGTCACTGAACACCCCAGGGATGCTTTTTGCCAGCTTATCAACCTAATCCCTAAGAGGAGCCAGCGCCCTAGAAATAGCCAGAGAGAGAGGGCTTGGTCCACTGCTGGAGGGAGAAGTTGGGGGGCCATTCCTCCTCCACTTCCTGGTAGGAAGAGTAAAAATGGTCTTCTGGAGAAGACATGATAGCAGAGGGTGTGAGCACAGAACAAATGCCCTTAAAATCCTTAAGACAGCCCCCTCGCCTGTGCTCAAACAGCTGGGCTTTCCCCGAAACTGTTATAAGAATAGACTGAGGCGCAATACCAATTACCACCACCAGGTGACGCTGGTCACTAACGTGACCGTGTGGGGAAATCACAGCATAGCGGTGTCAAAATTAGGCGAGGGTTGGTCGGGAATCAAGCGGACACTAAAGGAGTGACCGGATTCCCAAACGCGCGTAAAGACCAGCGGGAGCGCTCGACGGAGCTGCCTCGCTCGGACCAGACACGCCTGACAGGATCTCACCACGCGCAGAGCACACAGAGGAGAAACTGCGAGGGGGAGAACGCGCTCGGGCAAGAGCCTGCTGCGCAGGGAATATGAAACAATACCAAGGCAATAATGCTAATAACGTGCACAAGAAACCGCTATACAAACAGCAACAACGTCAGATTAAGCCAAGAATGTAAGGAATGCACTTAACTGACGAGCAGTGAAGAAAGAGGAAGCGGAAGGGACGTCACAATATTATATACGATGGACTGTGATATGATTGGACTATAGTTGCCTTGGAGACTACCCCCTAATGGTTCATGGGTTGTGTAGTCTTTTGTTTAATGATTGTTGTGTTACGTTTTCTTTGAACTGCTATGCAAATAAAGTGAGGAAAGATATGCATAATCCTAGCCTCCGTCCTGCCATAGAATTCATTAAACTTTATTTGATCTGATTTAGAAACATAGATCATAAAAGTGTACATAAAAACAGTAAATCCTCTTTCCTAATACAATACAGTGAGAATTAATTAAAACCAGTAGGTAAAAACGGGTGTTACAAAGCCCGGTTTAGAGCAACTTCAGGTTAACAGAATCGTAAAGTTTAATGTTTCGCAAGATCAATCTCATGTACTTCGTACAAAATACGCAATAAGGGGTCCAAGTAAGATGTAACGCTCCAATACCTGACCAGTTTGCACTATATAAAACTGCAGAAAAACTAAAAATAAAAAGTGTTTTGCACACTTCTATCATTGGGCTATATGTGGGCTACATCTGGGTGATATTTGTGCTACATTTGGCCTCTTTTTTCTCTGGTGGCCATCTTGGGAGACTTATTTGTTATGAAGTTTCCTAATTTCGTCATTTACTGCAGTCTCCTCAGTAGGAAATGCTTTCAGTTTTTACTTTGATTCCATCAAGAAGGCATTCAGATGTGTCACACATTTGCCATAAATTCAGAATGTTAGCACTCTAGTTGTTCATTAGATCACTGTAGTAAAGCTACTGCTCACCAGGGAGTTAACTGGAAGTCTACTGCTGGTATTGAAAGTGATTGTTTCAGTCTGCATGTCAGAATTTTCTAATGAAATAGAAGAGGATTTGAGATCTCACTTAAAACATGCCCTAAATTTTCTTTCTGCAGCACTAACCATAATTTCTATGGCAAAATGAACCCCCTCATTTTGTTCCTTTTAAATTAAATGTTTTAAGTGTTACCAGTTTATTCCAATCAAGATGGCTTCAGGTGTGCCATACTTTTGTCATAAGTAAGACTGTTAGCGCTCTAGTTGTTCTTTAGAACACTCTGGGAAGCTGCAGTAGAACACAAAGGCATCAACTGACAGGCTGCTCCTGTTGAAATATAACAGGAAGATATTTGAGATCACACTTGAAACATGTCCTAATTTTTCTTTCTACAGCACTAACCATAATTTCTATGACAAAATGAACCCCATCATTTTGTTCCTTTTTAAATTAAATGTTTTAAGTGTTACCAGTTTATTCCAATCAAGATGGCTTCAGGTGTGCCATACTTTTGTCATAAGTAAGGATGTTAGCACTCTAGTTGTTCTTTAGAACACTCTGGGAAGCTGCAGTAGAACACAAAGGCATCAACGGACAGGCTGCTCCTGTTGAAATATAACAGCAAGATATTTGAGATCTCACTTAAAACATGTCCTAATTTTTCTTTCTACAGCACTAACCATAATTTCTATGACGCTGGGAGCAGCCCCGACACCCACCGACCACGCACGCAACCTGGGAGTCATCCTCGACTCAACGCTCTCCATGGCCAAGCAAGTCAACGCAGTCTCATCCTCCTGCTTCAACACCCTCCGCATGCTTCGCAAGATCTACAGGTGGATCCCGACAGACACGAGAAGAACAGTCACCCAGGCCCTCGTCAGCAGCAGACTCGACTATGGGAACGCCCTCTACGCGGGAGCCCCGGCCAAGCTCATCAAGCGACTGCAACGCATACAAAACGCCTCCGCACGCCTGATCCTCGATGTACCACGCCACAGCCACATCACCCCCACCTGAGGAACCTGCACTGGCTCCCCGCCGACAGGAGAATCTCCTTCAAACTCCTCATCCACGCACACAAGGCACTCCACAAGACTGGCCCAGCCTACCTCAACAGACGACTCCTCTTCTACGTCCCCAACCGCCAACTCTGCTCCGCCAACCTCTCCCTCGCCACCGTCCCTCGCATTCGAAGAACCACCACCGGCGGCAGATCCTTCTCCCCTCGCCGCCAAGACCTGGAACACCCTTCCACTAAGCCTACGACAGACCCAAGACCTGCTGACCTTCAGGAGGCTACTCAAGACCTGGTTGTTCGACCAGTAGCAGCACCCCCCCCTTTTTTCTCCCCCAGCGCCTTGAGACCCTCGCGGGTAAGTAGTGCACTTTACAAATTCTGTGATTGATTGATGGCAAAATGAACCCCCTCATTTTGTTCCTTTTTAAATTAAATGTTTTAAGTGTTACCAGTTTATTCCAATCAAGATGGCTTCAGGTGTCCCATGCTTTTGTCATAAGTAAGACTGTTAGCTCTCTAGTTGTTCTTTAGAACACTTTGGGAAGCTGCAGTAGAACACAAAGGAATCAACTGACAGGCTGCTCCTGTTGAAATATAACAGGAAGATATTTGAGATCTCACTTAAAACATGTCCTAATTTTTCTTTCTACAGGACTAACCATAATTTCTATGACAAAATGAACCCCATCATTTTGTTCCTTTTTAAATTAAATGTTTTAAGTGTTACCAGTTTATTCCAATCAAGATGGCTTCAGGTGTGCCATACTTTTGTCATAAGTAAGGATGTTAGCACTCTAGTTGTTCTTTAGAACACTCTGGGAAGCTGCAGTAGAACACAAAGGCATCAACGGACAGGCTGCTCCTGTTGAAATATAACAGGAAGATATTTGAGATCTCACTTAAAACATGTCCTAATTTTTCTTTCTACAGCACTAACCATAATTTCTATGACGCTGGGAGCAGCCCCGACACCCACCGACCACGCACGCAACCTGGGAGTCATCCTTGACTCAACGTTCTCCATGGCCAAGCAAGTCAACGCAATCTCATCCTCCTGCTTCAACACCCTCCGCATGCTTCGCAAGATCTACAGGTGGATCCCGACAGACACGAGAAGAACAGTCACCCAGGCCCTCGTCAGCAGCAGACTCGACTATGGGAACGCCTCTACGCGGGAGCCCCGGCCAAGCTCATCAAGCGACTGCAACGCATACAAAATGCCTCCGCACGCCTGATCCTCGATGTACCACGCCACAGCCACATCACCCCCCACCTGAGGAACCTGCACTGGCTCCCCACCGACAGGAGAATCTCCTTCAAACTCCTCATCCACGCACACAAGGCACTCCACAAGACTGGCCCAGCCTACCTCAACAGACGACTCCTCTTCTACGTCCCCAACCGCCAACTCTGCTCCGCCGACCTCTCCCTCGCCACCGTCCCTCGCATTCGAAGAACCACCACCGGCGGCAGATCCTTCTCCCACCTCGCCGCCAAGACCTGGAACACCCTTCCACTAAGCCTACGACAGACCCAAGACCTGCTGACCTTCAGGAGGCTACTCAAGACCTGGTTGTTCGACCAGTAGCAGCACCCCCCTTTTTCTCCCCCAGCGCCTTGAGACCCTCGCGGGTAAGTAGTGCACTTTACAAATTCTGTGATTGATTGATGGCAAAATGAACCCCCTCATTTTGTTCCTTTTTAAATTAAATGTTTTAAGTGTTACCAGTTTATTCCAATCAAGATGGCTTCAGGTGTGCCATGCTTTTGTCATAAGTAAGACTGTTAGCTCTCTAGTTGTTCTTTAGAACACTTTGGGAAGCTGCAGTAGAACACAAAGGAATCAACTGACAGGCTGCTCCTGTTGAAATATAACAGGAAGATATTTGAGATCTCACTTAAAACATGTCCTAATTTTTCTTTCTACAGCACTAACCATAATTTCTATGACAAAATGAACCCCCTCATTTTGTTCCTTTTTAAATTAAATGTTTTAAGAGTTACCAGTTTATTCCAATCAAGATGGCTTCAGGTGTGCCATAATTGTGTCATAAGTAGGGCTGTTAGCACTCTAGTTGTTCTTTAGAACACTCTGGGAAGCTGCAGTAGAACACAAAGGAATCAACTGACAGTCTCTGCCCTTGTTGGATGTACATGTTTTACTGAGAATGTCAGACTTCATTCTCACATGACTGAGAAAGATAATGTGAATTTACAGAAAATATGCTCTCATTTTAGCTTCTGGAGCACCTTCCAAAACTGTATGGGACAAGAATGTGAAAATAGTTTTCTCTCAAACATGATTCATGATATCCCAGCAGAAGGTTTTTCACAGGGTAAAATCACCTTAGAACACACCACAATTCCTGAAATTAGTATGGTACCATCAACAAATGAATTCTAATGTAACTAAAGTCTGTTATCACCCTTTATAGTTCTCCTTTTGGTAACCCTCAAAATCTTCGATTCACTACAATGCATTTCAATGGGGTACTATCATTTATATTGGTCCCAAGATGGCTGCCAGCAATTCTAGGATGAAGTGCTGACAGCCAATCAGATCTCACGATGACATGTGTGGTTAGGCTCCACCCAGATATATATGTGTATTCTTTTCCAAATTTCTCAGGAACCACTGAATGGATTTACACCATTTAACAAAAAGGCACGACTCTGAACCAAGGGCTACCTTTTTGCCAAATTTGGTGTAATTCCGTTCAGCAGTTCGGGCTGTAGCTGCGATGAAAGGTTCCTACGGAAAATTGCATGGGGAAAACAAGTTTTGGGACCCCCCTCTTTTCTCGGCCCCCACTTGACGAATCACCCCAAGACTTTCAGGATAGGAGCGGACCGGAGCGCCCCACGAGTTTTGAAAATTTCGCGAAGATTCGTCAACCGGCGCCAAAGTTATTTCAAATAGAATGTTGGGGATTTCCTATGGAAAATAGGTACTAACTATAACTATCTACTGGCGACCGCCAGTAGATAATATATATATATATATATATATATATATATATATATATATATATATATATATATATATATATATATATATATATATTCACTGAAAAACCATAGGTTTTAGGAAAGTTATAGTTAGTTGGACATTTCACTCGTACAAAACCCGTGAAATTCCCACGTTATAGTTAGTTCAGCTAACTATAACTCGCGCCCCCCCCAATGCACTGCTGATGACGTCACATATTACATCACTCATGACATGGTCAGTGACATCACTGATGACATCACTGATGACATATCAAATGACATCACTGATGACATCATCCAGTGACTGTGTGTTTCTGTAAAGTTTAAATATGTTTAATATATATAGGTAAAGGCATACTGAAGAACGAGTGGGTGTATAAGTGTCTGAATGGATGATTTAGTAGGTGCGTGACTGAGTCTATAAGTGAGTGATTAAACGTATCTTACTGAATGCATGGGTTAGTGACTAAACTGTGTGAATGTCTGTATCCGTCTGTCTGTTGTTGTGTAAGCAGCTGCATGGGTTTGTGACTAGCTACATGAGTGTCTATATGGGTTAAGGATTGATTGTCTGAGTATCTGTATGGGTGCCTGAGTGTTTGTGTGGGTGGGGTGTGTGTGACTCTGTGCATAGATGTGTGAGTGGGTGATTCACTGGGTGCATGGTTTCAAGAGTGCGTCTGTGATGGACTGTATGGGTGGGTGAGTGTGTGTATGGGTGTGTTAGTGATTGAATGTATATCTCAGTGGTACATGTGTGAGTAACTACATATGTGAAAGGCAGTATATATGTGTGTTGGAGTATATAAATGGCTAAAAGTGAGAGTGTGTGATTGTGAGAGTGGCTATATGGATGAGTGTGTGCTTGCATCAGTGATTGCATAGGAGCATAAGAATGTGCTAGTATTTGTATGAGTAAGTGAGCTGGTGTGTATAACTGTATAGGTGAGTAAATGGGAGTGTGATTAATTATTTGCATGACTGACTAGGTGTATGAGTACCTCTATGGATGAGTGGCGGTGTGTGAGTGTCTATCTAATAGTATGACTGCATATGATAGTCCTGTACTGAGTGACCATAAGTATGAGTGACTGTACGGGTGAGTGAGTGGATGTGTGTGTAAATCTAAGAATCAGTGAGTGGGTATGTAGTTATTGGTGTTGGAGTGTCTATGGTTTTGAGAATGGCAGTCTGTAATTTAGAGTGGGTGTATCAAAGGTTATATTAGGGTGTGAGAAGATGCATCAAATTATCACATGGATGATGTCATTTGAGATGTCATCAGTGATGTCATCAGTGATGTCACTGACCATGTCATGAGTGATGTAATATGTGACGTCATCAGCAGTGCATTGCGGGGGCGCGAGTTATAGTTAGCTGAACTAACTATAACGTGGGAATTTCACGGGTTTTGTATGAGTGAAATGTCCATCTAACTATAACTTTCCCTAAAACCTATGGTTTTTTCAGTGAATTTCTAAGGTTTTTTAAATGCTAATTTCTAACTATAACGTGCCTGAAACCTATGGTTTTTTCAGTGAATTTCAAAGGTTTTTTAAATGCTAATTTCTAACTATAACGTGCCTGAAACCTATGGTTTTTTCAGTGAATTTCAAAGGTTTTTAAAATGCAAATTTATAACTATGCCTACAGAGGTAGGACATGTGAAGAAAGAAGAAAAAACGCACAGAAAGAAGCAAAAGAAATGCACAAACAAGCAACAGAAGTCCACAAAGATGAAGAAAAGTGCAGGAAGAAGCAAGACGTGCAGAAAGAACCAACAGAGGAGCAGAAAGAGGCCTTGTTGCAAAATCATCCTGTGCCCACAACTTTTTCAGACGGGTACTGGTGTTAACTGGCTCTGACTAACCAGGCCTAGAGCCAGTACTATGCTAAAAGACACTTAGAATACAGTGAAAACACCTACATACACTAGGGAACACTATGCGTTGGGGTACCCCTGTGATTAGCATGACCTCTCTGTAAGTCCCTAGTACATAATAGGGCAGGGGGATTAAAACTAACTAACTAACTGGTCACATCAGGCCCCGTCCCCTCTCGTCACCACTGTGCAAACACGCCCCGTGGAGCGTTTTAAGTTGGGGGATTAAGTCCCCTTGAATCATGAGGGTCCCTGGGGTCCAACTAGCCCACCCTGTACCTCCAGTATGCACCAGGGAGCTGCATTGCAGAGAGGTGTTCAGAGGCCATGCCCCTTTTTACACCTCTCTGCAATGCAGCTCTGTGGCGCTTTCTGGACGTACCTGGTGGGCTAGTTGGCCCCCAGGGACCCTCAGGATTGAAGGATTTAATTCCCCATCTTAAACGTGCCACGGGCCTGTTTGCACACATGTCACCTGAAGCCCCGCCCCCTCCCTTCACCACTGTGCAAATGCGCCCCGTGGCGCATTTTAAGTTGGGGGATTAAGTCCCCTTGAATCCTGAGGGTCCCTGGAGTGCAACTAGTCCACTATGTACCTCCAAAAAGCGCCACAGAGCTGCGTTGCAGAGAGGTGTAAAGGGCGTGGCCTCTGTACACCTCTCTGCAACGCAGCCTCTGGCGCATACTGGAGGTTCCTGGTGGGCTAGTTGGCCCCAGGATCCCCAGTATTCAAGGGGAATCGTTCCCATCTGCAAACGCGCCAAGGGGCGCGTTTGCAGAGTGCTGCAAGCAGGGGCGTGGCCTCCGGCGCGATGCCGGTATTTTTTTTATTAGTTTTTAAGAAGGGGCTGTGTGGCCCCCCTTCTTTTTCTAATTTTTGGCCCTGGGCACCCCATCCCCCAGGGCCTGCCCCCTAATATTTTGTTTTAAAAAAAAAAAAAATTGGAAGTGGGTCGTGTGGCCTTCCTGCCCAGGCCTTAATCGGCCCCGGGGACCCCATCCCCCGGGGCATGGCCTTCTTTTTAAAAAAAAATAAAACTTATGGAGGGGGGCTGGGTTGCCCCCCTCCTCAGGCCACTTATGGCCCCGGGGACCCCATCCCCCGGGGCCGGCCTTTGTTTTTTTTTTTTTTAAATTAACATTTGGGGAGGGGTGCCACGTGGCCCCCCTCCCGGGCCACTACTTGCCCCGGGGACCCCATCCCCCGGGGCTGGCCCTATCCTTTGGGGTCCGTGGGGGACCCCAACTCCCCACGGACCCTGCCGGCTCCCCGCCTCCTGCGGGAGCCGGCATTGCTTTCCACATGGGGAGCTGCTAACATGCAGCTCCCCATGTGGAAAGCATCTGCTTGAATTTTGGAAGAGAGAGCAGGTTTCCCTGCTCTCTCTTCCAAAATCCAAAGCAGTTTGCTATGACTCCCGCTCCCGCCCTGCCATAGCAAACTACAGTGTCCCGGGGGTAGGCACCCCCTGGGGGGTGGCGGTCCCCAGGGCCATGGAGGGCTCCAGGAGGGGGGCCGCGCATCCCCCCTCCCAAAACGGACCCCCATTTTAAATTTGTTAGTGCCCCGGGAAGGTGGCGGTCCCGGGGCGTGTGGGGGCTCGAGCCCCCCACACAGGTAACTTAAATTTAAAAAAGAAGCCCCGGGGGTGGCGGTCCCCGGGGCTGCGGGAGGGCGGAGAGCCCTCCCGCACCATTTTTATTTAAAGCCCCGGGGGTGGCGGTCCCCGGGGCTTCATTAAATTCATAACCCCCGCATGCCCCCGGGACTTGGCCCACCCGGGGGCCAATTAACAACGAAGAGCGGGAGACCACGCTTCGTTTTTTTTTTTTTTCGGCGGGATCCCGCACCCTAAGCGCATCCCACCGATTTTTAAAAAAATGCTTTTCTGCCCAGGGGTCCTTGTGGGACCCCTGAGCAGACCTAGGGGGTCAGGGTGTTTCTACCCTGCCCCTTTGTGTGTTTTGCGCACTTGTTTCTGTGCTTTTTTTTAATCGGCGGGATACGTGCACCCTAAGCGCATCCCGCCGTTTAAAAAATAAAAATGCTTTTTCTGCCCAGGGGGTCCTTGTGGGACCTCCTGAGCAGACCTAGGGGGTCAGGGTGTTTCTACCCTGCTCCCTTTTTGCGCTTTGCGCACTTGTTTCTGTCCTCGGTTCTACCGAGGACAAAATGGCTGCCAACACTTCCTGATTTGGAGTGTTGACAGCCACTTGACAGCCAATTAGCATGCAGCTCGTGATCGGGAGGGTACGCGGACCCTACTCGGCCATAGATATATATGTGACTTTACTTTTGATTTTCTCAGGAACTACTGAACAGATTTACACCATTTAAGCAAAAGGCACGACACTGAACCAGGGCTACCTCTTTGCCAAATTTGGTGTAATTCCGTTCAGCAGTTCGGGCTGTAGCCGCGATGAACAGTTCCTATGGAAAAATGAATGGGGAAAACGCGTTTTGGGACCCCCCTTTTCTCGGCCCCGCTGATGAATCACCCCGAGACTTTCAGGATAGGAGCGGACCGGAGTGCCCCAACAAGTTGGAAACTTTCGCGAAGATTCGTCAACCAGCGTCAACGTTATTTCAAATAGAATGTTGCGGATTTCCTATGGAAAATAGGTCCTAACTATAACTATCTACTGGCGACCGCCAGTAGATAATATATATATATATATATTATCTACTGGCGGTCGCCAGTAGATAGTTATAGTTAGGACCTATTTTCCATAGGAAATCCAGCAACATTCTATTTGAAATAACTCTTGCGTCGGTTGACGAATCTTCGCGAACTTTTCAAACTTTATGGCCCGCTCCGGTCCGCTCCTACCCTGAAAGTTTCGAGGTGATTCGTCAAGCGGGGCCGAGAAAAAATGGGGGTCCCAAAACGTGTTTTCCCAATTCATTTTCCCATAGGAAACTTTAGCCACGGCTACAGCCCTGAACTGCTGAACGGAATTACACAATTTGGCAAAGAGGTAGTTCTTGGTTCAGAAAGAACCCTTTTTGTTAAATGGTGTAAATCCGTTCAGTAGTTGCGGAGAAATTAAAAAAATAAGAGTCAAAAAATCAATTTCCCATAGGAAACTTTATGCAAGGCTACAGCCCAAACTGCTGAACGGAATTACACCAAATTTGGCAAAGAGGTAGTTCTTGGTTCAGAAAGAACCCTTTTGTTAAATGGTGTAAATCCGTTCAGTAGTTGCTGAGAAAAATCAAAAGTAAAACACATATATATCTGGGCGGAGCCTAACCACACATGTCATCGTGAGATCTGATTGGCTGTCAGCACTTCATCCTGGAATTGCTGGCAGCCATCTTGGGACCAATATAAATGATAGTACCCCATTGAAATGCATTGTAGTGAATCGAAGATTTTGAGGGTTACCAAAAGGAGAACTATAAAGGGTGATAACAGACTTTAGTTACATTAGAATTCATTTGTTGATGGTACCATACTAATTTCAGGAATTGTGGTGTGTTCTAAGGTGATTTTACCCTGTGAAAAACCTTCTGCTGGGATATCATGAATCATGTTTGAGAGAAAACTATTTTCACATGCTTGTCCCATACAGTTTTGGAAGGTGCTCCAGAAGCTAAAATGAGAGCATATTTTCTGTAAATTCACATTATCTTTCTCAGTCATGTGAGAATGAAGTCTGACATTCTCAGTAAAACATGTACATCCAACAAGGGCAGAGACTGTCAGTTGATTCCTTTGTGTTCTACTGCAGCTTCCCAGAGTGTTCTAAAGAACAACTAGAGTGCTAACAGCCTTACTTATGACAAAAGTATGGCACACCTGAAGCCATCTTGATTGGAATAAACTGGTAACACTTAAAACATTTAATTTAAAAAGGAACAAAATGATGGGGTTCATCTTGTCATAGAAATTATGGTTAGTGCTCTGGAAAGAAAAATTAGGACATATTTCAAGTGTGATCTCAAATATCTTCCTGTTATATTTCAACAGGAGCAGCCTGTCAGTTGATGCCTTTGTGTTCTACTGCAGCTTCCCAGAGTGTTCTAAAGAACAACTAGAGCGCTAACAGTCTTACTTATGACAAACGTATGGCACACCTGAAGCCATCTTGATTGGAATAAACTGGTAACACTTAAAACATTTAATTTAAAAAGGAACAAAATGATGGGGTTCATTTTGTCATAGAAATTATGGTTAGTGCTGTAGAAAGAAAAATTAGGACATGTTTCAAGTGTGATCTCAAATATCTTCCTGTTATATTTCAACAGGAGCAGCCTGTCATTTGATGCCTTTGTGTTCTACTGCAGCTTCCCAGAGTGTTCTAAAGAACAACTAGAGCGCTAACAGTCTTACTTATGACAAAAGTATGGCACACCTGAAGCCATCTTGATTGGAATAAACTGGTAACACTCAAAACATTTAATTTAAAAAGGAACAAAATGAGGGGGTTCATTTTGCCATAGAAATTATGGTTAGTGCTGTAGAAAGAAAAATTAGGACATGTTTTAAGTGAGATCTCAAATATCTTCATGTTATATTTCAACAGGAGCAGCCTGTCAGTTGTACCCTTCCTGTACAAAATACTATACTAGGGACGATGTAAAGCTTTTCCCACTTTGCATACGTGCTGCACAGTGTAGCACTCATTCAAAGTTGGAAAAGGAAGGAGAAATGAAAGTATTTTTCCTTCCTTGCACCTAGTTGAAAAGGGCGCAGTTTTCTCATGCTAAACCCAATCTACTGTTTTTAGTAAATTGGGTTTAGCGTGAGAAACCTTGGGTGGTTGCATGGGAACCTTCATGCACCACCCTTGGTATGCCCCCATGGCACAAAGTAATGCGAAGCAGCGCAATGCGCTGCTTCACATTACTTTTACGTTAGTACCAGCGCTAAACAGGTTTAGCGCTGGAAAGTTAATTAGGAAAAAGATTTTGCGCCGTTTTGCGTCACAAAATCTTAGTAAATCTCCCTTGTTGTGTCTTAGTTATCAGTCTACCAGAGTATTTTTTTGTCTGAGGGAGGAGTAGGCACCATATGTCCAAGAGGCCATGGTCATCCTAGATATCAGTCAGGATTGCCCTATCTCCTTTGCTGACAACATCAATCATTCCTCTGCCATCTAGGATTGCATCCTGTGCCAGGTTCCAGTCACCACCAATGACCATATGAGTAGAGTCCACTTCTGATTTGAGTCTATTATGGCAGAGTAGGAAGTCCCACTTGGTTCCGATTAGGGTGTAGACAAAGCCCACTCATAGCAATAGGTCTCCTATTTTCAATTTGGGTAGGGCGTATTTGCCCTCATCACCAGTCCAAGTCTGTATAACTGTACATGGGACCGTCTTCTGGATCTGAATCACCCTCCCACATTTCTGGGAACTGGATATTGGAAGGCTTGCCCCAGTGTCAGAAGGAACAACTGTAAATAACTTGCCCCACCCAGTATAAATTGCCCCAGCCAGTCTCTTTGCAATTTTTCCATGTCAGCCTGAGAAAGGTGGGTGTCCTGCAGGAGAGCGATATTGACCCACTTGGAATTAAGAAAAGACAAGGTTTTCTTTCACTTAATGTAATGTGTCAGGATATTAACATTTAGGGAAACAATATTGAGAGGTGCATGACATGACAAATAGAGCATGTAAGGGGGGACTACCGCCAACTGGGTCAAAAGTCGAGGCAGACACCGATTCAATCAATGGCAAGAGAGGTAATGGCAGGGGAGGAGGGGAGGGGGAGAGAGGGATGGAAGGGGGCAGGGCATGCAGGAAACATGTGGAGAATGTGAGGGGACTGTGCATATGTGGTGATCGTATACCCTCAAAGATAGCACAAGATCCACATCCCGCTTGCAGGCAGGAGCAGCCACTAAGGTACACCAAAAAGAGAAAAGACGAAGAAGAAAGGAACAAAAAACGTTCTTGTGCCTTTCAATGGTGGGTCTAAAATCTAGATTCTATCCAAGTCACCACAGGATGGACTGGTGCCCTAAGTCTGAACATGGTTGTGGTGCTAGCTCCTGGAGATAAGGTGTGGCGGGATGGAGCCGGGGAGTTATAAAACAAGGGTAGCAAGGGGAGGAAGAATAATAGGAGAACAGCATAGTGTCAATCCTCTTTCACAGCCAATACCAGTGCCCGGGGTTGGGTGGAAACTGGGGACTAGGGCTGAAACCCGGTGGCTTTAATAGATTAATTCAGCAACAAAAGGCAATAGGCGCAGAGATCTATCAATAGGTCATGCAATACATGAGAAAAAATCCCAGACCAAAAAGTAGGTCACAAGACTGACTCAAATACAAAGTATAACACGCAATATACTCATCAACAGCAATTCTCAGCCCAGTCCGGATAGAACGGCCGCTGATTCTCCATGCTACTAGAGGTGACAACAAGCTTCAGTAGTGACCTGGATTTGTCTCGATATGTGTCCTGCGTAAGCGCCTCCACGGTTTTGAGAAGGCTCTCCCTTTCTGCCTACCTCCCAATCACCTAATCTTGAGATCTGCCTTGGCAGTCCATGGGTCTCCCATCCCACCTCTGGAGGGGTGCTTCCCAAAAAGATTGTGTCGCAGTTTCTATCTCATAGCACTCTGCACGAATCTTAGCAGGTCTGCTGGTTCAAGAAAGTCCTTTGATGTTCCATCCTTCATAATGCACATCCTGGCCAGTTCCATAAGGCCATACTTAATATCCAATTTCTGAAGCATGGGTAGCAGGGACTAAATGTCTTTATGTTTGGAATTGGTTTCCTTGAAAAAGTCTGACTTGACCTGAATTTTGTGGCCTTCGAAATCATAGGGGGGCCATGTGTGCGTGTCTCTTGCAGTATTAGCTGAGTCTGCTCATGCATAAGGAGTCAAGCTATGATTGGTCATGCTCTATCTCTGGGCACCTGCACATTAGTCTGAATCCTGTGTGCAGCTGAAGCTCCAAGGGAGGCTTGAAAATTAATCCTGTGAGCTGTGGGAGAAGAATGATCAAAATATTCTTGCTGTTGCCCCTCTCTATTTTCTTGTGGACTCCATGTAGTCAATATTATACCTACAAGACCTGTCCTCTAGGTCCAAGACTTTCTGTTGGAAGTACCAAAATATCCAAGTCCTAAGTCTCCGCACACTCCAGCTGGCATTCACGCACCAATACTCCGTTATCAACGCCATCAACTTTGGCATGGAAGATGCTCCGATCCAAAGGATTTCACCTCTGTGGCAAGATCTGATATTTTGGTGCTCATGGTGTCCAGAGTTGAACTTATTGTGAGGATCTCACTTAGGATAATTTCCATAGTTGATTCTTGCGATGCCTGAGCGGTTGAAGCTGTCTTGCCGACACCCACCACAACCGAAAACAGTACCACAAAACAACCTAACCCAGCACAACACCATTGCAAATTTGCGGTGTTCTTCTGTTTTATCTAGGCGTATTGTTGTGTTGTTTTGTTGTGTTGGTGCTTTGGTTGGTATGCAGCATTTTACTGCTGTGTATTGCTGAGTTGTGCTTTGTGTTGTCATTGTTTAGTTATTGTGTTGCATATTGTTGGAATGTTGCATTGTGCTGAATATTTGTTGCTGAATTATGCATTGTTGTGCTGTTGTAATGCACTGTGCTGTTATGGGGTGTTATTGCCATATATTGTTGTGGATGTGACTTTAACACAACTGCATTCCGTGTACTTAAATATGCTCAAATATTCTTGTCAATGTTGGAACTTGCCCTTTTTGCAGGGTTATTCCCAACCTTTTTACCTTCCTCCTATATTTTTTCTGACTATTTTTTGTTGGTTTTATGACTCTGGGCACTTTACCACTGCTGATCAGTGCTAAAGTGCATGTGCTCTCTCTTGTAAACTTGGTAAGATTGGTCTAGACCTGTTTGGCGTATGTAATTTACCTGTAAGTCCCATGTACAGTGGTATCACATATATCCAGAGCCTGTAAATTAAATGCTACTAGTGGGCCTGGAGCGCTGCTTTAACCAACTACCGAAGTAGCCTTTCATACCTGTCTCAGACCTCTGCTGCTGCAGGTCATGCGCTTGCAGTTTACTGCTGCAGTGACGTGGCACTTAAAGTGGTTGCTGCATCTGAAACTCCCCTTTTACCATATATATGTCACCCCATAGGCCTTGCCCTAGCTAGCCCTATTGGCAGGGTGCAGTGTAAGTAAAAGGTAGGACATGTGCCTTAACTATGTGACATGTCCTGGTAGAGACAAACAGCCTATTTGGTTTCTTACTGCTGTGAGGCTGCTCCTCCCATAGGTTTGCATTGGGAATTCCCTGATATGTGCTTCAGTGGTGATTTCTGATATGAAAGGGGTAGTGTGGCCATGTTTGATATGTTTGGAATAGTAGTAATAAAGCCCGCTTATTGGTGAAAGCGGATTTGTTATTACTATTTTAGAAATGCCACTTTTAGAAGTGGGCATTCCAGTGTGCTTATGACTCTTTGTTCCCTGCCTGGTTGTGTATTCAACGTCTGATTTAGACTGACAGGAGAAGGGGATGTGCAGTCACTCTAGACACAAGGGGGGTTAAGGGGTGTTCCTGCCTTTCCTGGGTGACTTAGCGCTGGGCTGAACAGACCTTGGCTGCATTTAGAGTGGTGGGAGAAGTTTCCCTTGCACCTGAATAGGCCTGGACTGTATTTAGAGTGGTGGGAGGAGTTACACCTGCACCTGAATAGGGCTGTGTCTGTCGCACCAAGAACTAACCTCTAGTTCCAGGGGAACCAACGGGAGCGAAGATGTTCCCCCCACCGTCTAAGGAACACAACCCGCCTGTGACTGCCACACACTCAGCCAAGATGTATTCCCCCGAAGGTGGGAGGAGGGAAATGACGACAGGACCACTTCTGGGAAGTCTGAAGGGGTGTGGGTGTGCTGCCAGAATATCGCTCAAGTGTTGTGTAAAAAGGAATCAGAAGTCACTCTAATGCACAGAAAGAAAGAAGAGAAGACAAGTATCTATTAGTAACACATACGTTAATGTACTCTCTAGGCCCCTGTTACTGAATACTATGCATGTAAACTAACCAAGGGTGTACTCACAAGGGCTCCTGAAACCGCTTAGCAAGGAGTGGATTTTACTCATCATCCACAGCCAAAGGAAAACGGACGTAGAGAGTTTCAGGAAGACTTCTGTCTTGTTTGCAGGTCAGCAACTGGCATACACGAGGACCCTGTTGCGTCACACAGGTCTCGTTCGTGTAAGGTGATTAGCAAAGTCTCGTAATGAATGTACAAATGGGTCCGATGCTGTAGCATACTTCAACAAAGAGATTTACACTGTCCTGCAGCGCAAAAGAAACGGAATAGAGGACACACGGGTAGGAATAGGAGATTCAAACTGGAATCAGGCTTGGGCAGAGCGGAACACGGAAATGACGTCTAGCCGGGAAAGACTAGACCGCACAGGGAATATCCTCACATACAAAGCAGAAGCGGAGTAGGGATCCAGGAAACAGATTTCGAAGCAAGGTCCATCGTCGCCATGGAAGAAATGAAGCCAAGCGTTGAGACAGCAGTGTCGGGAGTTTATGTACTCTTCACTCGTATTGCGAGCGCTGATTGGCAGCCGCGGGGTTGATACGAGCAGGTGAGCACCCTTGATTACCTCACACGCGGGCTATCAGTAAAAAAAGGAAGGAAAGAAAAAGCTCTAGTGTGGGGGAAGTGTGTGTACTGGTTCTTCCATGTTAGGCATATACGGGTTCAAGTCTGGGCTGTGACAGTTCTCCCACCCAAAGGCCTATTTATGGGGTGGGGTTTGGTAGGATACAGGGCATGGAATTGTCTCACTAGACGGGGAGCATGAACTAGCTCAGCGGGATCCCAGGACCTATCTTCAGGTCCGTATCCCACCCAATCAATGAGGTATTGCAGTTTTCCTTCATATCTCCTTGAATCCAAAACTCGTTGTACTTCATATTCTACTTCACCTTGAATAATCACAGGTGGAGGAGGTGGTTCAGGGTTTGATAGACAATTGTATTTTTTCACCAAGGAGGTATGAAAAACCGGATGAATTTGCATTTCGTTCGGTTGTGTTAGTTTTTATCGCTACAGGATTCACAATTTTAGTTATAGGGTAAGGGCCCAAATATCGAGGTTGGATTTAACGTGGACCTGGTAATCTGAGATTTTTTGTAGCTAGCCAGACTTTATCTCCAACAGCATATGGAGGTGCAGGACGTCTGTGTTTATCGGCTTGTTTCTTCATGCTTTCTTTGGTGTGTTGCAATTCTCGTGTGGCACTTTCCCAGATTTCTAGTAAGTTCTCTAAATGCGTCTTAACTGCGGGGATTTCAGTCAACTGCTTAGGTGGGTTCAAGGGAATGGATTTTGGGTGATACCCAGAGGAGAAATAAAAAGGGGATATCTTAGTAGCGGAATGCGTAGCATTATTATATGGAAATTCGGCCATAGGGAGAGCTTGAACCCAATCACTAGTAGTGGTGCTTAATAAACATCTGAGATATTGTTCCAGAGTCTGGTTGGTCCTCTCCGTTTGTCCATCCATCTGAGGATGATAAGCGGATGACAAACGATGTTCTATTTGTAAGGCGGTACATACACCCTTCCAAAATCTAGACAAAAACTGAGGACCCCTGTCAGAATTGATAGTGGATGGGATTCCATGTAATCTGATCACTTGCCCTATGAATATGTCCACTAGCCCCTTAGCTGTTGGTATTTTCTTTAAGGGAATAAAATGAGCCATTTTAGTGAGCAAATCCACCACAACCACAATGGTTGTGTAGTTGTGCGTCACTGGGAGATCAGTGATGAAATCCATGCTGATGGATTTCCAAGGTGTCTGTGGAATGGGTAGGGGTTGTAATAACCCAGCAGGCACAGTATAAGATGACTTTTGTCTTGCGCACGTGGTACATGCTTGGACGTATTGTTGTGTGTCTCTAGACATGTTTTCCCACCAAAACCAACGTTGACAGAATTGTAGTGTCTTGTCTTCCCCTGGGTGTCCTGCTAAGGGGGAATCATGGCACCATTGTATCACTTGACGTTGCAATGCAGGTGTGGGAATGTACAACTTATTGTCATGATAAAGGAAGTCATGTTTCCTATGATTACCAGATTGAGACAACCACTCTTGTGTTCCTGTGTTGTTACAAGCCTTGGCTAGGTTCTGAAAGAAGATAGCGGAAATGTCTTCTTCCTTGTACCCAAGCCCTATTACCCATTGTGTGGGGATAATAGGTAGTGATGGGTCTATCATAACTCTCTGCTCTTTACCTAATCTTGACAGGGCGTCAGCTTTGCCTTGCTGTGAGCCTGGTCGATAGGTTATAACAAAGTCGTACTCACAAAAGAATAACACCCATCTCATTTGGCTGGGGCGTCAGTGCCTTAGATGCCTTAAAGAACTGGAGGTTTCGGTGATCCGAATAAATTGTAATGGTATGCGGAGACCCAAGAAGATAGTGTCTCCATTCTTGAAATGCTACCTTGATGGCAAGTAGCTCTCGTTCTCCTATCGTATAGTTCTGTTCTGCTGGTAATAGTGTCTTAGAGAAATAAGCGATAGGATGCAATTGCCCTGTCTTTTCATTTCTTCGGGTTAACACACCTCCTACGGAGTATTGAGAGGCGTCAGCCTCAAGAAAGTAGGGTTGAGTGTTATCGGCATGCTGAATCACAGGTGCGGAAGTGAACCTGTCCTTTAACGTGACAAATGCTTGTTCTGCTTCTGGAGACCAACTAAAGGTATTGCCCTTTCTCAATAGTTTGGTGATGGGTGAAATGATGTCAGAGAAGTGATCTATGTATCTTCTATAGAAGTTCGCAAATCCTAAAAAGGATTGCACCTCTCGAACTGAACCAGGGCTAGGCCAATTTATAATGGCCTGTATCTTTTTTGGATCCATGTGTATTCCCTCAGGGGACAAAATAAAACCCAAAAAGTCTACCTGTTTGGTGTGAAACATACATTTCTCCAATTTTGAGAAGAGATGATTGTCTCTCAGGCACTGTAGCACCTTTTTAACATGAACTACATGATCCTCCTCATTCCGGGAATAGACTAAAATGTTGTCAATGTAGACGATAACAAAAATGTCTAAATACTCTCGCAGTATCTCGTTCATAAAAAACTGGAATGCTGCCGGAGCATTGCAGAGTCCAAAAGGCATCACACAATACTCAAAGAGCCCAAACTTGGTACGGAAGGCGGTCTTCCATTCATCCCCTTTTTTAACACGGATAAGATGATAGGCCTCTCTAAGATCAATCTTGGTGAAGACCTTTGCCTGCTTGACTTGGTCAAGCAAAACAGAAATGAGAGGCAATGGGTACTTGTTTTTAACGGTGACTTTGTTTAGTGCTCTATAATCCAAACAAGCCCGTACACCTCCCCCACGTTTCGGAATGAAGAATAAAGGAGATGACACTGGGGAAGAGGAGTGTCTAATGAACCCACTGTTCAATTTCTCCTGGATATAATCTTTCAGGTACTCAGTTTCAGGATCCGTAAGAGCATAAATGCGACTAACCGGTAATTGCGCCCCTGGAACCAGGTCTATTCTACAGTCGTAGCTTCTGTGCGGTGGTAACACCGTTGCCGTCACTTCATCGAAAACATCAGCAAATTCAGCGTATACCAAAGGAAGATCAGTTGGCATCGGTGTATCAGTGAGAGCGCAACATAAAGGGGCATTCCAATCAGTGGCCTCTTGATAACAGTTTTTTAGGCAATATGGGGATCTTAAAGTCACTAATCTGGCGCTCCAATCAATGTGCGGATTATGTAACTGGAGCCATGGAACCCCTAATATAGCTCCAAAGTTAGGTGCGTCAATTACATCAAACTGTATTACTTCCGAGTGACCATTATCACACAGCAGGACTACATCACTAGTGTGATACACTATAAGCCCTGATGACAGTTCAGACCCGTCCACTGCCCTTACAGGCTCAGGCTGTGTCTTACGGATAAAGGCTATTCCTAAGTCTTTTGCAAGTCGAATGTCAAGAAAGTTCCCGGTTGCGCCGGAATCCAGTAGGATGGGCAATGTCTTTCTTACTTGTGTAGAGACTATAAGAGTCACATTAATCAAGAAATGTTTAGGTATGTGAGCTATAGTATTCGCGACATAGTCGGGGATCTTTAGTGGTGTCTTACTCGAAAGGGCAACCCCCTTCCCAATCGAGTCTTCTAGTTTCCCAACCTACCAGGTCCGGGTGTTTGAGAGTTATTAGGTCTTCTAAAGGTCTGGGGCCCAACAGGACAATCACGAGCATAATGCCCATCCTTGCCACAATATAGACATAGGTTCTGGTTTCGTCGTTTGTTCTTCTCTTCTATAGTGAGGGGACTGCGGATCCCACCTATCTGCATAGGCTCACTACTATCTTTTTTCTCGGGTGTTTCTTTTCTTTCTCCCCTAAATATTAAGGGTCTGGTGTATTCGCTCTTCGATCTTTCTCCCTTTCTTTCCCCCATCCTATGATCAAGTTTAACTACCAAATCTATGAAAGACGAGCAGTCTTCAGGGGGATCTATGATTTGAGAAAGTATGTCTTTGAGGTCATCTCTAAGACCTCTATAAAACAAAGAGGTTCGCTTACTCTCAGGCCATTGTGTTTCTGTCACCAGTCTATTGAAATTGGTTATGTAAGACAGTAAATCTTTGGATCCTTGTTTTAATCCTAACAACTCATTATCGCTGGCTTGCATGAAGGCATGTTGCGCAAATAACCCACGCATCTTCTCTCTGAATGCGCAAAAATCATATAAAATGGGATCATCATTTTCCATTAATGAAACCGCCCAAGTAGCCACATTACCCACTAAGTAGGAGATAACAAATGCTACCTTAGCCGCATCGTCTGGAAAGGAAGCAGATTTACACAGGAGTTGAAGGTGACATTGATTCATGAAAACGCTGTACTTAGCGCTGTCTCCATTGAATCTTTCAGGAACAGCCAAAGGGACGGGACTAGGAGTTAGTACTGTGACATTAACAGGTGACACTCTTTCCCCACCTGTAGCTGCCCCTACATGTGTGGTAGTGGGTAGAGTAAAACGTGGTGGTTGGATATAGTTCTTTCTAGTCTTAGGGATAGCACCACATGTTCTAGCATCGTCCCCTCTAGTAGAGGAAATGTGGGTCATCTCTGCTTTTAACTGTTGGTTTTCCAAACGTAACGACTGTACCTCTACCTGTAACTCACAGAGCACGGAAGCTAGATCTTCCATAGAGTGGGGCTGTGAAAAAGAAGAGGGATTATCTATTAGTGCCATAGGGACTTGTGTATCTCTTATATCCATCCTCGCTCAGGGGTTTTTATTTAAACGTGGGCTTGGCTTTCTGTCGCACCAAGGACTAACCTCTAGTTCCAGGGGAACCCACGGGAGTGAAGATGTTCCCCCCACCGTCTAAGGAACACAACCCGCTAGTGACTGCCACACACTCGGCCAAGATGTATTCCCCCGAAGGTGGGAGGAGGGAAATGACGACAGGACCACTTCTGGGAAGTCTGAAGGGGTGAGGGTGTGCTGCCAGAATATCGCTCAAGTGTCGTATAAAAAGGAATCAGAAGTCTCTCTAATGCACAGAAAGAAAGAAGAGAAGACAAGTATCTATTAGTAACACATACGTTAATGTACTCTCTAGGCCCCTGCTACTGAATACTATGCATGTAAACTAACCAAGAGTGTACTCACCAGGGCTCCTGAAACCGCTTAGCAAGGAGTGGATTTTACTCATCATCCACAGCCAAAGGAAAATGGATGTAGAGAGTTTCAGGAAGACTTCTGTCTTGTTTGCAGGTCAGCAACTGGCATACACGAGGACCCTGTTGCGTCACACAGGTCTCGTTCGTGTAAGGTGATTAGCAAAGTCTCGTAATGAACGTACAAACGGGTCCGATGCTGTAGCATACTTCACCAAAGAGATTTACACTGTCCTGCAGCGCAGAAGAAACGGAATAGAGGACACACGGGTAGGAATAGGAGATTCAAACTGGAATCAGGCTCGGGCAGAGCAGAACACGGAAATGACGTCTAGCCGGGAAAGACTAGACCGCACAGGGAATATCCTCACGTACAAAGCGGAAGCGGAGTAGGGATCCAGGAAACAGGATTCGAAGCAAGGTCCATCGTCGCCACGGAAGAAATGAAGCCAAGTGTTGAGACAGCAGTGTTGGGAGTTTATGTACTCTTCACTCGCTGTATCGCGAGCGCTGATTGGCAGCCGCAGGGTTGATACGAGCAGGTGAGCACCCTTGATTACCTCACACGCGGGCTAGCAGTAAAAAAAGGAAGGAAAGAAAAAGCTCTAGTGTGGGGGAAGTGTGTGCACTGGTTCTTCCATGTTAGGCATATACGGGTTCCAGTCTGGGCTGTGACAGTGTCTGACTTCCACAATGCTGCCTCTGCCCACTGTAGTGTGTCTGGAGCCAGGGCTTGGGATTGAATGAGGGGGTTGTGCACTTCTAAAAAGTGGTTGAAGTGCCCCCAGAACAAAGACGTCTGCAGAGGCTGTGACCCCATATTTGTAGACACTGTGTGGACTTGTAACCAGCTGCTGCTGACACTGCAGATTGCAGCAGAGGAGAAGCTTTTATGCTGCCAGGAGAAACCCCCGCTTGAGCTTTGCTTTGCTGTGCTGACTTGCTGGAAGGACTGTCTCTCGACTTGCAAGGACCCTGTGTGCTGGCCTGTTGTCTGCTCCCGGCCTTTATTCCTTTGGCTCTTGGCACTAAACCTAAGCGTGGTTATGTGCTTTTATTTCTGCTGTGTGGCAGCACGAGAAGCAAGGTGTGGGCTGCACGTTGCCAGGGGAGAGCTTGAGCGTGGAAGGACTCTCCCCCTCTCCCTAGCCTCCAGTGTGTGCATCCACTGGGGGCTGAGAAGCCATTGAGAGGAGATGCCAAGCGCAGCTGCTCGTCAAGCATCGACACTGGAGTGTCAGGTGTTTCCTAGCAGCCTGTTGAAGCCGGCTGCAAACTAGGAAGGAAGGAAGCCACAGCCTGGCCAGTCCTAGCCAGATACACACCTCATCCCGGTATCAACCGCTTGACTGCACCCAGCTGCGGAGTTTATACAATAATCTGCTAACTATATACAGATGTCTTACTCAGTTCGTAATGCGAACATTGACACTTACTCCTGTGCTGACTTTTCAAGCTACACCACCACAATTAGCTACACCAGGCATTAGCCCACAAATATTGAATGCAGTCATGGGTAAGGTTCCCACTAAGAGGGAAAAAAATCAGTTTTGGATTGCACAAAAACAAACCAGCTTGAAGCAGTGTTTCCCCATACGGGCTCGCAGGAAAAACACAGGATACTAACAATTTGCTTGCCAATGGTAATGGCTCCCCTGGTAGAGGACTGGGCCACTTGGGGTACGGTCTTCACTGCAGTATATACCAAAACACATGGTACCCCTTCTTTGGCAGTTCTACCTGAAGTATTAAAACAGGTCCAAAATGAGCATGGGGCAGTACCTCCTCTGGATTTACGTATTAAACTAATGGGCAATTTTGCAGTGGTATCAGCCATAATGTTGGGCAACATTAAAAGGAAAGTTGCAGCATTAGCTACTCGCTAATGCCTAAGGGATTTGCCTCCCGCGCAGCAGAATCATGAAATAACCTACAGTTATTGAAGAAATCTATGCTACCCTGTGTACAGATAATTTGGGAGCTAGGCCAGGGAAATAACAATTGAAGAGTAATTTTGAAAAGGATAACTCTAAGCAAGCACCCAATTCTTCAAAGAAGAAGAAGTGGGACAACAAGAAAAACCAGGATAGAACAAGATCACAGGCTCGGTCTCCTAAAGAAGAATATACAGACATTTTTTACAACCAACCTATCTGTGATAATGTTAAACCACCTGATAGGTATCAAGATACTGATACTTGTTCCTCTTGTTCCTTCCCGGATTCATCCTATAAATGTTCGGAGAGAGGAGGACGATCAGAGCGCAGATCAGAAGAGCACGTGAAACCAAGGAAGGACTCACCATGCTCATCTGACTAAAACAGGAAGACAAACCAAAAACATTTAAATCTCAATTTAAAAAGAAGAAGGTAGCTGGACTTAAGGTCAGGCATGCCCCGGATAATGAGGACTCTGCTTCTGAATGGGGAATGGGCATTGACAATGCTGGACAGTGCAGCAGAAGTCATGATAGCTCACTATAACCTGATGGATCGTCTGGTGAGAGTAGCGTTGACTGAGTATATCACGGTGTAAACACCAGACACCAGGATACGTGTTCAACATTGTTTATATAAAATTCAACGATGGTTGGAGGGGGCGTACCCAGGTTTATCAATGCCCTCTTTTGGGAGGAACTCACTCAATGATACAATATTCTACTGCCTGAAAAAGACTGGTCACCTGATTTTGTAATGCATTGCCCAAAGGGGGAAACAGTGATTTTACCTGCCTTTTCTGACCTCATTGTTACAGAATCAATTAAACACTCATAAACCAAGGAGTGGGCTGTAGCACCAGCTCCTGCATTATACCACAAGCATGTGAGGTGGGATGATGGTTCACCTTATCATGACAACCCCACAACCTTAAAGACAATATCCAATAAAAAATTAACCAACACAACAACTTAGGGAAATTTTAGAACAACTTGAATGCTAAGGTATAATAAAGGTTTGCTCCTCCTTAATGAATAATCCTGTTTCCTGTAATAAAACCAGATCAATCATATTGTCTAGTATTTGATTACAAACATTTAAACTCAGATACACGCACATTTGCAGTACAAAACGCACACAGTGGTGCACTAATGAATAACATTGTGCACAAAAAATACAAAACTACATTAGACATCACAAATGGATTTCTCTTCCAAAATGTAGCACCTGGAAGCAGATATTCGACAGCCTTCACCCTGCTAGGTTCTCAAAAACAATTTTGCCGATTACCACAGGGGTATAAATATAGCCCTGGGCTGTTTTCATCCAGAGTTACAGAATTACTTGAAAATTATGATGATAAGGCATTGTCCTATGTCGATGACCTATACTTAACAGACGATGACCTGATGGAAGAGTTGACCAGAGTAGACCGCATAATCTTGGATTTTGTTTACATGGGCTATAGATTCAATTTAAAAAAATCAAAGATCACCCACCTCAGTGTCCTATTTTTCGAATACGAGTTGTCAAGTGAGGGAAAAAGCCTGGTGACCCATTTTGTAGGAAAATGTGCATTGCTCCAACCGCCAACAACTCTGAAAAGACTGCAATCCATATTAGGGTTCCTACATTTTGGCAGCATATACATTCCATATCACGCAGTACCAGTGAAACCATTCTATGACTTAATTTGTCCAGACTTTTCAAGCACACATTTGACACAAGATCACACAGAAATTTTACGTTCTGTTCAAGCTGACATGATAGCTTCCAAAGATTTACACATAAGTGTGAATACAACAAACCTGGTGATCCATTTAATTGCGGGTCCATCAGGATACACATACGTCACGTTCAATGAAGATGATACTGTACCAATTGCATATAAATCACATTTATATACTAATGCTGGAATGCGTTTTGCATCTACTGAAAAAATAATACTGACAGCATTACAGACTGCTGTAGTGAGCGAGCGAGCCTTGGCTCAAGGAAAATTCATTATTGTGATGTCCCCGGTACCAACATTAGAGGCGGTTACCAGAACAACATTCCAAATGCTAAAGCTCTACATCCATGATGGATACAATGGGCTAACCCACTTACTGCAAAAGATGTAGATTACAGATTTGACTCTACACTACAAACACAAGCATTTCTGCAGTACGGAAAAGAATATCCTCTACTTAATGAAATTATGCCTCTAGATTGCTATGACTACATCATTTACACTGATGGTTCTGCTCAACCTGCTGTAGAGACCAAATGCCAATATTCAACTGCATGCACAGTTGTAAAAGAGCATATACATGATGGAGCCTTCCATCCTGAAAAAGCCTACACACAGTGACTAGGTGACTGCACTGCACAGCTGGCAGAACCAAAGGTTTGAGTACTGGCACTACAGAATACACACTTATAGAGTGGGAGTCATATTATTGTGTACAGTCATATAATGAGTACCTTCATTATTGGAGCCAGAATGGATTAATGGATTCGAAAGGCTGCAGAGTGAAGCACAAGTTGCTATGGGAAGAGGTGTTGAAGCAGAAATAATGCTTCCCATGGGCTAATGTCATCCATACATTGAGTCATTAATGTGCTGACGTTCAAGTTGCAGGCAAGTCACTTGCTGATGATGCCGCAAAGGCGATAGTTCTCACTGCAGCAATTGTTGCAATCACTGGTTCAAGTACGAGGATAGAAAGAGACATCATGGTGACCGTCAATGATATGCGCAACAACACACACCTGCCAAAAGGATTTCCACTCAAGTATTCCTACAAGCTAGATGTGCAAAACATACCTTATGCTCAGATTCCAGGACTGGGGACAGAGTAATGCAAAACAGTGATCACAGAATGGGAATCATTCTGGCTGTGCATGAGAGTCTGTCTTCTGCACATGCAGAGGTGACTGCTACAATTTCAGCACTGCCGCAACACTATTGGTGGCCGGGTCTTTACAAACAGGCCAAGGACTGTGTCCTGAGATGCGACATCTGTCAGCAAATGAAGAGTTCCACCCTGATGTAGACATATCTTTTGATTTCGAACACGCTCTTGGCTTGTGTATTTTTGGACCATTGTTGCCCCCTATCATCTGGCGGGGCTTACAAGTATATCTTGGTGGCAGTGGATTCCTGCTCTCAATTCCTTTGGGTCTGGCCACAGCGATTGCCTGATGCCCGAACTGCAGTTGGCACACTACATTCTGATCAGGGTCTGACATCCAGCCCTCGGGCTTACAAAGAGGCCATGGGAAGTTTGGGTGTGACCCTGCATTTCTCATCTTCATACCAGCCAGAGGGAGATGCAGTCGTGGAGAGGAAAAACCAGGAGTTAAAGCAGTCTTTAACAGCAAGTGTTTTAGGCTCTGGTCACAGTTGGGTCCATCACCTATATGGGGTCCAGAGGGCATTGCAAAATATGCCAAGAAAATGCCTGGGTGGTCTGACTCCTTATGATCCTGTTTCAGGTTAAGATGTGGGTCCCAGACCTCGACAATGCCAGCACAGTGTTGGCAGAAACACCATTTGACATCAAAGAATGTCTGGCTGGGCCCACCCTCTTGTTTTTTTTTTTTCTGTGGCCCTCTATCAGCATATTGGAACACTACTACCACCAGTGGATGCCAGCTACAGGACCCTGAGGGGCCACTGGGAAGTAAGTTTGTTTCTCCCACTCTTTTTGTGCCTCATACAAGCTAGCTGGTAACCAGCAGAATGGGTAAACAGAAGATTGGGGGCACAAAGTCTTCTTCTGAGTCAACTATAACACCTAAGCGATCCACCATAGATACCTTTCTTGCCTATGCCGTGAGAGCCCTATCTAAAGAAATCGACCTAGCTGAACAGCGCATGTCTATTGGTGCGACTGGCCAAAACGGGGGACCTGAATGCATAACATCTACCAAAGAGAAGTCTGGCCTAGGTAACTAGCAAGATCCCCAGAGCCCAGGATGCATTAATGGGTCTGTGAACTCTACAGCTTGCCAATTGTCTACTGTACTAGAACAAGCATCTGCTCCTTTTTCCCCACCCTGGGACATAACAGGCACAGTTAAAGCTGCAATTACTGTTCCTACTATTGTTTATCCACCAGCAGCTAAATGCAAAAGAAAGACCCAGAATGAAATCCCTGTTAATTTGAGTTACTTGGATATACCTTCGGTGCAAGGGGCAGCTGATAATAACAGTAACCCCATGGACAAATCAGCATGGAACCCATTTTGGGAAAAGTTAACAACTGTCATCAATGGTTTATTAATGCCACTTAAAGAAAGACTGGGGAGGGTGGAGGATGAACTGAAAAATGTTATTAATGTGGGTGTAACGCCACCAGATAAGAGGCGACGACTACCAGAGGCAAAAATGAATAATGCTACAGGTGTCATGCCCCCCCGTAGAAGCTGTGGCTTGTACCAGACTAAATGAACAGTGTTACTTGGGCAACAATGCCCAAGAGATTAAAAGGGAATTTGTTAGGGAGCCTGTCACTATGATACATGCTGTGGATCAATCCTCATGGAGCCTTACAAATACACACCCTTCCAATATTTATATGCCCCCCCAGGAATTAGTTACCATTAATCTGCCACCTGCCTGTTGCCCATATGTGGCGGTACTGGTTAATGTCCCCCCACTGAAGTCAGGGGCTAGGGAAACCACAGAATTTTTGAAGAACAAAGTTGTCCACTGGCTTAGCGATAAGCACTTATTTTTGCCTGTTAGAGCACACAAAATCCTGTTTACAAGGAGAGTGGGGTGGATTGGGCCGCTGGAAAAAAACTTCGATGGTGACTGTGTAGTTATTAATTTTAGGAATCCTAGAGTTGCTAGAGGTATCCACACAAAGATGAGGGAATGTACCCTGGCCACCCAAGATATAGACATATTCCCTTTGGGTTTCTTTTATCGACATCTACGGAGTAAAGGCCAATGCCCTAATGATATCAAACCTGCAAGCACTAAGGGTGACTCCAAGACCGTATCTGCTATATTGCTTGGAATTTGCAGGGCCAAATAGATACCAGGCACTGAGTACCTTAGATGATTATGAATGCCTCAGTCCGGATCAAAGCCATGCCGGGGACTCCAGGAACTATAGGGGAAGTGACTTTATAACTGTCCAAGCAAGTCAACAATCCCTTAAAGATTATAAATCTATCAATGGGACACATCCAGTTTGTAGGCTAGCTGTAGCCAAGCCCACCATGGCGATTGGCAATGATAATTCTAGTACCTGTAAAATACCCATGCATGCACCACGTATGGTCCCTGTATGTCAGCCCTCTGAGGGAGGGTTGAAGCTCGCACCATGGAACGTGAATGGGCTATTGAATAAGATAGGGAGTGCTGACTGGATTAATACTATATCTGATTATGACATCATATGTATACAAGAAACCTGGTGCATAAATCCAGTGCATGTAGAAGGGTATTTCTCATACTATGTAGAAGCCCTAGATTTGCAAGCTGGGTGCGCTAAAGGGGGACTACAGATACTTATTTCCACTAAAATCTCCATTAATGTCAAAAAGGCTGAATCAGTGGGCCCCTATGCACAATTGCTGTGCCTAATAAAAAAGGAGGGAGAGATATGATAATTGTAAATTTTTATAATAATATCATTGACCCAACACGTAGTAGTGTGACTACAGCCCTTGGCCACGGCCTTGAAACCTTTCTAGCTCCTATAAATACAGACTATGTATTAGTGTGGGCAGGAGACTTTAACATTCAGATATGTGCAGTACCTACCACCCAGGCATGTGGCCATATTTACCAGGATGGGGCAGGAAATTATCATTTTCGCCACAACGAGTATGGGGAAGCCCTAAACCTGATTATCTCTAAATATGATCTCCAATTACTTAGAGGTGGCTGCAGTCCTAGTGGGGAAATGGTACCAACCTTCACAGGGAGAAATTCATTTTCTACTATAGACCACGTACTGGTGTCTGTCTCTGCCACTGATATGTGTGGTAATCTTAGTATTGTATCCTCAGTTCTTAGTGACCACAATCTACTTACACTACCGTTCTTTTTTTGGGCCAAAGACAGGCCTCATTCCAACTAGTAAAAAATATCGACCCTGTTGGAGATGGCAAACAGTAATGCCAGCTCGATCAACAGCGATTCTTCACTGTGACACTGTTTTCAATCATGGCTATGCATTCTTTTGATATTGTTGCATTTCAAGTGGCTTAAGGATGAGCCGAATTTTCATGTATAGAATAATGTGATGTGCACGATACTTGCTCTATATACCCTCTTATCCTCACTCAAATCACCATACCTTCTTTATCACTTCCTGTTTATTTTTCCCCCTTTACGGGGCACTTGCTTCTGGCATTGTTTTGATTCAATCATTTATACATAATCTAATGTTGCGTTCAGTGTGATTCAATAACATTGGACCTCCAAGCATACAACGTGTGAGTTTTATTATGTTTTTTATTCTCCTGTTTATACTGTGTTTATGCTGAATAATTGGCCACTGGGATCAACCTTGTATTGTACTGTCTTATACCCAGGTCCCAGTTATACTTTTTTGGGTTTACCCGTTCTTGTAACTACTTCTGAGCAGGTGCATACCTGCGAGGTACAATATTGATTTACTCAATAATTGATCATGGTAGAGAGCGAGACTCTGTCGTATACAGAAGATTATATTAATCAATTGCTACAGGACCCTGTTAATAACTTTCTTTCTTCCACCACTCCGAATATTGGCTTTACACTTAATGACAAAGTTGCGCGCCTTGAGCGCCTTGAAAAGAAATTAGTACGCACTCGCCTGCATGGGCATTTGCTTACGAAATACCTACAGGCTAATATTATTCCAGTCGGACTACAAATCAAGAACGAACCAGCTATTTTTGTGGATGTGCCCAAATTTAAGGAAGGCTTTAGTTTTGTTGCCAATAACTGCTCCCGGCACTGGATGGTGCTGGGAGTAGAGACAGCGGCGGAACAAGTACAAGCCCTTATGAGAGAAATTGCAGCCCTGAAAGCTGAAATCTCAGGAGATTCTACTTTAACCAATGCCAAGGATGCCCTGGAGTGCCTGGATAAAACTCTCAAAGAATTTGAAACGAATACCCAAACCAAAAAACTAGAAAAACTGTCCAGAGACATTCGGTATTACGACAAGAAGAATATGTACCCTTATTTACAAGAGGATTTTTTTAAACAAGATAATCAGGGTCGTTTCACCAACAGAGGAAGAGGAAGAAAACCGGGGCCGCAGGAACTATACCACATTCTCTGAGTCATCCTACAGCATGGATAGTGATAATGAACAGCTGGGTCCAAGTTCCGACTACGGATACCAGGACAACTGGCATCCACCCCAAGGATCTTTTCCTTTTTTAGGAGAGGGCCAATGGAGACCGCCCAGAGGGAGGAGTGGCCACTAGTCCAGAGGACTCCAATGCGGCCAGCCAGCGACCAATGTGAGTTGGGAGAAGGGACGCGGGAGAGCCCAGAAACAGGTCCGTTTCCAACCAGAGAACCACGGGGAGATACAAACCCGACGCAGGGTCTACAGATGGTGAGGAGACCACTGAATCCGGTAGTCAATATTTCTTCCTACACTCTCAAAGAAGAAGAAGCCAGGGTTCTCAGTAAGGGTCTCTCATGTGTACCCACAGCCCACCCTAATCACTTTGCCATCAAGACAGAACTACATAGGTTCTTCAGAAAGATTTGTCTAAGGTATTTTTTCAGACAATCTCCAATGTCCACCGTACCCTCGCAGACAGGATTGAGAATCCCATCTACTTTCGTCCCACCAGCCCACGCCATGATGAACAAATCTTAGCTTATGAAAGTGTGGTTCTTAGGGATGTCTCTAAAGTACTCAAGAAGAACAAACATACTAACTACAATATTACCAAGATGGAGAATGAAGCACTTTTGGCATTAAAACAGAACAAGGATATAGTGATTAAGCCCGCAGACAAGGGTGGTGCTATTGTGGTACAGGACGTAACCAAGTACAAGACAGAAATCCTGAACCAGCTGCAGGATGGAGTGAGCTATAGGAAATTAAGAATGGACCCTTCAAAAGAACTTGCCCAGGAGATATTGACACTTACCAAGGAGGGCTTCTTAACCAATCTGGAATACCAGTATCTTAACCAGAAACAACCACGGCTCCCCACAATATACACCCTACCATAAATCCATAAGGACATGCAGAATCCACCAGGACGCCCTATTGTCTCGGGATATGGGTCTATGCTGGAGCCATTATGCAGATATATAGACTTCTTCCTCAAACCTATAGCAGAGAACACGCAGACTTATCTGAGAGATACAATGCAAACTATTAACCTTGTGGACCAACAACCTTTCGACCCAACGGAACAACTCCTAGTGACCTGTGACATTGTGTCACTATATACCAGCATACCTCAACAATCTGCCCTTGAAGTTCTAAGGGAAGTTTTGGATCAAAGAACTGCACCTTTGGCGGTCCCCACTGAGTTTATCATTGGACTACTACGTATACCTATGATGAAGAACTTCTTCTTCTTTCAGGACAACTACTATCTACAAACAAAAGGAGTGGCGAGGGGGCAGCCTTCGCTCCGGATCTGGCTATTATCTTTATGGACCATTTTGAAAAATCATTTATCTTCAGTGACACTAATCCCTATACCAACAAGGTGACTTTGTGGAGGAGGTATATTGATGATATACCAAACAAAGAACGGATCACCGCCAGAGGGTCCTAGGGAAATTTTAAAGACCTCACAGGGTTCAATCCCCAAAACAGTTTCACAACACAATATAAAACCCTTGGGTCTATAAAAAACAGAGATCAAACAAAGTGTGATAAATCACTATATGATTTGAAAGCACGAAAGTATAAAGTACAGAACCTAATAACTAGTGCCACAGAATTATCTGTGGGCACTTCCCTTTTTAGGACGAAATCCCTCACTCACCATAGGTGACATGCTTCATCATTTGGGATTCTCCTCCCAGAGGAAAAACCTAGTTCCTCTGAGGGCTACAACTCCCTCTCTGAGAGGGAGGAGCTCAGGGATGTTTTGGTAGGATATTATAAATCCACAAATGAAGAGACAGCTGTATGAATGAAGGCGCAGCTCAACAAAAAATGAGTGAATGTGCAAATAGTGAAGTTTAAAACTGACTAGAGAACGCAAACCAGTTACTTTATTCAGATACGTCCTTTGCCAGGATTTAAAAAACGTGTACCCACGGTGTGAATTTAAACCGCAAAGGTAAAATAGAAAATAGTGGTCAACATGTTTCAGCCATCCACCTAATAGTAGGCAAGGCTTTCATCAGGACCTTTAAAGTTGCTGCTATCTCAATATATGTGCTATAACACAAAGGATATGAAACAGAAAATCTTCTCAATCTGTCCATTCCTGAAGGGAGGATTACCCGCAAGCCCCGGTGTACCGACAGAGAGAGCGGTGCTCCTTTCCTGAGCTGTCGCCAGGTAGAGGTGTGGTTACTTACCCAGCAGTGACGGGTAATCCTCCCTTCAGGAATGGACAGATTGAGAAGATTTTCTGTTTTCATATCCTTTGTGTTATAGCACATATATTGAATAGCAGCAACTTTAAGGTCCTGATGAAAGCCTTGCCACTGTAGGTGGATGGCTGAAACATGTTGACCACTATTTTCTATTTTACGCTGCGGTTTAAAATCACACCGGGTACACGTTTTTAATCTGGCAGAGGCGTATCTGAATAAAGTGGCTGATTTGCGTTCTCTAGTCAGTTTTAAACTTCACTATTTGCACATTCACTCATTTTTGTTGCGCTGCGCCTTCATTCATACAGCTGTCTCTTCATTTGTGGATTTATAATCTGCCAAAGCATCCTGAGCTCCTCCTCTCCAGAGAGGAGTTGTAGCCCTCAGAGGAACTAGGATTTTCTCTAGAGGAGAATCCCAAATGATGAGCATGTCACCTATGGTGAGTGAGGATTTGATCCTAAAAGGAAGTGCCCACAGATAATTCTGTGGCACTAGTTATTAGGTTCTGTACTTTATACTTTAGTGCTTTCAAATCATATAGTGATTTATCACACTTTGTTTGATCTCTGTTTTTTATAGACCCAAGGGTTTTATATTGATGATATACTCATGATCTGGACTGGTGATCCAGCAGAGCTAGGCCTGTTTCACACTTGGCTCAACCAGAGGAGTCAGGACATACAGTTTACCATGCATTCTGATTCTAGAGAGATAGATTTCCTAGACATTACTATCCGGAATGAGGACAACAAACTATATACCACACTCTACCGAAAACCTGCAGAACGTAATTCTCTCCTCCAATATAACAGTTATTATCCCAGAGGGCTCAGGGACAATTTACCATTTGGGCAGTTTCTGCGCATCCGCAGGAATTGTTCCAAGAAGACAGACTACATGACGGAATCAGAGGAGCTGAGCGATCGACTACTGGAAAGAGGTTACCCCTGGAGGCTGATCAAAAGAGCACAGAAGAGGGCATGGTTCAGCCCATGAGAAACTTTACTAACACCTAAAAACAAAGGAGAGGACTCCATGCAAAGAATGATTTGTATCACTACCGTCTCTAGACAGAGCAATGCCATCAAGAAGGTGATAAATAAACACTGGGGCCTGGTATCAGACGACATAGATCAACTAAATCTACCAATGCATTCCTTCAAAAAAGCCAAGAGTGTGAAGGACCATGTAGTGCGGTAATTTCTAGATTCTCCTGAAGCCCCATCCCTTCAATCTCTATGGAATCTGCCATCCACACTAGGCCATTTCAAGTGCGGCCAGCACAAGGCTTGCCAAACCATGATACAAACCAAACAGTTTATCTACAGACAACATATGATCAATCTGAAATCTTTTACAAATTGTAACACTAACAACGTAATCTATGGGATTATCTGTCCTTGTGGCCAAATATACGTGGGCCAGACACAGCAGAAAATAAAAGCCCGCATACTACAACATTGCAGCCGGATAAGATGTGGGGTGCAAGGAGCGCCCCTGGTTGAGCATTTTAGAGCTGCCGGACATGGCCCAGATGATCTACAGTGGTTAGTCCTTGAGAAGGCCACCCTTGGCCCGAGAGGAGGGAACATTGGAATGATTCTCAATACTAGGGAGTGCAAATGGATGTCTCTTTTAGACTCCATGCAGAATGGCCTCAACAAATTGTATGCTAGTCATGCACAGCTAGCATTCCTCTCGACAGAGTAATACCCCTACCGCTCTTTGTGGGGTCACTACTGTATGCATATGTAATTTTTAGAACACCCTGTATTCTGGGTCCATCTAACAATGTGTATTTATTCTGTACTTCATTAGAGTTTGGATTTGGGTAATAATGTTCTCTACGTGTCTAGTCCACTCTACGTCTCCAGTGCATTATGTCTAGTTTTGTTTCCATCCTCACTGGCATGTGATACATTGTGACTGTAATGAATGTAATGCCTTAAATGTACTTTACACAGCCTTCTCTCTACCAATTATACTCTTGTCTCCTTGTAATCAACGTATATATTGATTTTATAACCGACATGTGAGAATTGAGGATGTTTTTTGTCTATTCCTGTGCGAAATCGACCAGCACCGCTTTATTTGCACACATTGGATTATTCATCTAATAATAGATATTGCCCATGTTTGCAGTGTATCTTGTTCAGATTACTATGATGACACCATACCCTCCTGCATGAGTGGTATGTGTCTTAAATTTTCAGTGTGATTTTATTGTGAGAATCGCTTTTGAGGATTGCTTCCCAACATTAATTTAATACCGAGTACTTCTTCCAACCTATAAGGTTTCTTTTCCACTTTGAGCCGACTCGTAGTCTTTTTTCTACAAGACGCGATGACTTGCCAAATCTGACAAGCATCTAGCGTCTGTCATGCCACATCATGCTCGTGCTCGAGTGAGACGAGCCTCTGTATTTAACCAAAAGGTGTGGCAAAACTCTGGTTCCCTTCCAGAGGACGGAGACGTTTGACTGAGCAGTGGTGAGTCTCTGTAGAATATCGTTTTGGGCGCGCACTGCCTCAATAGAGCTTTAGCAGATATGAGAACTTTACTAAACCGTCTTCTAAGCTGCTGCATTTTTTCCATTTTTAAATTGTGTACCGTGTCCTAAGAAATCCTCCAGGTATTCCTTTGCACACCCGGTTTTGGGGCACATTGTTATTTCGTTTTTTTAAATCGTAGTGGTATTTAACTTCAGGGTCCCATTTGTATTTGATTTTGTGATATTTTGTGTTTCACTTTCTATTCCAGATTAATCTTCATGTTTAATGCAATTCTACGGTCCAGCTAATTAATGTGGCTTGTTTCCGACGTGTGTTTGGGAGGGACAAACTAGATAGTTATCAATTTGAAGTAAGTGGAGTGATTTGTGTTTAATTCATACCTTTGCCACTTCTTCATATGCTTATAGGAGGGTCTTTGACAGCCTGTACATTATTGTTTCAGGTGTCTGTTCTCCGCTCTCGTTTTCCTTGGAGCCTGTGCGCCCAACTAGTTGTATATCATCCCCAGCCAGGGATGTTCTTGGGTAACTTTATGGGCTTTGCCCTTTTTACAACTTAATGCTTTCTCACTTGGTTTGGTGTCCTTAGAGTAAGGCTAATTCTATGTTCATTCCCAGGTGCCCCTCCTTCACTCCTGTCCTGAGGAAGACCCCTCCGTAAGGGATTAAGAAGCCTACATTTCTTTAGGGATTGAAACGTCGACATACTTACTATTTGCCAGCTCGATCAACAGCGATTCTTCACTGTGACACTGTTTTCAATCATGGCTATGCATTCTTTTGATATTGTTGCGATTCAAGTGGCTTAAGGATGAGCCGTATTTTCATGTATAGAATCATGTGATGTGCACAATACTTTCTCTATATACCCTCTTATCCTCACTCAAATCACCATACCTTCTTTATCACTTCCTGTTTCTTTTTCCCCTTTACGGGGCACTTGCTTCTGGCATTGTTTTGATTCAATCATTAATACATAATCTAATGTTGCATTCAGTGTGATTAAATAACATTGGACCTCCAAGCATACAACGTGTGAGTTTTATTATGTTTTTTATTCTCCTGTTTATACTGTGTTTATGCTGAATAATTGGCCACTGGGATCAATCTTGTATTGTACAGCCATCCAGTAGGCCTCTGCTGGGTTTGTGGATTGACTGTCTGGGTTTTGGATGACAGGGGCTGGGGAGGAGCCGTGGCTCCAGATAGTCTAGGTTGGTCAGGAAAGGGCTGAATAGGCCTGGGCTGCATTTAGAGTAGGGGGGGAGATTTCCTTTCACCTGAATGGTTCTGGTCTGCCTCTGACAATGCCGTCTCCACCTCCTGCCAGGAAGCCACACCAGAGAGGGCAGAACTGGCTCTGACTGGGCACAGACACTCTCTGCCTGAGAGGACAAAGGATTTTGGGCTATGAAAAGTGGGGCCCAAACCCCTGAACTTTAGAACTCTTTTGGATCAAGGAGACTGCCAAGAAGAAGAGCTGGAGAAGCTGTGAGGAGGGACTACCACTTTGCTGTGTGCTTTGCTGTGTTGGCCTGCAGTGGCTGCTTCTGTCTTGGGCAGTGAAAAGACTGGACTGAACTTTCTGCAATCTAATTTTGTGAGTTTCTCCAAGGGCTTGAGGTAGAGCTTGCCCCCTGTTCAAGAAGTCTCAGGAACAGCAAAGACTTCAAGTTCTTCTGCCCTCAGCACTGGGAACTGTGTGTTTTGTGCTGCAACAAGAAGAAAAATCAACCCGACGCCGTCTACGACGCCGCTGCTGACTCTGTGTCCTGAAGGCACCGCAGAGGGCACAGCCGCAACGCCGCATCATGACGCTGGTCTCACCAATCACACCTGCTGATGCCGCCTCCGAGCCGCTGCTCGCACCGCGACCTGTGGGCACCGCACTCCGCATCGCCTCGCTTCATGACGCCACCTTGGTATCCCCGACGACGACGCTCCACACCGAAATCAACGCCGCTGCTTGAACCGTGGTTTGAGTGCACCGCTCGTAGAGTAACACGACGCACCACCCTCATCCCGCACCGCAGCCGTGGCCTACAGACGCCGGCACCATCGACACCAGTTCGTCAGCCGACGACGGCGCTTCAGCAACGACGCCGCCGCTGCTTGCACCGTGAACTGCCAGCACCACGATGACGCCATTTGAAGCCGCCATCGAGCTGCTGCTCGCACCATGACGTGAGGGCATCGCACACCGCACCACTGCACTTCGCACCACGGCACCCGACGCCCGCCGACGCCAGCGCTCCTGACTTCAACCGCGAGGAGTTCGATCTGCAACGCGCATGACTTTGAGGGCCCGACGACTACGGCACCGACCTCCGGAACCAACACCTGTGGACGCCGTGCTTTCAGAAGCTCAACGAGAGGTCGCCGATGCCCTGCATTTCTAAAGGTATTGTTTTGCGGTCAGCCAGGAGTGTTTGGATTTGTTGTTCACGACGCCGTGATAGCCCTAGATGGAGCTCTTGACTTCAAGGAACTGTTTTTCAAGTTTATTTTGATAACTTAAGATTTTTGAATACTGTATTGTGGATTTTTATCATTTTTGGTCTTGACTTAAGTATATAAAAATATTAGATATTTTTCTAAACTGGTGTGGTGTCCTTTTGTAGTGCCATGCCACTGGAATCAAGCTATCCTGGCTGAAGAGGGGTGAAACCCCGAAACCGGTCCTAGGATGCTTGTTTCCAGTCCAGGGAGGACCTGGCTTGGCAGTTCGGGCTGGACTGTTCCCATGAGGCACAGGGTCAAGACTGATTTGCATATGGCTGGGTTCAAACTGGAATGGCATGGTGAGCAAAAAAACGATGGATTTAGGCCCAGATCTCTGTACTGGGGTGAATGTATGACATTGTTCTGCATTCTGTCCATCAACTGTTGTTTTTGCATTTGTCACACCGAGTGGGACGGGTATGCCCAGACGTGGGTCCCGTGCTCTCCATGCCACTAGAATCAAGCTATCCTGGCTGAAGAGGGGTGAAACCCCGAAACCGGTCCTAGGATGCTTGTTTCCAGTCCAGGGAGGACCTGGCTTGGCAGTTCGGGCTGGACTGTTCCCATGAGGCACAGGGTCAAGACTGATTTGCATATGGCTGGGTTCAAACTGGAATGGCATGGTGAGCAAAAAACGATGGATTTAGGCCCAGATCTCTGTACTGGGGTGAATGTATGACATTGTTCTGCATTCTGTCCATCAACTGTTGTTTTTGCATTTGTCACCCCAGTGGGACGGGTATGCCCAGACGTGGGTCCCGTGCTCTCCATGCCACTAGAATCAAGCTATCCTGGCTGAAGAGGGTGAAACCCCGAAACCGGTCCTAGGATGCTTGTTTCCAGTCCAGGGAGGACCTGGCTTGGCAGTTCGGGCTGGACTGTTCCCATGAGGCACAGGGTCAAGACTGATTTGCATATGGCTGGGTTCAAACTGGAATGGCATGGTGAGCAAAAAACGATGGATTTAGGCCCAGATCCCTGTACTGGGGTGAATGTATGACATTGTTCTGCATTCTGTCCATCAACTGTTGTTTTTGCATTTGTCACCCTGAGTGGGACGGGTATGCCCAGACGTGGGTCCCGTGCTCTCCATGCCACTGGAATCAAGCTATCCTGGCTGAAGAGGGTGAAACCCGAAACCGGTCCTAGGATGCTTGTTTCCAGTCCAGGGAACACCTGGCTTGGTAGTTCGGGCTGGACTGTTCCCATGAGGCACAGGGTCAAGACTGATTTGCATATGGCTGGGTTCAAACTGGAATGGCATGGTGAGCAAAAAACAATGGATTTAGGCCCAGATCTCTGTACTGGGGTGAATGTATGACATTTTTCTGCATTCTGTCCATCAACTGTTGTTTTTGCATTTGTCCTTTTGTAGTGCTTACACTGTATTACTGATGGTTATGTGCAAATGCTTTACACACTGCCTCTAAGATAAGCCTGACTGCTCGTGCCAAGCTACCAAGGGGGTGAGCAGGGGTTATTTTAGGAGTGTAACTCCCGTATCCTGACTAGGAAGAAGGGTCCCTACTTGGACAAAGGTGCAAGCCCTTGCCAACTAGAGACCCCCATTTCTAACATTGGTTGTCAGCGGTGAGGATAGGACTTGCGTTTGCTCTTGACTTACAGTGATTGGTGTGCACTTCTACCATATCGCAGACCATTATGTACCACATACTGTTTTTCCCTGTTTCCCTTCGGAACTTGGTTGTTGGAACTCTGGTTAGTTGTTGCACCTGTGGGGCCTTGGCAAAATGGAAATCAACTTTTGGCACCTGCCCATCTACAAGATGAGGGAACTAAAAGTCTTTTGCAAAGAGAGGGGGCTACCTGTGAAGAGGAGATCCACAAGGCAGGATCTTGAGGAAGCCCTGCATAGCTATGAGGTGCTACGATGGGAGGCAACACTATCAGATGACTCTGAGGAGGAATCTGAGGGGGAGGATCCCCAGCCAGAATACCAAGAGGGCAGTGGCCCTGAGGAGGAAACATTCTGGGAAAGAGTGGCTCATGAGGAGAGGAATCGGATTCGTGCTCGTGACCAGAGGCTGAGGCAGCTAGACCGGGAGTGCGAGGAGATGGAGCGAGTATTAGCTGAAGAGATAAATTGTGCAGCTCATGAAGTGAGCTTGGCTGGGTTGGAGGTGGAGTCCAGCTCCGATGGTGGCAGCAAAAATGTAGTGTCCAGTACTGAGGGTGAGGTACACACATACGCAGATTTGGGGCCCTGCTTCAAGGAGGGGGTTGACGTACACCAGGGGGTTCAGGATTGTGAGGTTACTCCAGTGGTGCACAGTGTCCCTGGGGTGGATTGGGGAACTGGCACTGAGGATCATATTCCTGGTAGTGGGAAGGACACTCTACTGACTCTAGATGAGAGGTACAGGGAGAGGGGTTCCCCCATGGTAGAAGCCCTGGTAAGTGAGTATGGAGACCAGCCAGAAGAGTATGGGTTGAGGGACAGCAACAGTCAGACACTGTCTCACCAGTCTTGTGAGAATGATGTGGGGTACTTTTCTGAGGAACTGAACGGTTGGGTGAAGGGCAGTTTGGTTAACACCTGTGTGGGACATTGTGATTCAATTGTTGGAGAGCATATTTTAAGTCCCTGTTTTCCAAAGCTATGCCATCACCCAGTGGAGTGTGAGTTCTCTGACCCCAGGGAGCTTCCACTAGAGGCAGGCATTTTGGTGGATTCCAGAGGGTCTGGAGAAGCATCTGGGGGTGATCCTGGAGGAAGTGGCTTAGGTATTTCCCAACCGAGGGTGGTGGGAAAGGTTCTTGGTAGCCCAGATAGGTCCCGGTGTCGTGGAAAGGGTGTAGGGACTCACGTCCTGTCTCCGCTGAGAAGGAGTGGGAATGGGTTGCGGCCCAAGGTGCCCGAAACCCAGTTCCAGAGTCTGGGTGGTTCCATGAGGGAACACCAGGTGGGGAGCCTAGGCTGCACTGGAAGGCCACCCATTGAGGGGGATTCCCTAGTGTCTGGGAAACTGGGGAGGACTGCTGTAACGAGCATCCCACCGGTTCTGGTGTCTGGCAGCACCGCTCCAGTTGGGAGGGTGCATGAGTCCAGGGAAAAGGGTGAGGGGTGAGGGCGGATGCTGTCCCCAGTGGAAGGACCAGTGGGTCAGGGGTTGCCAGCTCTGAGGTCAGGGTACCCCAGTACTGACCCTGGTGAGGCCACTTCTGGCCTGGGGGGTCTTCATGCTCTGTCAGGTGGACAGGAGGCTGGAGACCTGCACCAGGCAGACTCTCGCACAACTCATGAGGAGTGGGGTACCCTTGGGGGGATTGGTGTACTCTCCCGGACATCCAGGGTTGCCAGGCACAGGTTCAGCCTAAGGGTACAGACCCTCGGTTGGAGGACCAGGTTCAAGGTGTTCCTCCTGACCTGGAGGAAAGGGCGACTGCTAACAGTGCCCCTACCAGTTTGTCTTCTGGGTTGCCGCTCCAGGTGGGAGCGTACGGAGCCCCAGGGAGGAGGACCGGGTGTGGAAGAGCCCACCCCAGTCTCCTGTCCGGCCACTGGGTACAGACCCTGGGCTGGTGGGTCAGTGCCAGGATGTCATCCCTGGCCTGGCAAGAGGGAGAGTGGACAAAGGGTGCCAGGCACCTGGGGCTACCGCCCCCCACTCTCTGATGCCACAGAGGTTAGAGAGCCCTGAGAGGCATAAGGCCTGGGTCTCTCCACTGACAACTGTTGGTAGCCAGTGTGGCTTGCTGTCCTGGTGGGCAAAGTTGCCCCTGGGAGGGGGACAGGTGTCACACCCCAGGGGTGGACAGGGCCACACCACTGTGTTGGCCATGTTGGTACTGTCTGCCTGTTGGGACACATCTGTGAGCAAAGTATGTCTAGGCACTGCACAGATGGGGTCCACAGGTGAGGAGAAGGGTTCCCCATGGGTCAGCTTAGTGGGCCCTGAGAGTATGGATAGAGGGATCCAACTAGGTTCAGGAAGGCATAGAACGAGAATAAAACCCTGCTGTTGCGGGCCAGGTTTCATGTTCTATCGCCCCAAGCAGGGAAGCCCATCGAGGTATGGATTGGTCTACCTTGGCTTTAGTCTGGAAGGGGGTTGTGTTGCAGATGGCCCTTTTTGCAGGGTTATCCCCAAGCTTTTTGCTTCTTCCTCCTATTTTTTCCTGACCTGTTTGTGTTGGTTTTAGGACTCTGGGCACTTTACCACTGCTGATCAGTGCTAAAGTGCATATGCTCTCCGTGTAAAATGTGTTATGGATTGGTGTTTCCATGATTGGCCTATTTGATTTATGTGTCAGTCCCTAGTAAAGTGCACTGAGTGTGCCAGGGCCTTTAAATCAAATGGTGTTAGTGGGCTGCAGCACTGGATTGTGCCACCGACACGAACAGCCCGTAAATGTAACTCTGGCATGCCATTGCAGAGCCTGTGAGCAGTCTGGTACTGCCCTGTCGACTTGGCAAGTGCACCCACTTGCCAGGCCCTAACCTTCCCTTTTATTATATGTCAGTCACCCCTAAGGTAGGCCCAAGGTACCCCTGTGGGCTGGGTGCAGTGTAGGTGAAAGGTAGGACATTCCCCATTGTGTGTGGCATGTCCTGATAGTGAATTACTGCCAATTTCGTTTTTCACTATTGCAAGGCTACCTGTTCCCATAGGACAGAATCGGGAGTTTGTTTATAACATCTTATAAACATAACTGGCCCTGGGAACTAGGTAGAAAAATAATGTTTAGTATGCCTGAACTCAGAATCTAAAGATGCATCTTTTAGAAAAGGTGATTTTTACATTCTGTGTTTGAAAATGCCACTTTTAGAAAGTAGGTATTTTCTTACTCAGCCATCCAGTAGGCCTCTGCTGGGTGTGTGTATTGACTGTCTGGGTTTTGGATGACAGGGGCTGGAGAGGTGCCGTGGCTCCAGATAGTCTAGGTGGGTCAGGAAAGGGCTGAATAGACCTGGGCTGCATTTAGAGTAGTGGGAGGAGATTTCCTTTCACTTGAATGGGCCTGGTCTGCCTCTGACAATGCTGTCTCCACCTCCTGCCAGGAAGCCACACCAGAGAGGGCAGAACTGGCTCTGACTGGGCACAGACACTCTCTGCCTGAGAGGACAAAGGATTTTGTGCTATAAAAAGTGGACCCAAGCCCCTGAACTTTAGAACTCTTTTGGACCAAGAAGACTGCCAAGAAGAAGAGCTGGAGAAGCTGTGAGGGGGGACTACCACTTTGCTGTGTGCTTTGCTGTGTTGGCCTGCAGTGGCTGCTTCTGTCTTAGGCAGTGAAAGGACTGTACTGAACTTTCTGCAATCTATATTTGTGAGTTTCTCCAATGGCTTGAGGTAGAGCTTGCCCCCTGTTCAAGAAGTCTCAGGAACAGCAAAGACTTCAAGTTCTTCTGCCCTCTGCACTGGGAACTATGTGTTTTGTGCTGCAACAAGAAGAAAAAGCAACCCGACGCCGTCTACGATGCTGCTGCCGACTTCGTGTCCTGAAGGCACCGCAGAGGGCACCGCCGCAATGCTGCACCATGACCCTGGTCTCACTGACGACGCCTGCTGACGCCGCCACCGAGCCGCTGCTCGCACTGCGACCTGTGGGCACCGCACTCCGCATCGCCTCGCTTCATGACGCCGCCTTGGTATCCCCGATGACGACGCTCCATGCCAAAATCAACACTGCTGCTTGCACTGTGGTTCGAGGGCACCGCTCGTAGTGTTACACGACGCACCGCCCTCATCCCGCACCGCAGCCTTGGCCTACAGATGCCGGCGCCATCGACTCCAGTTTCTCAGCCGCCGACAGTGCTTCAACAACGACGACGCCGCTGCTTGCACCATGACCTGCCAGCACCGCGACGAGCACTGCATCACTTTGCACTGCGACCCTGGTCTCACAGATGATGCCATCTGATGCTGCCATCGAGCCGCTGCTCGCACCGCGACCTGAGGGCATCGCGCACCGCACTGCTGCACTTCGCACCGCAGCACCTGACGCCTGCCGATGCCAGCGCTCCTGACTACAACCGCGAGCAGTTTGATCTGCAACGCGCATGACTTCGAGGGCCAGACGACTCCTGCACCGACCTCCGGAACCGACACCTGCAGACGCTGTGCTTTCGGAAGCACAATGAGAGGTCGCCGACACCCTGCATTTGTAAAGGTACTGTTTTGCGGGTCTTCCCGACACCGTAGCTGGCCCGCAACGCCGCGGTCAGCCAGAACTGTTTGGATTTGTTGTTCACATCGCCGTGATAGCCCCAGACGGAGCTATCGACTTCAAGGAACTGTTTTTCAAGTTTATTTTGATAACTGATTTTTTTTTATTACTGTATTGTGCATTTTTATCATTTTTGGTCTTGTCTTAAGTATCTAAAAATATTGGATATTTTTCTAACCTGGTGTGGTGGCCTTTTGTAGTGCTTACACTGTATTACTGTTGGTTATGTGGAAATGCTTTACACACTGCCTCTAAGATAAGCCTGACTGCTCATGCCAAGCTACCAAGAGGGTGAGTAGGGGTTATTTTAGGAGTGTAACTCCCTTATCCTGACTAGGAAGAAGGGTCCCTATTTGGACAAAGGTGCAAGCCATTGCCAACTAGAGACCCCCTTTCTAACAGACCCTATTAGAAATAAATGGTGTAAGAATCAAATGGACGGGTGTTGATCCCCGTACGTTTATGCAGAAAATAGTAATGTCTAATTATATCGAAATAACTTACTGTCTTCAGGACGAAATTGACCCAAGTATAATGATTGAAAATTTTAGCCATATTGTAATCTCAATCAAATAATTTTTAACCAAGTACTCAAATACACCAGGGAACTTTAGAATGGGATGGTTTGATAGTGCTTGTACTAAAGCACTACAGTCACTTAAATATGCCCTGTCTAATCGCCCACGGGATATTTTAATTATTAAATCCCTTCGGAGTAAATATAAATTAGCTATAGCAGGTAGGAAAAAGACACTCCAGGTGGAAGCATGGGAAAACCTGGCCATCTCTGTAAAAACCAAGAATACCAAACTTTTTGGGGATACAGTAAATGCTCCTTTTTAAAGAACGATGACATCCCTGAATTTTGCTCTTTTGTTACCTGTCATAGATGGGTGACCTACTTCTCTGAAAATTTTAATAACAGTGGTGAGATGCTGACAGGGCCCTACTGGGAGCCATTGTGTAAGGGGGGACCTCTCGCTTTGAACATTACTAACGAAGAAGTCCATTGGGCTATAAAGGCTATCGCTGGAGGCTGGGCCCCAGGCCCTGATGGGGTCCCAGTCGATGTTTTCAAATCTGCCCTTGAATTATGGGGAAATATTTTCTGAACATGGCATTTAATTCAGCTGTAACAGATACAATTCCATCCTCATGGGGGGAATCCATTATTGTACCCATATATAAAAAGGGGATAAAACAGATCCAAAAATTTATTATCTCCCTATTTCTCTTCTAGACCCCTCTTTGAAAATAATGAGTAGGGTCTTGTTATTAAGGTTGGAGGAATGGGCGCAAGAGCATTCTATCTTATCCCTGGTGCAATATGGGTTCAGAAAAGGGCTCTGGACTATCAAGCAATGTAGTAATCTAGAGCTACTCATTGGCAAATATACTAGGGCTAAGGCTGGTGCATTGCATCTATGCTTTGCCGATTTAAGTAGCACATTTGATCTGGTCGATCATAACCTATTCTGGCCAACTCTGACTTCCATGGGAGCACCTAGGCCGATTGTTGGATTTCTCACTCGTTTGTACGAGAACTTAACCATCCAAGTCCGTTTTGGCCCGTTTTGGCCCTCAGGGGGGATGTTCAACTAAATTTAAAGTAGAACGAGGTATACGGCAGGGTTGTGTGTTAACGCCAATATTATTTTCTCTTTTTATTAATGGGGTAGATGACCACTTACAGACGATTAAGGCTGATGGCCCTCGGGGGGCTGGCCGCCCAATACATGTATTGTTATATGCGGATGACGCGGACCCCAGTGGGCCTTCAGAGATTGATGAACGCTTTTGCTGGGTTCATGACACAAAAGAAAATTGTAATTAACAAATCTAAAACATTTACCATGGTCTGTGGGACAAAACATAGACCCTGCAAATCATTCTTTATTGATAACATCCCAATTAGTTCAGTGAACTCTATTTGCTATTTGGGTATTTAATTTACGGTCACAACATGTTTTAAACACTAGAGCTAAAATGAGCAGGGCATCCCAAGAGATTTTTTAATTTTCTTTGAAATTAGGGAACCGACCAATTAATGAAATGCTTGCCATTTACAAAGGCAAAGGAGTGAGCACAGCTCTGTATGGGTCGGTCCTCTGGGGCTATGCAAATAGCACGGCCTTGGAAATAGAAGAAAACTGCTTTTTAAAACGTCTATTAAATCTACCCTCCTCTGCATGAAACACTATCGTACACCATGAGGTGGAACTAAAGTTTTAGAGGCTCTTTTATTGGCTAGACCGTTGTTATTGTGGGCTTCACTATGGGGCAAGGAAGAAACTGCTTTTACTAGATCAATTCTTTTAGATTGTCTAACCCTGAATTATGTATTAAGTATTTCCTGGCTGCTGCACATTAATTCCTCCCTCGTAAGGCTGTTTAAGATATCTATCTGGTCGGATCCCACATAAGTATTGTCACTTACAAAGAAAAGTATTAAAGAAACTTTTCTCCAGCATATACTGGACTGTCGATTGATGGATGAGCAGAATAAATCAACGGTCACCTTGTACAAATCCCTGAATTTGAAGAAGGGAGGAAATAATTATTTAGGTACAGCATCGTTTCGTGTTAATAGGAATGAGATGCGGTATTGTTCACTATCTAGTTGCCTTCCCAACCATGAAGTTTCGCCCACCTGATACGGTTTTATGCCCCTGTGACAACCGAAGCAAACAAAGCACATTGCACTTTCTATTGCTTTGTAAATTTCACCAGAATTTTAGGCGTTTTTATCTTAAACCATTGCTTGTTGCACAGAACATTAGGTCATACATAGTAGCAATGAAATATCTGGCAAAATTAGATGATCCCTTTATATGTTATAATGTTGCTTTATTTATTTTGAAATCGATTAATGTGAGGAAAAGTATCATGCTATAGTGCAACAAATGAAATGAATTTTATAATTATAACTGTATGCTGTATCAAATGTTTTAACAGTTTTTAGATGTGCTATTTTGCTTGTACTTTTATGGCTGCCTTTTTGATAGCCGAATAAAGATTTGGAATTGAATTGAATGTTTGGCTGTTTTACAGGAACAGAATGGCTTCTGGGATGAACAAAGCAACATCCAAGTGAAACACATCGCCAATGGAGAAGTGAAGGTAGTTTTGGCAAGATCTGGCTGGATCCCAAAAGTGAGGGATCTGGTCTGAGAAAAAATTGAGGGCAAGAAAGAATTTGGGCCTTCTTACAGAGCAGCTGTGCCTGTCCTGGCTGTTGAAGGTACATGAACCATACATCTCCTGCCCCTTGCCTGATGATGAGACAAACGGTTTGTCTCCTTTGCTCTGATCAAACCACACCATGTGGCTGATTCTCAACAGTAAGCCACGTGGGCTCCTGGGTAGCTACCAATCTGCTCTCGCTGCCATACAGGAAGTTTCAGATGGAAGCTTTAATTACAAATGAAGCCTGCTCTCTTCAAAAAGAGACAACAGTAAACAACAATGAAGTATGTCTTCTACCTGTTTCCAAAACAACAACAACTGTGCAGTCAACAAGCACAGGAACACAGATTTTGATTTGGAATCCTGACAAGAACAAGGTCTACGTTAATATACCACTGATCGAGTCTTCATTTCATTTGCACCAACATGCTGAGCTCCCTAAAATAGACTGGACGGCTTCTGTTACTTCATCGACTTTGACTACTTCCCCCCGCCTCCTGCCTCACCGACCCTGCCATTTGAACTGAAGGTGCATGTCTTCTATCTTTGGCTGAAAATAACATAATTTGTCTCTCCATGGTTACACCTGTGGATTACACTTGCAGTACTTTTCCTGGCTCTCTGAATTGGCTTTGTGACTGTGATCTTTCTGCTCCTCAATGGACATTTTGTCCCTGAACGCTCTGCAGCACATATGGTTAACTTGGTTCTGAAACCTCATGCATCATCACACCATGAGCAAAGAGACTTGTCCCTGGTGGATGTTTCAGCTGTTCCAGTTCCGGATGGGATAAGGTGTGATTTGTTGTATATGGTCCGACTGAACTTTTGAAATACCGCATTTGTTTAAAACTTTCTTTGAATGACTTATCACCCCCAGTACTATTTCTGATGATTGGGACATTGATATATTATATGAAATGTTAGAAGATCTAGAACATTCAATTTTGTTTTTTTCTTGTGATGAATTATATGATGGTACACCTAATTTTTCTGAGATGCTTTGTTTCCAACATTACAGACATCATTCTCTTCATAAGGCTAGTATTCTTCATGACGTTTTTAACTTTACACAATGGGAACATTGCCCTACACAACCAAAGGTTAGTTCAAAAGCATTTGCACAGAAATGTGACTATTTTTCTGGGTATGGCACATCTGACCCGGACTCTTTTTGCTATTGGCTTGCACCATTACTTGCAAAGAAAAATATGTTAATTACTCTGCTTCTTTCCTTTCCCAGCTCTCTGTACAAGGATTCAACTTTTGGAGGGACACAACAGATGTGAAGTCTATCTGGGGGGCAAAAGAATGACTGGTTCAGGGAACTGAAGCTTTGTTTAGTACCACAACAAATGATTTTCCTGAACAAAACTGTAAGACATACACTGTGTCTAGGCCTAGTCAAGATAAAAGATTTGCACACACCACGGGTTCCCACTCCTACACAGTTTTAAAACTGGCAGCAGCTAACACCATCCGATGAAATTACCATTGATAATATGCTGCCTAAGAGTAAGCATAACTTATCACATCCCAATTAGAAGGGATGGTTAGTCTGTCCATTAGACACTAACAAATGTCAGAATAGATTCCTATGTAATATCAAGGGATTTAAAGCAAATAGGCCTGACATGTGATATGTGCAAACAGAACATTTGAGGGTGGTAACAACTTCCAGTGTTGGAAAGTTGTGCCTTGATTGGCTAAAAACCTCAACACTGTCACAGGTACAACAGCATTTGTACCCTTTGTCTGATGACCTGGACCTATGGGACGTTTTAATGGGTCATTGAAAAAAATACATCAAAAGTGATTCCGTTATGCTGTCTGTAATAAGATATGGAAAATATCTCAACAAGATATGGTGCTGGTGCTGCCCTTTATGTCTTGTTGTACTGTGCACACCTTTGGCACACCTTTGCTTCGAGAACTGGATGAGTATTGGTTCTGGCCTATATGGCTTCATTGCGTACAGTCTGTGTTCCGTTGCCTCCTGTACTCTTACGAGTATGCCCTGAATTTGTGCTCAGGGTCTTAACTGGCTGAACTTTCGGCTCAAGGGAGACAGTTCAGCTTACTTCGAGGGGTCCCTGCATGCTGAAGCTTTGGCCCAGCAACTGACTGACATCTCCATGAGGGTTCACTGATACAACATCAACTCTGATAACATCGAACTACAAAATTAGTGAGTCAACAATATCGTAAACATAAATATCGATACACAATACACAAAATATAAATGCAATAACATCGATAAATAAATATCTTCTAAAAAAATCTCGATTACAAAAATATCGACAACATAAATATAGAACACAAAAATATCGATAAAATTAAAAATAAAATGAAACACTTGAAAGCCCATTCTATTAAGCAAATGAAACTAAACTAACTCCCTTCCTAGACTACTTTGAAGACACTTGGATGGGAAGGCTACATAGATCAGGGCACGATAGACAACCCAAATTCCAAATACCCTGGTGGAACCTCTACTGCAGTACTCTAGCTCAAATGCTAAAACAAACAACGCAGTGGAAGGATGGCACAATGCCCTCCAAGCCACAATAGGAAAAAGACAACCAACCCTATATAAACTTATAGAAGCTATCAAAAAAGAACAAAGCTATCAAGAGCTAAGGCTAGAACAATCCCTAACTAAAACGGCCCCAAACTAAAGGGGTCATTACGATGGCGGAAGGACCGCCACCGCCAGCCGTGCAGATTAGGATGGCAGGCGGTGAAGATCGCGACAGTGGCGGGCGCAAAGACTGTCCGCCACAGAACCACCACAACGGAGCGGTCTGCATCCGTAAAATGGAGGCGGTGCCTAGCAGGCACCGTCCACCAAATTAGGATGCTGGCTTCAGCCAACCTTTCCATGGTGGCGAAACCGCCATGGAAAAGCTGGCGGGGACTGGTTGCGGGCCCCCTTGTGTTGGGGGGAGGTGTTTGTGCACTGGGAGGGTACCCCCCCTACATTTCACTGAACCAAGTGGCAGGCACTGTGTGCTGCCTTCCACGTAGTGCAGTGAAATGCACAACATGCTTTTTTAACATCGCGGCGGGTGCTACTGTCAGCAGCACCCGCCGCAATGTTAAAATGCAAGATGCGACCGCCATGGTGGCGGTCGCATCCTAATTCGGTGTGCGGAACCACCACATGCATTGCGGACGGTCCCGTTCACCACCACGATGGCGGACGGACTCGAGTCCGTCTGCCATCATAATCGACCCCTAATTAAACAAACTAAAACGATGTATGAATACCTACAACACAAAACTACATTATTTGTGTTCTAGAATACCTAGACATGATAGCTAAATCTATACTGTAAAGAAAAAGCAATGCTAAACACCATAAACATTTTTAAATTTCCAAACATTTAAACAACATAATTGTACTATTTTTTAAATTAATAATTATAAGTATGTCATGTAAAATGTAAAACATAACACAAATATATTACATAATATAATTATTAAAATAAAAAATAAACAAACAAATCAATGTAACTAAAAACATTTCCCACCCATAATAATAAAAAATAACTTACAGTTATGTAGCAGTAGAAAATCCTGGAAATCCAATAAATCCATAGAAGATAAATCGAAACACAAATCCATTCGGAAAGAGAACCCCCAAAAAATGCAAAAATACAACTGTAGAAAAAAGGCTCCAAGATGAAATTCTCATAAAAAACGAAACTCTCAAAAACCCAAAAATTTGTTTTAAAAAAACGCAAAAATTAAACTGTAGAAAAAAGGCTCCAATGACGCAATCCTCTCAATAACAAACCCTCAAAAACCTGAATAATAATTTAAAAAAAAACGTTCCAACATACCCAAACAATAAAAGGAAATGTAAAACAGCTTGTTTTAAATAAACACAATACATTTTCCTTTTTTTGTAAAAAAAAAAAAAAACACGTTGATACCACCGTCCGTTCACGATCCGGAAAACCTGTAAAGAAAATAAAAGAGAACCCACCCACAATAACATGTACAAACCCACAAACATTAACATGAAACACAACATAACAGAATTAAACAACACAAAACTAACTTTACATAACACACTACTCCTATCCAACACTACGTCAAACACATAAAACACAAAACTACCAAACAGCACCAAAAACGACAAATAACGTTCTAATAAACCTAATTACACTACTATCACCTCGCCCCTACCCTAAAACCAACTTAAAAGTAAATTAAATAAAACTTACCTTAAGCGACAAAACGCAGATACCAACCGCGATGTTCCGTCTTCTAAAATGACCTAAAAACAAAACAGGTAGATAGAAAAGTGAGGAAATGAGAAAAAATGGCTGAGTAATAAAAATGGGGAAAAAAACTTACTCCCCAAGAAAAGAATGGAGAAATATTTCTAAAATGAACAAAAAAATGTATATTTTTATTTACTGTCAAAAAATTAAAAATGTACCAAAAATATTAAAATAATTGTAAGATATATATTAAATATTATATTATCAAAAAACAAAAAATATAATATTTTATATATATTAAAATGTATGTTTATTCATGTACTGTAAATGTACCAAAAATATAAAAATGTATAAATAAAAATATATGTGAAAAAACATATTTGTTATACAATTTGTAAATTATTTAAAATATTCAATATTATTTAAATAAAAATTATATTCAATATAATATATAATAAAATATACAAAAAAATTGTAAAATACATATTATATAATTATATCAAAAAATAAAATTAAATAAAGTGTATTAAAAAATTGTTTAAAAAATGAATACAAATGTTTACTTGTTCTCATAAAAAATAATAAAAAATCAAAGTCAAACTGTTTATAATAAACAAACTAAAAATATATTTACTTTACTATTACATGACTATGCTTAAAAAAATTTACCTTTTTTAAATGTATAAAAAAATGTGTATGTAAAAAATATTGTTAACTAAACTCATGAAAAGTGCAGGATAATAAACGATAATAAATTACTATACCAACTCCAAATTTATAAATTTAAAAAGATTTTTTTACAAACAACATTTTTATAATAAAATTTAAAATTAATTAACTAATCATATTTCTCTTTAAATTTTTATTTTTTTAAATAAATTTGAAAATATATAAAAAAAATTACCCAAAAATAAATGTAACCGCAAAATTTTGTAATTTTTATACATTTTGGAATTTAAATTATAAAAAAAATATTAAAAACTTCAAAAATTAGTTTAATAAAAATGTATTTAAAAACAACGTTCAAAAATTACTCCCTACCCTTATCCCCTACAAACACAACATAACACTACTAAATTTTCTCAAAAAATTCTAAAAAATATTCAACATTTATAAACAATATTTTTAAATTACTCCCCACCCTTGTCCCCCATAAACCCAACATCCCACTCCTAATATATTTTTTTAATTTAATTTTTTTTTAAATCACTCCCCACCCTTATTCCCTAATAATCCCACTTCCCACTACTAAATTTTATCAAAAATTATTTTAATTTAAAAAAAAAAATGTTTTAAAATGTTTGTGTAAATTACTTCCCTCCCTTATCCTCTATAAACACAACATCCCGCTACTAAGGGGCCGATTCCGATCTCGCTAGGAAAGCTCTCCGTCCGACTCGGATCCGGAGTGCTTTCCGACCGACTCGTGCTCCGGGGCTCCGAGCGCACGAGTACAATGCGAACAAGCGCTGACCGACACGGGTCGCTCGGAGCCCCATTGAAGTCAATGGGAGCCTGTCGTACAACGTGTACACAGGCTCCCATTGACGAAAGAGGTATGTTGTGCACAAGGGCGCCCCCTGTAGTGGGGACGCGTCTGTGCAACCCGCACCGTACAGGCATGTGTAGGGGGGACCCTTGGGTCCCCCCCTGTGATCGACTCGTAAGGCTACGGGTGAAGGGCGGTCCGGCTCGGCCCCCCGAAGTTCGCTTCCCGAAGCGTTTACGTGTCGGAGGCTCCAACTCAATCCGGCTGTCCGAATCGTGCATCGTACTGGCTCGGTTGGAGATCGCCTCCATTGCACGGCACGGATTGCTTACGGCCGAGTCGTACGGAGCGGTTCGTAGCCGGAAACGATTCGGTCGGCGATTTCGCGTATCTCGCATCGTACTTGCTCGTCCGTACGGCTGTGTGTGTCGGTCGGGAAACACGCGTACGGCTCATGCTTTTTCCGGCAGGTTCGCTTTCGGAGCCCTTCCGAACGGGATCGAAATCGACCCCTAAATGTTTGCAAAAGGTAAAAAATATTTTACATTTTTTTTTTTTTTAAATTACTCCCCACCCTTATCCCCTATAAACCCAACATGCCGCTCCTAAAACTTTTTAAAAAGTTAACATTTTTAAAATTTGAATCCAACATTTTTAAATTACTCTCCATTCTTATCCCCTATAAACCCAACATCTCGCTCCTAAAACTTAATAAAAAGTAAATACAAACATTTTAACATCATTTTTTAATATAAAATATGTAAAAACTAATACTAAATTAATGATCGAAATTTACAAAATCGATATTTCTGCATTACATTAAAATCGATATTTTTAACAACGAAAAAACTTACCTCGATATTTTGCATTCCGTCTCTGCACCCTCCATGAGGGGTGTCCAGTTCATGACCAAGACGGGTTCCTACTTTCTTACCCCTCAGGCAATGGGGTTGGATCATCCAGTAGGGGGTTTCTTGGCAGAACATACATGTACACCCTAGACGCGTAGGAAAGTGTTTGCATAGTAGGAGTATGCTAGATTGTTATTCTGTTACATATGCATGCATATATACATTGTCTCAGCAAGATGGTAGAACTATTCTTTCTGTTCCCTATCCTGACTCTTATTATAACTTTCTTCTGTTCCTGTCCATTGATCATATTTTCTATACAAAGTCACTTTGGTTCAATAATTATTGAAAACGTCTCTTTGTGTATTCTTGCTATATTTCTCTGAGCAAAAGAGAGCACGAGTGTCTGCGCAAAAGGTTCTAGGTCTGTCACCATGGTTCCCAAGGGAACAGGGTTGTCATGTTCAGTGGTTGCCAGAACTGTTTGCTCCCTGTCTAGGTTAGGGGGCTTATGGTGGCAATGTGAACTTGCTGGTCTAAGGGACAACATATCCTAAGGGGGTGCATTGAATCAGTCTGGCACCATCCTAAGTTTATTTTTTCCACTAACACTCAGGGGGATATTCTCAAGAACGTGCGATAAACATCGCCAAAATAGGCTAACGCAATTTTTCATATCGCGGGAAAATAACTCTGTGTCAACGTCGTATTCAACATGGCGGTAACATGTGATAGTTTCCCGATAATGCCTCAAATGTCCGCGATACAACTACGGGACGGTGATTAAAAAAAAAACCCGAACGCGAAAAAAGTTGCGATGGGCCCAACCGCGATACAAAAATCGTCGACAAGCAGCGCCAGGCTTGCAATTCCCACGTCAGGCGGGAAAAATCACCATAAAAGCAGAAAAAAAAACAAAAAACATAAAACTGCAAAGCACAATGGAGGCAGCCGGAGCAAATACAGAGGACAACCCGAACCCCACAAGCCCCACGGAGGACCAGCATGGGACCTCGGGGTCAGGGAAGGGCAAGGAGAAGAAGAAGAGGAAGACGCGGTTCAGTCCGCAGGAAAACAGGATCCTGATTACGGAGGTGATAGAACACCATCAACAACTGTTCGTCACCTCCACTGTGTCATTGGCAAAAAAAAATGGAACATGGCAGTCCATCGTGGACAAGGTGAATGCAGTCGGAGTGCTGAGGAGGACAATGGACAAGGTCAAGAGGGGCTGAGATGATGTGAAGCACAAAACCAAGCAGAAACTCGCAAACAACCGCAAAGCAGCAATGCAGACTGGGGGTGGGAGCCCTGCGCCACAGGAGGAGCTGGATGAGATGGAGGAAATGGTGTCCACAGTCGTCAGTGTGGAGACAGTGGCAGGAGTCGGGGGACCGGACACTGCTCAACATGACCTGACACAACAGCAACAGGGTGAGTAACTACAAGGGACTGGGGGGACAGAGGGAGATGGGCACAATGGCACACCTGCACAATGAAGTATAGCACACTGCACAACCACAATGACTCTGGCACATGTCCCTGATCTCCTTGCCATACTGCAGCACACATAGAAGCAGCAAGTAGTCCCCCGTCCACAATGTGCCCAGAGGGGGCCCTCCCCATACATCACCAATCTCACAACAAACACATGCACATGTGCTGAGCCCAGCAAAGCTGCGGATCCGTGAGCCCCACTGACAATGCAAGTGACACTGCATGATGATGAGCATGACTGCAGGCCACTCATCATGACATGTTGCACGCCACGACACCGAGGTGGCTGAGTGTGGTCCACATCCGGAAAGGAGCAGGTCACACACTGACACATCCACGTGCACAAACAACCCCTGACGGCAACAAGACATCTGCGGACAAACCATGCCCAAGAGTCCCAACTCCCACCAAGAGCCCAATGTACCCAAGTATGCAACATCTCAGCACTGCATAAGCACAGAAGTCAAAGGCACACCGCCTGAAAGGGAGAAGACCAAGCAAAGTCTAAGCTGCAGGGGTGACTCTCCCACAATGCAGCACACACACAAGAATCAGAGCACATCATCATTGACAACAATGTGGTACAAACTGCAACACTTTCACAACAGAACAGAGGACACAACTGCTTCCGCTTGTGTATAGAAACTGGCCAATCACATTTGGCATAGCAGGAAACTGTGACATGATAATGGACAAGTACAACCCCACATCCCTGATGGTGCACAAATGTCCACTCTCCTGCTTCAAATAGGCAGCCCCTCCTAAACAGTCACAATGTGGCTGGGATCTTCCATGCCCTGCAGATCCTCATCATGGCATTGCTGCCACAAGGCCTGGTGCAGATTAATGCTGCTGCTCCTACACCATCCACATCTCCGCCCCCTGATGTGTCAGTGCCCCACAGTGCGGCAGACATTCCACCTCCGGCGCCTGATGTGTCATTGCCACACAGTGCGGCCGACAATCCACCTCCGGCCCCTGATGTGTCAGTGCCACACAGTGCTGCAGCTGAAACACCAACACCCACAGGTGAGGCACATCACACATCAGAGGACGATGATGTGGATGAGACAGCCGTTGTGGTAATGAGGAAGCGGTAGCATTCATCTCCGCCATATGGCCTGTTTCAGCTTGGTTTGGCCCTTTGCATCATCACCTTCCACTGTCCCCCGATACACTCTGTGGCACTCACCTTGGACCTCGACATGGACTGCCATATTCTGTTTGGTTACCAATGACACAGCAATCAGACTGCGGACTGAACTCTTCCTCTTCCGATGAATTTGTCCTTCCCTAATGGACTCTGGCAGGCCCTCCACGGGGCAACAATGTCAAGTGGGGTGTGCATGGCCCTGTACTGCTCCAGCTGCAACACTCCACTGGATGTGAATAAAACATTCAAATTCACACAGATGTGTCATGTCTATGATCCTTCAAGTATGACAGTATGGATGAATGTAGGGTCACTGATTCCCCCTCACGTCCATTTTGCACATGTCGTGGGGCTTGGGTCACAGGGTGCAAAATTGCCGATTGCAGTCTGGGTGGCGCAGACACTACAACGGAGACACACGCATTGGTTACTTCCTTGTCGAGGCCAGAACTGAACCATGCCCAGAGCCCCGGGCTCATTGTTCACACCCCTATGCTGGACTGGCATACGACAGCCCAGCCCACTCCGCTTACGCTCACAGGGGATGACGACACAGCTACATGTCCCAGGTCTTCCCTGTAGTGATCTGCTGGTCTAGTTGTCAGCATGCCAGAGCCACTCCCTGAGGGCTGGTTTACACCCACACCACACCCATCCAGCACAGGCGTCACGGGACATGTGACCCTGCCAATAAAAGGGGCCCACCACAGCACATCCCCCACTGCCGGAGGTGACATGATGGCGTCCGCATTCACGGAACTCAATCATGAGGGGTCCGTGACTTGCGTTGCACAGAGTTAGTGGCACCCGATGGCCTGCGTCGGGCATGGGCCTACCGCCACATGGCGATGACTTCGTTGCACTGAGTTAGTGGCACCCGATGGCCTGCGTCCGGCACGGGCCTACCGCCACGTAGCGATGACTTGCGTTGCACTGAGTTAGGCCCACCTGAAAAGCTGAGCGGGTGTGCAGCCTGCGATGATGCGTTGGCCGCGATACGGCGTCCAGCAAATCAAGACTTGAATTGAATTGTGAGCCCTGCTGGACCGCAGTGTACGCTCAGGCAGCAGTCAGCACACACATGACTCCAAGGTGCGGTGCCGCAGTGTGCGCTGGGGGCCTGTGGCACGGAATCCTGCGATCGGCTGAGGAGGTTGCACCGGCACGTGGAGGGCCCTCTTGGAGACAAGCCAGTGGTGGCAGGTGAGCATTGAGGCCTAGGTGTGCAGGGGCTGGCAGTCATCGCTGGGCGGCGGACCGGTCTGGGGACCAGGGCTTGGGTGCAGCAGGCGCACAGGATCACCCAGGCACCACCGGTCACGGCGGCGGCCTCGTGGCTGGGTGGGGGGCGCCGCCCTGGCAGACTCGACCCTGCATGCGCTGACGAGATGTGCGCGGGTTGGCTTGGGACGTAGTCACCTCGTCTCCAGTGTGAATACGGCCGTTGAATGTGGTCAGGCACGTGTGTGTAGGCCTATGGTCACGATATGGCGGACACAGAGACACATGCAGTAGTTACTGTGGTGGCCATCCCAGGGCCCCGGGCTATTCATTCGCGACATACGCCGGCCAAGGCCGCTCCGCTCAGGCTTACAGGGGGGGACCACATGGCTACATGTCCAAGGTCTTCCACACTGCCTGGGGTCACCTGTTTGCATCCACTGTCCACTACACTGCAAACACCAGCAGTAGATGTCCACATGGACATGTCTGTGCTCTGCATACTGCAGTCTGTCCAGCACATCTCCGCCACACTTGGCATTGTGTCCTTTCTTATTGCTGGGTCACTTGCCTCCTTCACACATTCTTGGTTCCCACCTCTCCCCACATTCTGGAATTGTGTGGCAGAGGGGCTCTGCCTTTGTGGATGGTTTGTCTACATGTCTGGCCCCTGTTACCACGGTTACTTGTGTTGTCGTGTCCGTTAGTTGGGCATGTTGGTTGGCATGTTGTATGTGATTTTGTTACGTGTGCTCTCCCACAGTTGTGAGTTGTGTGATTGTGGAGTTGAGGTGTGTGGTGTGTTCAGGTAGTACTTACCAATGAGCAGTGCATTGCCATAGGTGCCATCCTGGAAGCGCTGGTTGATGATGGACTGTCGGAAGATGTATGTATCATGCACACTGCCTGTGAAGTTGGCAACGACATTGGTGAACTGTCCCCGGTGGTCCACTATCGCCTGCACATTGGTGGAATGTGTGTGCTTTCTGTAGCGGTAATTGTGTGCAGGGTTGGCAGGGGGCACAAGTGGTACATGTGTACAGTCAATTGCCCCCGACACGTGCGGTAAGGCAGCTATGGCGTAATTCCCTTGCATGGTCTCCAGCTATTCATGCACAGCGTGGGGGAAGTGAAGGTGCAGGGGTATCAAGATGATATAAACCGTGATGTTTACAGGTATGATGAATCCTGCATGATGAGACCGTAACAGATGTTTGTGTGGTCATAACCTTCCTCTTCTTTCCTGCGGAGGTTACGAGCACACGGACTTCTGTTACAGTATGTTTGGACTGGATTCATCATACCTGTATGCATTCCGGTTTGTCCAAGTGCAATACACTTTACCAGATTACGTTTGTGACTATGAGGACGCTTGACCATTGTCACCATTTCTCCAACAGGTTTCTGACTACTGATTTCGGGATATGGAATGGTATTGGGGAGTTCCCACAGCATTTGCAGTTTATTGGATCCACACGTTGCCCTGGTGCAGTTCCCCGTTGGGAATGGAACGCGTTGGCTGAGCTTTTCGTCTTGTTGTTTATGTATTTGTAATAAAGTTCAGTTTTTCCACTACCATAGACTACTGGACTTCATGACCTGGGGGGGAGGGTCCGATGGGTGGTTGCGGTGGGTGTTGTGGCCCTCTTGGGTCTCCAGGCTGCATGATCATTGTCTCCATGGCATCTGTTGGTCTTCAGATGTGGCTCTTGGCTGGGCTCCCTTTCATACTGCAGGTTATCATCCTGCTTAACACCAGTGAGAGGCAGGTGTTGAATCCATGCTGCTAACGCGCCTTATCGCCTGTTTTCGGATCGCATCGCTGATCTGGCTGCTCGTTGGGAATATCGCGAAGTGGTGTTTTCGTGTGTTTTTGCACTGGAACGCCTACTCTGCATATCATTAGCGTTAGTTGTCGCTCTCATCCGTGGCGATGTGTTTTGCGGCAGCTATCGCGGGAAAACTGGCGATGTCGGCAGTTTGCACCAGCTTGTGAATGGGGCGATAAGTCTATCGCCACTTTTGCGGCGCTAAAGTGGCGATAAATCGGCAATGGCTCCTTGAGAATATGCCCCTCAGTTCCTACTGATTAATGGGAACTACACGACAAGGACACTCTCTGGTAATTGTTTTTTGTGAAAGTTTCAACAACTAAATATTACTATGAATGCTGAGCACAGGGAGTGAAAAATTAGAGAGGAACCTTCTTGCAAGGTAACAATGAGACAGGCCATGGAGAATCATATCAATCACTTTAACTGAAAGCTACAGAGGAGCTTGCTGAGCGTTTCATCCTAGCTAGCTTTGCACTACAATAGCCTGCCCTGCTATTATATTAAACATAAGCCTTGTTCTTCAAATGGGTATGAAGTTGTGACGTTTGAAACTCAAAATAGATGCTCAATTCTCTGTTATGCTTAAATTTGTTGTAGTGAATATAAATAGAAAAATGAGGTAACATCATACAGCAAATTGTTGGAGTTTTTCTTATTATTCATCCTTTTAGAAAATGTTGCAGCTACCATTCTATTTCTTTTCATGGTAGTTACAATTCATATTGTGTGCCCTGGGATAGGGTTTTGATTTTAAAAATAAATCTTTAGAATGTATCCATTGTTTCCTAGGATTCTTGAGCACATTTTTCGTAAGTGAAAGATGGTTCGTGGTTCTATTAACTATCCCTGTGATGTCTCATGTGGTTAGTCATTACCTGAAACATGTCTCGCTCAAATATTGCTCAGTGGGTTGTAGGGTGGTTGCAGTCCAACTGGTTTTCTCTCCGAGTTCTTAGTGCAAGGAGGCCTAGAAAATCAATCTCTATATTCTAGAGAAATCTAGAAAATGTATAATTTGGTGCTGAATGTAGGACTCAGATTTTCTAGATCCCTGAGTAATTTTAAATGGCACACACAGGCCATGAGAACATGGGGCAGCTCAAAGTAGAAAAAGATGGGATAAAATACTTAGGTATATATGTTTCCATAAATAGACCGGAGTCTCTGAACCAATATTTGTACAGAGTCCTCGCAGAATTCAATAGTGACATAGAAAGATGGAAAACATTTCCTCTGACACTACTCGGGAAATGGGCATTATACAAAATGATAACACTGCTGAAATTCCTATATATACACCAGAACACATACTACGGAGTCCCAGAGGAGGGTTTTGTTAATATGGACGAGGCACTGAGGACATTCCTCTGGGATGGGGGGACCCCCAGAGTGGCACGCGCCACATTGCAGCATAACCAGTACAACGGGGACATATCACTACCAGACATTAGGGCATATTACTGGGCGGCCCACTTAATTATCATTAACGACTAGGCACATATGCCAGGGGATCACCCCACATATGCATTAGAACGTACACAATTTGAGACGCGTCCCCACACACACTACCTCTATGGCGGTAAGGGAGCTAAGAATTTATTACCTGCTACGAAGGTGGTGATAACTGCCTGGAAAAAAGCAGAAAGGCAGATGAAATGGAGCAGCCAAGTAACAAAAGAGACCCCACTCCGAGAGGGGGGAGACTAAGAGAATTTGTAAAATTAAAAGGGTTTAAGAAATGGGATGTGTTGGGCATCTCTAAAATCAAAGACTTATTAGACCCTGGGGAAAAAGCTTAAAGGTCCCCTGCACATGCTTGTAGTAAACAAACTTATGGGGTCATTACGATGGCAGACAGAAAAGTCCTCCGACCACCGTGCCTGCGGAAAAAAAATGGTTGCATGTTCCGCGGCAAAACCGGCGGTCACATTGCGATGCAATGAATGTAAAATCCGTCCGCCATGTCCGGAAAACCAGAAAATCTGACCGCGGTGGACGGAAATGCTGCGGAAAGCACTAAAAAGGCCGATCCTCACGCCGAATGACCGCAAGTGAAATTATGATAAGATGGCAGAGCAGGCGGAATGGTAATTGTTTTCCGACCGCTGCGGTCACGTGAAAAGATGAATGGCAGAGCATGTGGAACGATCATTGCGTTCCGACTGCTGCGGTCGCGTGGAAAGAAGAATGGCGGTCGGATGCAACCACACAACAAGGCCTCCAAGTGTGCCTGTTCTTTCCACTGCCCTCAAACACATTTGACACACCCCAATGATACACCCCCATGGTATTGAAAACCGATCAAATCCCAGGTCAACATGGAGAACACACCTGACAGGAATACCTCATTTTGACACACCCACATAGCTGAGTATAAAACCAATCCCTTCCCTGACCATCATCCTTTGCACAACTCCAGCAATGAAGGGCCAAACACCACAGCTGAAAAGAGAGGCAAATCATCACACATCACACCATCACAACCACCCACACGAACACTACCAACACACACCTCACACATCTCCACCACCACCTTCCCACCTTGTCACTTATTTGCACATCACACACCATGGCACAGAAAAAAATGCCCAAATTCACAGACAATGAGTTGTCAGTGATGGTAGATGAGATAATTATAGTAGAACCACATTTGTTTGGAAGCATGGTCCAACCGACACCACTAGTCAGAAAAAATCAAATGTGGGAAAGGATAGTCAACAAAGTCAATGCAGTAGGGACCACCCTGTGCGCACTGCGTGACATCAAGAAGAGGTGGCATGACCTAAAGACCAAGGTGAAATACCGTGCCAACAGGAACCATGAGGCAGCTCAGAGGACTGGCGCTGGCCCTCCCATTCCACCACTAACATTCACTGAATGGGAGGAGAAGGTGCTTGCCATACTGCATCCAGAGAGTCTCGCAGGAATAGCTGGGGGAGTGGAGGCTGGTAAGTAGCAACAACTGTATCTCATCACACTGCCGTGTACTGTCTTGTACAACTATAAAGCTACACTTTCTAGACCTAAATTCACTTATGTACAACACACTCTTCCCAACACATGCCTCACATATCTATCAATTCCTTCCTCAGATTCACTTCAAATGTAGGTAGCAAAATTTCCATGGGGGTATGTGTCTAGGCAGCCAGCACTACAACTCCTACCAGGCCCCCTTGACTCACAGCTGAGCAGGATGGAACACTCACCCCACCCAGAACCATGTGGCAGCCATTTCATTGATCTCCTACACCTTACAGGTAGGTAGCCTTCTCATGCTCACTTACATCACCCCTGAGCAGG
>CAWUFW010017881.1:0-244748 GCA_963921515.1 Calotriton arnoldi
AGTGTAAGTTGTCTCTCAGGATGTCAGTCAGTGGTGTCCTGCTGTTTGTTGGTGCACAGTTGGCAGCAGGGCCTTGTGCTCCCCACAGCAGTAGCCAGTGTCAGCCATCTTGTGAGTCCTTCTCCACTCCCTGTGATGTGAGCATGGTTCAGGGTGGTGTTGATGGGCCAGTTGTGAGGCTGAGCAATGTCTGTGACTACGACTCCCATCATGCTATTGCCTCCACCCCCTTCCCAGCATGCCCATGCTTCCTTCCTTTTGACTCTGCTTCCCTGTGGGGTGGGCTGGCTGTGCTGACAGGATGGCTGGGAGTGTTGTCCTGGCAGTTGTTTGGCTAAGAGTCCCAAGAGTGTCCCTGTGCTTCACACAACATAACCCAGGGTGGTGGTGCTTTGTGGGATCTTGTGTTAGGATGGAGGGCATTGCATTCTACCAGGTGGGTACTGTGGAGTTTGTGTTGGGGGGTGTGAGGGGAGGTGCTGGTGACTATGGTCAGTGCTGCAAGTCCCACCTTCCCACCCAGCCAGCCAGATATCCCACCATGGAACGTGCTTGCATTGCAGGGAGTGTAAGTTGTCTCTCAGGATGTCAGTCAGTGGTGTCCTGCTGTTTGTTGGTGCACAGTTGGCAGCAGGGCCTTGTGCTCCCCACAGCAGTAGCCAGTGTCAGCCATCTTGTGAGTCCTTCTCCACTCCCTGTGATGTGAGCATGGTTCAGGGTGGTGTTGATGGGCCAGTTGTGAGGCTGAGCAATGTCTGTGACTACGACTCCCATCATGCTATTGCCTCCACCCCCTTCCCAGCATGCCCATGCTTCCTTCCTTTTGACTCTGCTTCCCTGTGGGGTGGGCTGGCTGTGCTGACAGGATGGCTGGGAGTGTTGTCCTGGCAGTTGTTTGGCTAAGAGTCCCAAGAGTGTCCCTGTGCTTCACACAACATAACCCAGGGTGGTGGTGCTTTGTGGGATCTTGTGTTAGGATGGAGGGCATTGCATTCTACCAGGTGGGTACTGTGGAGTTTGTGTTGGGGGGTGTGAGGGGAGGTGCTGGTGACTATGGTCAGTGCTGCAAGTCCCCCTTCCCACCCAGCCAGCCAGATATCCCACCATGGAACGTGCTTGCATTGCAGGGAGTGTAAGTTGTCTCTCAGGATGTCAGTCAGTGGTGTCCTGCTGTTTGTTGGTGCACAGTTGGCAGCAGGGCCTTGTGCTCCCCACAGCAGTAGCCAGTGTCAGCCATCTTGTGAGTCCTTCTCCACTCCCTGTGATGTGAGCATGGTTCAGGGTGGTGTTGATGGGCCAGTTGTGAGGCTGAGCAATGTCTGTGACTACGACTCCCATCATGCTATTGCCTCCACCCCCTTCCCAGCATGCCCATGCTTCCTTCCTTTTGACTCTGCTTCCCTGTGGGGTGGGCTGGCTGTGCTGACAGGATGGCTGGGAGTGTTGTCCTGGCAGTTGTTTGGCTAAGAGTCCCAAGAGTGTCCCTGTGCTTCACACAACATAACCCAGGGTGGTGGTGCTTTGTGGGATCTTGTGTTAGGATGGAGGGCATTGCATTCTACCAGGTGGGTACTGTGGAGTTTGTGTTGGGGGTGTGAGGGGAGGTGCTGGTGACTATGGTCAGTGCTGCAAGTCCCCTTCCCACCCAGCCAGCCAGATATCCCACCATGGAACGTTCTTGCATTGCAGGGAGTGTAAGTTGTCTCTCAGGATGTCAGTCAGTGGTGTCCTGCTGTTTGTTGGTGCACAGTTGGCAGCAGGGCCTTGTGCTCCCCACAGCAGTAGCCAGTGTCAGCCATCTTGTGAGTCCTTCTCCACTCCCTGTGATGTGAGCATGGTTCAGGGTGGTGTTGATGGGCCAGTTGTGAGGCTGAGCAATGTCTGTGACTACGACTCCCATCATGCTATTGCCTCCACCCCCTTCCCAGCATGCCCATGCTTCCTTCCTTTTGACTCTGCTTCCCTGTGGGGTGGGCTGGCTGTGCTGACAGGATGGCTGGGAGTGTTGTCCTGGCAGTTGTTTGGCTAAGAGTCCCAAGAGTGTCCCTGTGCTTCACACAACATAACCCAGGGTGGTGGTGCTTTGTGGGATCTTGTGTTAGGATGGAGGGCATTGCATTCTACCAGGTGGGTACTGTGGAGTTTGTGTTGGGGGTGTGAGGGGAGGTGCTGGTGACTATGGTCAGTGCTGCAAGTCCAACCTTCCCACCCAGCCAGCCAGATATCCCACCATGGAACGTGCTTGCATTGCAGGGAGTGTAAGTTGTCTCTCAGGATGTCAGTCAGTGGTGTCCTGCTGTTTGTTGGTGCACAGTTGGCAGCAGGGCCTTGTGCTCCCCACAGCAGTAGCCAGTGTCAGCCATCTTGTGAGTCCTTCTCCACTCCCTGTGATGTGAGCATGGTTCAGGGTGGTGTTGATGGGACAGTTGTGGGGGGCAATATGTGTGACTGCGACTCCCATGATGCTATTGGCTACACTGACTTGGCCAGCATACACAGAATTCCTTCCTTTGAGTGGTCTTCACTGTGTGTTGGTGTTGTTGTGGTGGCTACATGTGTGGATGTGTGTGTTAGTTCTATTTGTGCCACTGCCTAGCTGTAGTTGTGGTTGTGTTTGTACATGTGTTGGCACAGTTGGATGTGACTTTTTTGATGGCATGTGTTGTGTTTATCTGACTGACATACACATTATGGGATGATTCTGTTCTAGTTGCTGTGTAATTGCTATGTGTGCATGGTTTGACTCTCCCTTGACAGTGATGTGTGTGTTTTGTGGCAGTTTATTGTGTACATTTGTTGTGTACTCACCAGGCTCTGGGATGTTCTCTAGTCCATATACGCTCACTGGCGGAAGGATGGCCCGCACCTTCTCCTCCCAGGGCCTGAGGTATATTGGCTTGGCAGGAGGGCCACTGCCGGTATGTTGGCTGTTGATGTAGTCTATCTTCAGCAGGTCCCGTACCCTCCTGCGCACGTCATACCACCTGTTCTGGATGTCCGTCTTTGTGCGCCGACATGGTGATTGTGCGTTCACCCTGTTGATGATCCTCTCCCACATCTTGGTTTTCTGCGACATGGGGGTCTGTTGGACCAGAGTGCCAAACAGCTGTGGCTCCACCCTGAGGATCTCGTCTACCAGGACTTCCAATTCACAATCTAGGAACTTGGGATTCTTCTTGGGGGGCATGGTGATGGGTGGTGATGGTGAGTGATGTGTGTGTTGGTGTGCAGGTGAGGGTGTGTGAGTGTGTGTTTTGCTGGGTGTATGTGAGGTAGGTATTTGTTGGTGTGCTGATGGTGTGTGGCTTGTGTGAGGGGTGAGCTGTGGGTGTGTGGTTGCTTTCTCTTGGGTGCTGGCAGTGGAATGGCATTTGCAAAGGCTCATGGTAGTGATTTGTGTCCTTTATATAGGTGGAGTTGTGGGTGTGTCTTTGTTCTCTGTCCCCACCCCCCAGTATTTATTGGCTTGCTAATTGCTTGTTTGGCCTTTTTTTGGGTGATTTTTCCTTTGTGCTGTTTGTGTATGTTGGAAACGCTCTTGTGACCGAGTCGGACCATGCATTGGTCTCGTACGGTGTTCTCCGCTTCGCTCACGCTGTGTTTGTGCAGTTTTGTATGCTGCGTACGCGTCGGTCGCGGTGTATTGTATTGCTTCGGCTCGGTTTTGTATGCGTGTCGGTCGTACGGCTTGTCCTCCGTCCGACTCGGTCGGGTTTTTCGCGCCTTGCATCGTACTTTGCGGGTTGGAGTTGGCGGGTACGATTCGGTCGGATTTGTTCCGGTGCGTGTCGGTCGGTTGGATTCGCGTGTTTTTCCGGCCGGATTGCTATTTTCCGAGCGGCTCGGTCGGTCGGCTTGGTTTCCTGACGTGTCGGTCGGATTTATCGCGGCTTGCATCGTACTTGGCGTGTCGGGCGCCACTGGTACGTGTCGGTCGGTAATTTTTCCGGCTCCGAGTCGGTCGGTGCTTTTTCCGGCCCGAATCGGAATCGACCCCTTAATGTCTGTTTTATTTATTGATTTACACTTTTTACACCTAAGTTTATATGCCTTGATCACTTTTATGATTGTTTTTAAATGATCAAATAAATCTATCAAACAAACAAACATGCATGTAAAAGTCTCCTTGTGGAATAATGTTTCTATAAGAAGTTCTAGAAATGTGTTAAATTGCTGGTCTTGGAAGGTAGTTAGAATTTATTAGGTATGGCAGGTTTAGAGGAAAAGCAGTTAGCAATCATAGAATAGAAGAATTTGGTTTCATGAAACATAAATGGAAAATTACTATTTCTAAAGTGTAGGTAACCTTTGGCAAAGCAGTTTATGTTCCCAAAAAGATCTAATAAATAATGCCTCAACGTTTGATGACTGAAACAGGCTCTGACAGTTCAATGATGAAGTGATGAACGGAATAGAGTCTTGAGTTTGTTTGGAGGTACAACAAGGTACAACTAGATTCTCTGAAATTATATTGGTCTTAAGTAACAAAAATACAACCTAATTGGAAATTAAAGCCGATCTACGGAAAATGCTTTGGAGATTATGTTTGACTCCTGTTTAGTCCTTTTTTGGGGGCGTGGCTTGACGCCAACTGAAGATGGCGGCGCGGCGCTAAAGACCTGTGCGACGGCACCAGAAGTAGCCTTAGCAGAGCTGCTTCCCTAATGTAATACCAGCTTTTGCTGATATTTACTTCTGAAACACGTAGGATGCCACTCATTAATTTTTCTAGTGATGGGAACGCGTAAATCATCTAGTTTCAGAAATGCATATTTTCCTTCATATGCTGCTGACATTTTGTGGCATGCTGAGGAGATGCATCACAGCATGACGACGTGTGTTTGCATAATTCTTCATGACTTTGAATGTTGCAACTGAAACACCTTAGTAGCTGTTTATTTCCTGAAAATTTGAATTTCTCTCAGACTACACTTTTTATCTCTTTGGAACGCTTCCTCTTTTTGAAAGACTTTATAGAAATACACTGCCTTAACTGTGTCTGCATTTACCTCAGCAAGTATTTGACTATTTTCCACTCTCCTATTCTTGCTAAGGAATAAAATAACACATTATATTGTGCTTTCAATTTATTTAAAGCTTGTTCTGAGGAGAAGCATACTCACACAGGGACATATTTTAAAGCACTGTTCAAATCTGCTTTTACCATTTGTGATACTTCTCAGCTATTCAGAATTGTCTACTACGTTTGGGCAGATTACAAAATAAGAAGTACTTTACCAGACTTTCTTCAGGCAAGTCCCTTAAACTTTCTCCTGCACTTTGCAATGACTTCGAAATGGAGAATGCTGGTGCCTCTTCTATCTCAACCACACCTGCTACAGTTGTCCAATCTAATCCTGCAAAGCATCAATCAAAAGGCTTAAGAAAGATCTGCCATCCCCTTCTAACTCTTCTCCTAATGCCTCTCTGGGGGGCATATTATCAAGAACGGCGTTAAAATTATCGCCGCTTTAATAATTTTAACGCCGTTTCTTGATAATATGCTCCTGGATCTGTTATTGGAGGAAATAAGATTTTTCACTCATTCATGGAAGAAACCAATGGTAGATTACAGAATCTTTCAGACAGATGGAATCTTATGGAGGAACGCAACTCTAATGTGGAACAGCAAATTTGTGATTTCAAAGATACTTCTTCTAAGGTTAATCTTCTCCAGGAACAAGTAATTAGCCTGCACAGACACGTTGAAGAATTAGACAATCGCAAAAGAAGAAACAACCTTCACATTTATGGTCTTCTTGAAGGCACAGAAGGGACAAATCCTATTTTTTTCAAAACTTTTCTACCACAGATTTTAAATCTCCCTGAAGGCCTGTTACTTAACATACAATGAGCTCAAAGATTTGGACATTCTTCCAAAGTTCCGACCACCTCTAGGAAACCTCAATGAATCATCTTATATTTTCTAGAGTACACGGAACTGATGCAGGTTATCTCAGCTGCCAGATAACTCAAATGTATATCATGGTCTGGTCATGATTTATTCTTCTTCCAAGACTATGCCAAGTTTACTGCAGATCGATGAGAAGAGTTATTAAGTACGCGACCAATGCTTCGCTCTCTTGGAGCTCGATTTGGGCTCTTCCACCACTGTCTTTTCAAAGTCAGTTACAATAATAAAACTACTACATTTCTTGCAAGTCAGAAGACAGAGAATATGGATTTTACTGCATCACCTTATCTGCCAAAATAATGGTTTATGGTTTTGATTTTATGCTCTCTTCTTGTGTACTGGTTCTTCTCTTGAAGCATGCTGAAATGTTAGATAGATATGTTCCTCATGATATCTTCTGGTCTGTGTTTTGAAATAGTATTGGAAGCATTCCTTGGATACTACTTGATGCCTACTACTAAGTAAAATACATTTTTCCTTACAGGATTGATCTCATGTTGTCTCATGTTCCTGTCTCCCGTCATGTGTTTCATTGCCTTTTGTGTGCCTCCCTTTCCTCTGGAGTTTCAACGTCCCGTATCCTCATGTGGTCTCCCCCCCTGTCCTCCTCATCATTTTTCTTAGGTATGCTTATTTTTATTGTTATCTTCTTCTTCTTACTCTCTTTCTTTCTAATGCATCTTACCCTTTTCTATCCCTTTTACCTGTCCTTTTCAACATTCTTGTTTTCCTTTCTAATTCTTTCTAAGCATTGTATCTTTCTTTTGGATATGTAACCTTGTTTTTTCATTATTGTTGATTTTTTCAGTTATAAAAAAGTGGATGATGCTTTCCATTCCTTTTAACGATAATTCTGATTATATTAATTGTACTGATTCTTTTAAATGTTTCTAACAGTAGTTTCATGGAACGTCAGGGGTTTAAACTCACCTATCAAACGTCAAAGAGTCCTAACGCACCTGCCAAAACGTAATGCTCACATTGCTTTCTTGCAAAAATCTCATCTTAAAGAACAAGATTGTTTGAAAGTACGCAGGGGCTGTGTAGGCGATGTCTTTTTTTTTTAACAGGTTATGGTAAAAGGAATGGTATTATCATCTTTAGGCCTGGGCAGTGAACTTCGCTCCATTTGCGGAGTTTGCTGCACTCCGCACGCCGCGGAGCTCGCGGAGTGCAGAAAACTCCGCTCCGCGATGTGCAGTGGAGTTTTTTCCCCACTCGCGATCGCGAACGGTAAGTTCGCGATCGCGAACAGTAAGTTCACGAGCGCGCGCTGCCGCTCGGGTACAATTTCTACCTGAGCGGCAGGAATACCAGCACAAACTGCAGTTCGCACTGCACTCTGCCACCCTTGGAACTTCGCAGAGTTTTTTTGTAACTTCGCGGAGTTCCGCGTAGCAAAACTCCGCGAACTACGCCCAGGCCTAATCATCTTGTGCTACAAATATTTACAAATCCAATTACTCTCACAAGAATTAGACGCAGAAGGGAGATGGTTGTTGCTTACATTATCTATTAGCAAAGTTCCCATTGTTTTATTCAATTTGTATGGCCCTATTGCTCTTGATTGTCAGTTCTGATCTACTATTGCCCAGAAACTCTTACAACACTCAGATGATAATTTAATATTAGCAGTGGATTGTAATCACTGTGTTGATCCCATTTTAGATAGATATTCTTCAGTACACTATGTTCCCAACAAATCACAAAAAGCATTTGTACATGCTATTAGTCAACATCACTTGACAGATGCTTGGCTCAATCTTTGCACGCTGTGGACATTGGTACCATCCTAATTTCTGATCATGCTCCAGTTTCAATTCAACTTACCTAAGTATGATTCTCCTAAAAGGTGGAGATTCAACAATTCATTGCTGTTGGACACCAATTCCACCTCTTCCTTTATTTCTTTTTTTCATGACTATATCTCCATTTTAATCTTTCAGATACTATTCCCTTTTATTCCATTTGGGATTCTTTTAAATCCTCAGCATATTAAATGTCTTGAACATACCTATTACACCTCTTGTACACAGCAGTCTTTGCAACAACTCATTAAGGCTAACTTACTTTTTAACAATATATCCTCTGAGTCTGCCTCATCTTATCGCCTTAAAACTAGTGCCAAATACTACAGGGGTCAAAATAAGTCTGGTAAGTTGCAAGCAAATTATCTTAAAATTAGATAAAATAGACATTTTATGGAATCAATTATAGACAATACTGATCAGACTGGCTCCATTGACTCAGATATTCTGGATCAATTTCGTAATTTTTATATTAATCTATATACGCCGGAGCATTCACCTTCAGAACAAGACATTTTACGATATCTCTCCTCTATTCGAAAACCAGATTATTCCCAAATAGATTTTACATCTTTGGAAAAGGAGTAGTCTTCTTCAGAATTGCATCCTGCTATGCTTTCCCTTAAAAAGGATAAAGCTCCAGGGCCTGATGGTTTACTGCGTGAATTTTATATTCATTTTTCTAAAATCCTCTTACCCAAATTACTTACTTTAATCCAATCTTTTTGGACTTTTCCCCTTCTTCTGTATCTTTTCTCGAAGCACTCATTTGCCTTATCCAGAAAGATGGGAAAGATCTGCATTATTGCAAAAATTCAGACCCACCTCGCTGGTTAATTTAGATAATAAACCTTTCGCTAAAGCACTGGCTTCTAGAATGCAAGCCTTTCTTCCTACTCTTCTAGGAAAGGAGCAATCAGGGTTTGTTGCGGGTAGATATCTTTCAGACAACACTTGCTTGTTCTCCAACATTATCTTAAAGTCTGCTGATCTCCCCGAACCCTTAGCAGCCATTGCTTTAGATGCCGAAAAGGCCTTTGATAGGGTAAATTGGTCTTTTCTATTTCACACCCCTTATTGGTTTGGGTTTGGCCCTAAAATCATTAATTTAATATCCCTCTTGTACACGCCCCCCAAGTTGCCATTTGTGCTAACAGCCTTAATTCTGCTTTGTTTACCTTGGGAAGGGGAGCAAGACAGGGCTGTCTCCTTTCTCCATTTCTTTTTAATCTGGCACTTGAACCTATTTTTCCTAGAATTAGACAAAACACACTTATTAATGGTTTTTCATACAATGCTCCACAAATTAAATTAGCTGCATATGCAGATGATATTTTACTATTTATATCAAATCCTCATTCTTCTCTTCCAGCTTTTCATCTGAAGTTGCATTTTATGCTTTGGTTTCTGGGTATAAATCAAATACTGACAAATGTGAAATTTTACCTTTAAACAAATTTACCTTTAAACATGACTTTTCTTTATCCAAATTTAAACGGCAACCTAATCAAATTAAATACCTTGGTCTTCAATTCACTCAGTCACTGCCTGCTTCCATTTCCATCAATTTAGATGTATGCGTCCACAGGATTACTTCATTAACAACTAGATGGGATCCTCTACACTTATCTTGGTGGGGTAGATTGGATAGCATTAAAATGATGTTAGTCTCTATTATTCTTTTACTATTTCTAACATCCTGTTAAATATTCCGGTTAAATCATATAAGAAAATGTATTCTATTCTATCATCTTTTCTCTGGAATAATAAAAACCTTGTATGGTATAATCTAAATTGAAAAGTCCTAAAGCAGAGGGCGAAGTTCATTTTACCGGATTCTGCTAATTATCATAAAGCATTTATATTAAAACAATCTGTATATTGGATTGCGTCTCCATCCTCATTCACTCCATTATGGGTAGACTCAGAACGAGTGTTTATTTCTCCTTTTTCATTTTGTGAATATATTACCTTTATGCTCAAACCTCAAATAATATCTACCCTGATCTTTATACACACCTGTAAATTATTGATCTCTGTTACTCCATCCTATCTTATAGATTTAGAAACTTTTCTGGAGTCTACAATTTGGCATAGTCATTTTATGCAAATAAATAATACATCTATCGACTGGCCAGCTTGGAGCTCTAAGGGGTTAATTTGGGTCAAACAACTGTATAACATGATACTTTTATTTCTTTTTCAAAAAGCTCTAACAGTTTTTAGCCTATAATCTACTTCTCGTCATAAATTCATGCCCCTACAAAGTATCATCTCTCAATCAGATACTCCTCTTCAGTCCATTTCCCTTACCAATACATCACCCTTCATTAACCAAACTAATCTTTTATGTCCAAATCCAAGAGTCTCTTCTATTTATTTAACTCTTCAATATATGATTAGTAATCACCCTAAATAAATAACAGAACTTGCTTGGGAAAGTGATCTTCATGCCACCTTGCCTATCTCTACTTAGAAGCAGATTTGGATCAAAATTAGGAAATCCTCTCAAGAAGCAAATACTACACAAACACTTTATTTTGTATACAACACACTTTTTACGATGCCTGTTGTTCTTCACAAGATTGATCCAGATACCCCAGACACTTGTTAGACATGCTCTGCACAACAAGCTGACCTTAAACATTTGATATTTACTTGTCCCTATGTTTCCACTTTCTGGCTACAAGTTTGAGCTCAAATTAATTCCAAATTTTGTTTAAATATTCCTTATTCTATTTTAAATGTATTCTTAGGAAGCGTTTCTAATGTGTGGGCTAATGTTTCATTCAACATGCAAATAGTAGACCTCCTAGCAATTGCTTTTCAATAAATTACTAACAATTGTCATCTAAAGCATGGTGGTATGCATTATTTTATATTCAAAGATTAGATACAGTTTATATGCAGGCTATGTCTCTTGTTTTAAAGCAGCAAGAACTTTGGAAACAGATTACACAGTTTTTAGATGATTCTGCCAAAAGGTCTTTTGCATCTTTACCTGTAACTCAGGAGGTACTTAAACCTCCCTGACTTTAATTTTTGATCAAATTACATTTCTTATCTGTTACTTACTGTTTGACTCATGTCTTAATGCTTCTCTTTTATTGACAATCAGACATTGTGTAACTTTACTCAACTTATGCATTATTCCCCTTCTTTCTTTCCCTCCCCCTTTTTATTTTTATTGTTTTCTTTCTTTTTCAACTGCTGTATTCATACGTATTTCTATGATTCTAGTGCTTTTATATGAATTCAATAAACTTCTCCTTTAAATTTTTAACAATATTGGGCTTTTTTTTTTTAGATCTGGCACAAAGTAAGCAAACGTATGCTGTCTGAGATATATAAAGGGATGTTTGCATATGAAATAAGAAGGGCAGAAATATAGGAGGATATTGTAATGACATCAATTTAGGAACCATGTTGCCAAGTATCACTACAATAAATGAGGGCAAATTTGCCAGTTTAGTGATGATATAAGGATTAAAAATTCAATAGAATATTTTGAAGAAAGAATGTTGCCTTGTCAGCTTGACAGCATCAGCCACTGGCAGCAAGACATGTGCCTCCACTATTGATTATTTTGGCATACAGACAGGTCCCTGCTGTTTAACAACTAAAGTGAAGTGAGTCAGAAAATGGTGTGTGGGAATTCCGCTTTTAGTAGACAACTATTGTGCTAACCCAAACAAAAGAAAAGCTTTTTTTCCTGTGTGCATATTGGATAGCTTTGCCTGATCAGGATGAAAGTGGTAATGTTAATTTTGGTGCACAAATAATCCACTAAACTAACCATCACTGAGGTGAAAAAGTTTAACTCACCAAACTTCAACTGCCATCTAACCTGTTGCTTTTAGTAACACAGGTACTAACAGACAGGTTCCACAAAGTGCTTGCAAATTGTGCACTGACTTTTGCAACCAGTCTTTAATTTTGTGATGTGACCTATGTGCGATCAGATTGCATCGAAGAACCTCGAGTTGAAGACTGTCACTGAAAGACCTGCAGAAAGATTATTAATTAGGCAGGTCTCTATTTGGAACCCCTGTGATTGAAGACAAAAACTGGAATGGTGGCCTGCAAGGAGCAGCAGTTGACCATTCCTGTGTGTGCATTCCCAAACAGCATTTTTTTTTAAACAGGCCAGTGTTCCTTAGAGGAACTGGTGGAGATTTAAAAAAAAAATGTCCTACTCATTTCTATTAAATCATTCTTTAACTCTCCTGGATGCAATTTATTAGTTGCTGGAGAACACCACAGGCTTTTTACATTTTGATTACTTGTGTAATCAAAAAGACCTCTACCCTGATGAGATCCTCCATTGTTGCATCCAGCAGAGCACAGAGTGCAGCACACTTTACTCAGTACATGTAAGGTTGAGCCTAATACAGGAGAAGAAAAGCAGGTCCTACTTTGCTTATCCTCTGTTAGACAAGGACTTCCCAGTGTTGCTGGAGAACTATAGCTGCACACATAATTGAAGTATTTGTGCGTTAAACAGAGCACCATCATTATGAATGCAAGTTTTGTGTAGTTGATAGGCTTCTATGCATCATAGGTGAGTATAGCGTGCTTTTCCATCTCTGTGCTCCTTTCCATGTGGGTTATTATCCTCTGGGGAAGTGGTTCGTTTCCGACCGCCGGCCAATTAGTACATAATCTCCATATTTACCCAGCAGTGGACAAAATAGTACTTCTTTTCTGCTACTTAGTCAGCGGCCAGCTACATCTCTGAAAGTTCACTGCTTATCCATCTAAAGTCTAAATAGTAGAGATTATGTACTGTTTGACCGGCGGCTGGATAAATAGAGTGAAAAAGGTCTTTATTTAGCTGGACACGAAGAAAAATGGACCCTAGTCAATGGCAAGATGGTGGCCATCTTAGGTATGGGTGCAAGAAATTGTGGGAAGCATTTCAAAGTAAGTTCATATACAAAAGTACAAAGGGATGCACAATGATAAATGCATGAATAAAGCTAAGTTGTTTTGCTAGGATGACCACAGCCATGAGGACCAGGACAAGAAGAACCAGGATTATTCAGATGAGAGGGGACCAGGAACAAATGGATGAGGAGAAAGGGAACCAGGGGAAACAGGACCATGGTTCCCAGGACCAAGATAAGAAGGATCAGGATAACCAGGGGAAGAGAAAAGGGGTCTCATGATCCAGTGGATCAGGGCCCAAATGAACAGAAGGACATGGGATAGGAGAAGCAGAGGTCTTTGGACCATCAAGACAAGAAGGTCTAAAAGGGTCCAAGAGCACCAACCAGGACCAGAGGGATAAGAAGGATCAGAGCCAAGTGTAGTAGACCCATGTTGAAAGACACAAGAGGCCCAGAACTATGACAACAAGGAAAAGGCATATCAACCAAAGGAGGATCAGGAACAGAGAAATCAGATCAAGGAACACTAAGGGGCTAGAAGCAGAAAGATCAGGACTGAGAAGACCATGACCAGGAAGGAACAGGGCAAGCAACACTAAGAGTCCCTTGATCAGCAGGCCCAGGAGGAATACAAATGACCAGGAAGTCTAGGCCCAGTGAGGCCACGATCCGAAGGTCCATGAGGGTCAGACTTAGGAGGACACTAAACCAGGTTTAGAAGAAATACATGGGCCAGGGTGACCTGCAGTACTGGAACTAGCATGACCAGGGCCAGTGGGACAAGGACAAGGGTACCAGACCTAGGAGGACCATTATTAGGAGGACCATGACAGAAGAGACCAGGGTCAGATAGACAAGAACAAGGTGGAACAGACAAACTAGGAGACCAAGAGGACTAGTAGGACTAGTATGGGGCAGGAGAACAAGGGAGCAAGAGGGCTATGGAATACAAGGTCAGTGGGACCAGCACCAGACGGCCAGACAAAGAAGTATCATAATGAAGACCAGGCTTACATGGACGGGGGGACCAGGAGCAGAATGATTGGGAATAGGCAAACCAGAGGAACCTGATAAACCATGAGCACAGAGGAAATGTAATTAGGATAAGGAGAATGAAAAAGGCTAAGGCAGGGACCCAGTGAAACATGAAAACCAGGATACAGAGGATCGGGACAGGAGTACATAGTAATGTTGGCGAGAGGGACCAGGAAGACTTACCGAGAAGTCCTGGACCATCAGTACTAGGAAAGGATAGGATGATCAGTAGTGGGCCAGCACAAGTTATTACAGACCATGAGGACCAGGGAGACAAGAGCCACAATGATCAGGAACATATTGAGGAGGACTATGAAGATGAGGACTAGGAGGGCAATGTCCAGTATGACCAAGAGACCAGGATAAGTGGGATATGAACAAGGAAAGTCAGGGGGACCAGGCAGATCAGAGAATAAGGACTAGGTGGACTAAAATGATAATACCAGAAGGACCATCAACAAGGCAAAAAGCGCAATGTAGATCAAGGCCTAGGAGACAATTGGTCAGAGTATCCTCTAGAGTCGATTGATCACCTCGGGTAGAAGGCACAAATTGAGGAGGATCAGGAGTAAGAAGGACTATCATAGTCAAGAAGTACAAGGGGAGTGGAAAAGATGGCCAGGAGAGCAGGACCAATACTACCCGGCTCAGAAGGACCTGAACAAGCAGAACCAAGATCAAGTAGGTCAGCACCAGTGGGTGTAGCACCAGGAGGACCAAGAGAACCAGAAACAGAGCCAGTAAGAGCGGCAAGCGTCCTCTCCCATGAGATAGAGTTGACCGAAAGATGTCTTTCTCTGGACTCTACTTCACTAAGATTGAGTCTATCCCCACACTAAGAGTACTAATTCTAGGCAGGCCAGACACAAGAGGCCAGATTGACCAAGGGGGCCAGTAGGACCAGGGTCTGTGGTAAAAGGACTAGGATGTACAGGATGTCCTAGGATCCAACAAGGCAGAAATTGCAAGACTACAATGGGTCCAAAACGCTGCGGCGAGAACTTTATTGGGTTTGCCCAGGACATGCCCTACCACTAGTGCAGTCCGTCGGTTACATTGGCTGCCTGTGGCCAAAAACGTATAGAGTTTAAGGTCCTTTGCATGTCTTTTACAATTTTTAATCTCTCCTCTCCAGGCATTTTGGCCAATCTGCTCACACACTATACCCCCTCCCGTCAACTCCGGTCAATGGGGCAGCATCTGGCGGTTGCTCCGCGGGTGAGGAGGGTAAGTGCTGGTGGACGTTCCTTCTGTGTATTGGCAGCCAAACTTTGGAACGCGCTCCCCATCAGCATTCACAGCTTGAAAAATTACCTGGCATTCCGTAAGGCAATCAAAACTCACCTCTTCCCTCCATTATAGGCTGCTTGTGTTGTCTATAGTTCTGCAGTTTTCTGCTATCAGCGCTGGGACGCCCCTTTGCCGGGGCAGCTGTGCGCTATATAAAACGGCATAACATAACATAACATGTCCTGTCCTGTCCTGGGATGTAGGATACCCAGGACAAGATGACCAGGGCCAATAGGGCCAGAAAAGAACAGGGCCAAGAGGAGCCAAGAGTTGGGGTATCTAAAAGGGCCAGGGTGACCAGAAGATAAGGTTTATGATTATCAGCACGTGAACATAAGAATAAGAAAGACCAGGATGACCAGGACCAAAGCGACCACGACTTGGGTTGCTAGAAAGACCAGGTCCAGGAGAACTAGGCCCAGCATACCTCAAACTGTAAGGATGAGGATTTAGAAGACCCCTGGTCCAGTGGACAAAAAATAATGAGAAAGCCACATACAATGCCAACCGAGAATTGGAGGACCAGGGGATGAACCAGAGACCCAGACAACCAGAGCCAGAATAATAAGCTCTAATAGAACCAGGAACAGAGGGCCAGGATGATGAGGGCCATTTGGACCACGAAGATTATGGAAAAGAGGACCAGAAGATAATGAACCAGGAAGACCAGGGTGAGGAGGAAAAGGAGGCTCAGAACAAGGGATAAAGGACCGTGAAAACCACAGCTAGGAGGATCAGGCCAGAAGGCTAGGAACAGGATGACCAGCAGGATAAGGAACAAGGGTCAAGAACATCAGAATCATATCTATGAGAAATAGGATGATCAAGAGAATGAGAATTAGTGCCAGTAGGACCAGGGGCCACAATAAGTAAGGAAGATGAGGGGGCAGTTCCAAGGATATAGGGAGGACCAAAGCAAGGAGGACTACATGCAGTGTGACCAAGACCACAGTTCTGGAGTGCTATGGGGACCAGGACCTCAGTACCAGACCTCAAAGTACCACATGGGGCAGAAAGACCAGGTTTTGGGGGCAGCAGGATGAGGGTAAGGAAGATCAGGGAGACAAGGACAGCCAGAGCCACAAAGAACAAGGGCACCTGGACCTGGATGGTGAGGACCAAAATGACTAGGCTCGAGAGCAGCAGGAGGGTCCGTCCGGGTCCAGCGGCTACCTGGAAAACTCAGGGATACACCTCTTGCCGCTTGAGAGGACACCGCAGACATTGCTACTGCCGGTACTTCGTTTGGGAGCAGGAGCGGGACCGGACTACACGTCCCAGGCTCCTTTGCCACCACTGCAGTTGACCACGCACCCGGAGGTGCCTACTTAATTAGCGGAAACCTCCCGCAGCACTGGACGCGTGCGCCCGTCGGAGGCTGGGCTGGGCCTATTCCCTTTCATCTGCACTCCTGTTAAGGTACAGTTTATCCCTTACTATCCCGGCACATAACTATGTTGAAAGGAAAGGGTTGTAAAGAGAAGTGCGGAGGGAGGGTCGGAGCAACATTGGACTCTTTCCTAGTAAGAGCGGCAAGCGTCCTCTCCCATGAGATAGAGTTGACCGAAAGATGTCTTTCTCTGGACTCTACCTCACTAAGATTGAGTCTATCCCCGACACTACCTCCCGAGTCTGTCACTTTACCACTTGCAACGTTGCCAATTCCTGTAACCCCAACAGTCCTGGTATTAGATAAGAGTGGCTGTCTTCCTGTAAACCACATTATAGAATCTGCTCCAGGAAGGGGCCTAGACCGCTCCCCCCAGATTGTCTCCCCATTGAATTATTCTTCACCGCTGCCACCCGCCAAACGAACCAGAGCAGGCGGGGCCATCAATGGCACAATAAAACCCAAGATCACTCGCGTTCCGAAACCTAAACCTGCCCAAATGAAGGCCCATGCCATGAACCCAAAGGTAATATCACTACCGGAGCAAGCAAATACTTTGTTACCTCCGGACCGTAGTGGATCAGAGGCCGGGCTGGAGATCATAGGAAAAATAAATGAGGTACTGGCTCCCATTCTTGATAAACTGATCCAAATTGAGTTCCGCTTGGTGGAGTTGGAATCGCAGAATCGGACTCTACTTGCCAGAATGCCTGCCACCCACGTCCCCCACCCATTAACATCCATAACTCAAAAACCATCAAGAGAAACTCGGGACACTCCTCTAGTGGCAAATTCGAAGCAACCATTAGCACCGTGTTTACCACCTGGAGGCCTTGCCAGTCATCTAATGCAAGACCCCAACACTCCCCAAAACGCCAATCCAATTGGGTCCACGCAAGGCCTTCTAGGCCTGAAGGAAAGAGCCATCACCTTCCAGCCATTATTATCCCAGAAGGGTCAAATGAGAGTTGCACATAAGGCAAGAACCCAAGATCAAAATGTCAGAGCGCAACAGATTTTCCGGCATCACATCCTTCATCTTCCACCTGCCGCTGCCCCATTGGTCCTGGTTCTAGCAAACGTCCCTCTTCTCCGTGAAACTACTGGACAGTTAATGGACAAATGTTTGCACTGGTTACTTCACAATGTTAACGTGACCGATCGGGGGAGGAAGGTGTTGGCTCATGAATTGATTATGGCCAGGAGAGTTGGCTAGGTGGGGGGACAAAGCAAACATTATGATGGAGATTGCGTGGTAATCAATTTTAATAATTTGCACGCAAGTGCCTCCCTCCTGGCTAATCTACATATTCCTGCAGTAAGGAACACCCAGATAATACCCCTAGCGTTGGAATATTTTTATGCCGGCCAGGATGACCCCAGGGGGAGGGCTTAAATGGACAAAACTAGGAATTTATTAACTGACTGGAACGGGGGTCCCAACATAAATCCCGGGATCAGTCTACAAAATACATTCGCTACCCTGTCTAATATGGAGGATTGTGATTGACTAACCCTGTCACCATCCCAATCATCCATCAAATCTCCCATCACAGCCATAGCAGAAAACAGCTTACGACCACCTCTACTTAATCCAACACCTTTTGAAGTGGTCCCTGAAGATGTAACTCTGGCACAAGGAACTCAGGGACATGGGCAGACCCCCCCATCCCCCCGAATATAATCAAGGGCTCCAGAGCAAACATGGTATCGTGGAATGTGTCAGGCTTAGCCTCCAAATTAATGAACCAACATTGGCTGAATGAGTGGCAAGATATGGAGTTAGTCCTATTCCAGGAAACTTGGGCAATAGACCCTCCCTTCTTCACGGGCTTTCGTTCCTTCCTCTCTCCAGCTGTGCCTGCAGCTTCAGGAAGGGCAAAGGGGGGCTTACTTACACTAATCTCAAATACCTCACCACTCCAAGTCAGACAAGTTGGCCCGCTACACACCCATTTCCAGATACTAGAGTTGGACATTAGGAAACAGAATATTTGTACTCTCGTCAACTTCTATAACAATGAATTTGGGAGAAACTCTAGGGCTGTGGTGGATGCCTTAGCGGTGGAGATTCACAAATTGTATAAAGGGAAGAAAGGGGGAAACGTGAATCTCATATGGGCGGGGGATTTTAATACCAATCTATGTAAACGTACTGGGACTAGAGTCTGTGGTGTAGAAACCACTGACGGTAATCCCCTCCTGCATTTCTCGCACAATGGGTATGGAGAGGCCTTAAACAACTTGTTATCTCAGTGGAATTTGTTTATATTAAGCGAGTCTAATGAAAACGGGCAAGGGTCAACTTTTAGAAGAGGCACTCAGGAAACTACTATCGATTTTGTCTTAGTGTCTGGACATCTACTTCAGAAGGTAGACCTTAAGAGCATTAGGTTCTCACCCCATAGCGACCACGCCATCCTACTAACTCAGTTAAACATCCTTCCTACACCCAAAGAACATAATCTGGTTCTTGCGGATGTGAACCTGTCCAGAAAAAATGGTTACCAACTAAAATGGACAGTGGTAATAAAATAAAATTTGGTCCCCAAAATTCTGGCACATATAAAGAAAGACATTATAGAATGCCTGGGAGAAGACCTAACCCCTGCAGACATGGTCATCAGATTCACTGCCCGTCTGGCAAAAATAAAAATAGTAATTACGCGGGCAAAGTCATCAAACTTCGCAGCAAAAAAGGGGTGGTTCGACTCAGCCTGCACTAAAGCCAAAACAGACCTTGTAAACGCCTTAAAAACCTCCCCAGGGATTACCCTAAGATTCGTTTACTACGCTTAGAATATAAAATAGCCAGGAGGGTGAGAGAGAATGATTTAAAATCACAGGCGTGGGATGATCTTGAACAAGCAGCCAGCTCTGGCAGTAGCAAAGCTTTCTGGGAAGTTGTAAACGCTCCTTATTTTAAAGATATTAATGACCCCGTACTAGATGTTCATGTAGACGAAGAGTCTTGGGTGAGACATTTCGAAGAGATCTTTAGGTTAACCCCTCCTGCATTCACACAAACACCCTCCCCACATAACACTCCTCAGGAAGGACTAGTCTTCACTACACCCGAGCTCCGAAGGGCACTAAAACCTGTAACCCCGGTAAGGCACCAGGGCCTGACGGTGTTCCGATTGATCTCTTCCAAATTGATTGCGACATGTGGGTCCCCTTACTTACAAATACTTTTAACAGCATTGTGCTAGCAGGCCCACCTCCTGTGTGGAATCAGAGCATAATAGTCCTGATTTATAAAAAAGGGGATAGGGCCTCACCAAAGAATTACCAACCTATATCCCTCCTCAATACCACTGCCAAACTAATGGGGAGGGTCCTATTGGCTAGATTGGAGGAGTGGGCAGAATCACATAATATAATCATGAAGGCACAATATGGGTCCAGGAGAGGTATGGGGACAGTCGACCAGTGCCTAAACCTTTCCCTAACTATAGGGAAGTATTCGAAGGCCAGAAATGGGAAACTATACATGGCCTTCATGGACCTAACATCAGCCTTTGACTGTGTGTCACATTCTAGGCTATGGTCCATGATGGATGATATGGGTTTAGACCCGCCGATTATTGGGTTCATCCACCAGCTGTATGCCAATGCTACTGCCTGTGTAAGGTATGGTAGAAAGGGGGAGTGTACACGTCACTTTAAAATTGAAAAGGGAGTTAGACAGGGGTGTGTGCTCGCCCTGTTCCTTTTCTCAATCTATACGAACGGGTTTGAGTCCTCCCTGTCTGCCCTCTCTTTGGACGTACCCAAATTTGACTAAACCCCCTCCCGATTTTGGCATACGCCGATGATGCGGTGTTGATGGCAAGAACTGGCCTGGCCCTACAAAAACTAATTAAAGCTTACGCCATCTCTATGGCTTCCCTTGACTTAAAGGTAAATGAAACAAAATCTTTCATAATTGTGGCCGGAGAGACGAGAGGAGAGAAACTCCCGCACTTCCAGATGGCCGGCAATGAAATTAAGGTGGTGGACTCCTTTTCATACCTAGGAGTGTTCTTTGATAAGGATCATACTTGGTCCAAACTAGTAAAAACAAGAGCCCAGGGTATGCAAAGGAGCCTAAACGCATTTAAAAGATTTGCAAAAAAGTTGGGTGGAAGCTCACTGGACGAAACTAAAAATATTTACCAAGCCAAAATAAAATCAGCCACAACATATGGAGCAGGCGTGTGGGGCATGGCCAATGCTGGCCTGTTACAGCAAATGGAAGACTCCTTTTTTAAAAACTGTGTGTCCTTACCCCAATCGGCCTCAAATTATATTTTACATTTCGAATTAGGGCTCCCCTTTCTGAGCGACACCATAAGAATGGCCCGGTCCTCTTGTGGCTATCAATTTGGCAAAGAACTACGGTCGACTTGACACAAACCATTATAAGAGAATGCTGCAGCCTAGATTATTACAAAAGAATTGGGTGGCTAAATCATGTAGAAACTGTATTGAAGGCTATAGGGAAGGAAAAACTCTTTCAGGACCCTGCCTCCTGTAAGGGGGTCACAAAGAAACGGTTAAAAGATCTATATTCCCAAAGAGCAGAATACGCCCGCAGGGAAAAAAAACGGTTCCATCACTCTACTATTGCGTATGACTTGGTCCCATCAATACCAGGAGATGGTTTCCATTACCTAGCACGGATAAACAACGCGCAGCACAGATTTATTCTACTGCGCTTCAGATTAAACATGATCCCGTTACTCCTGGGATATCCACAAAAAAAGTATAGGCTAGCAGATCTCAATCGCTGCCCCTGTAACAACCTTGCGGCGCAGACAGATCTGCATATCCTACTATTCTGTCAAAAATATTCAGAGGAAAGGAAATTATTTATACTGCCAATTCTGAGGCATCATAATTACAGGCAATGTCGGGTCGCAATGTATTTCTTGAAAGCCCTACGTGACCCATTTGTCTGTTTCTGTGTCGCCTCATATTTATGGGCCTGCCTCAGGAAGAGGAAAAGGGTGGGCATAGTTTCTAGCAGCACCCTGTAATCATATTATGAACTGTTCTTTTTATATAACTGATTTTAAAGGTTTTAATTGGATCACAGCTAATTTTTTTTAATAATGTTTTAACTAATGTATATATGAATATTTATTGATCTGGACATTTTTTATATGTATTCTTGTGCTTTTATGGTCTATTTACAATGATCGAATAAAGCTGTGTGTGTGTGTGTGTGAGACTAGGCTCAAAAGGACTCAAACAAGGTGAACTAGGACAAACAGGCCCGGACCAGTTGGTGCAAGACCAGAAGACAATAAACAGGGCCAGGAGGGCTCAGCCAATCTAAATCAGGAGGACAGAGACTAAGTGGGCGAGACCCAAAGAACCAAGACACACACGAGGCAAGATGGATGAAGGTAATCAGCAGGATCAGGAGCTGGTGCACTAAGAATCAGATGAATAGGGCAAGGAGGCTTATAAGGACCAGGTCAAGTGGACGAAGGTCAAGAGGACCAGGAAGCAACAAGAAGAGCTAGGAGATGAAGCCCTGGAAGGACCAGGACGGTCCGGAGGAGGAGGGCCAAGAGTACTAGGCATAAAAAGATTCAAATAAGGAGGACAAGCAGCAAGAGGATCACGTCCAGTGGGCACAAAATCAAAAAGAGAATAAGGACTGCAAGGACCATGAATACCAGGGCCAGAAGAACAACAGCTAAGAGGACCAGGGCAAGGAGGCCCAATAGGACAACAACCATGGAGACCAGGATGATCAAAACACAAAACCCCAGGAGGATCAAGCCCTGGCATACCAGGACAAGGAAGACAAGGGTGTTGATGAAAAGGAGGACCAGGACAAGGGGGGCATGATAACAGGAGTCAGGATGATGGAGATAGGTGACTAAGAATAAGGTGAACAGACCAAAGAGGAACAGGACTAAGAGGGTGAGTTAGTGCAGAACTAGGATGACAACGAGCAGGAGGGCTAGGGTCCAGGACTATCATGACCAGATAGGGGTGGACTAGGCGAACTAATCAGATCCAGAGCAGGTGGACTAGGGTCATTTGGACCAGGGGCCAAATGGAGTGGGATTTGGTGGGCTATAAGGATCATTGATAAGCATGAACCAGGCTAGGAGGACCAGAGGCAAAAAAGCAAGTGGACCAGGGCCTGGAGTACCAAGTGGAATGGGAGATCCAGGACCTGATGTAGCAGGGCCAGGCTGATTAGGATTGGGGACAAGGACAACCAGAGCCAGGAGGACCAACTAAACCAGACCAGAACCAAGATGACCATGCCCACTCCAAAAGGACCTAAAAAGGAGGGCCAGGACCCATGGGCGCTGTAACTGGTTGATCAAGAGAACAGGCACAGGGACCAGGAGCATGAGGATGACCCAAACCAGGGGGCCTAAGAGTGCCAGACACAGAAGGACTAGGTGGAGAGGACTCAGTAGACAAGCAGGGTGTAAGAATAAGTATGTCAAATGGGTCCAGGAAGGACATAAATGAGCAAGGGCCAGGACCAGGAAGGGACAGGAAGAGACAGAGCCAGTAAGTCCATGGCCAGGAAGGACATGGGTTTGGGGTCCAGGGCCAAGTTGAGAACCGGGAGGAAAAAGACCACCCTGAAAAGAAGGACTTGCAACAGCACCAGGAGGAGGACCAACACCAGAAGGTATAGAATGACCAGGAGGAGAAAGAAGAAGACTTTGTTCAGGAGGACACGTATGTGATTCTATACCATGTGCATTAAGATATCCCTTTTGTAAATGGTACTTATTTCTGCTTCTTATACTGGCAATCCCTAGAAATCCCAACCTTTTCAGAACTTATAGAACTGATGGGAAATATTTGCTGCAAAATCAGAGCATGCAAAGTGAATAAAAAGCCAGGACTGTTACCCTCTGAGCTCGGATTGATTCTAGATGCTGTCTGATGCTAGCAGAATAGTCTGAATGTGGAGAGACTGAAACTAGGCAGAGGGGCCTAAAGGTGCGATGATGAGAAGAATTGTGACGGGTGGGTGAAATGGATTGCTCTCCGTGAAAGATGGCAAAAAGGGTTTGAGAATCTCAGAGGGCTAAAGTAAGCAAAAATAGTTTGTGGCTAAGAAAGTGGGCAAAGGGTATGGCAATCAATAAAGGGGAGTTGGGGACCATAGCAAGATTCTGATGAGAAGAAGGTGGGTCACGAAGGCTGCAGGCACAGAGGGTCTCTGAGTAACAGAGCTGTCTGATTGCTAGCTGTGATAGTACTGACCAAGGCCCAGTAGTGGTAGCTTCAGCACCAGGTGAGTGGTCTGTGAAACTCTGAAAGCAAATTGAAGGGAATTCAGAGAGGTACATATGTGACATAAGTGTTTGGAAGGCCAACAAAGAGCCTTTGTTTCTCTGGACCAATAGAGTAGTCTGTATGACTCACAAACTTTTGTGCTGACATTCCATGTGCATATCACATGCGTGTATGTGCGGTGAATGTGTAGCAGGCATGTAGTACTAAGACTCCGTTTGTGGTGAAAGTCTGAGTGCTGGGACCAGTAGAATGAATTCTGGATGTCCGTCCCAGAGAGTGGGATTGTATTGACTGCATCCCTGTTGATGCAGTTGGAGACCTTAACACCAAAGTGAGGGGGATAGAGAAATGGCTACCCACAGACATTCAACTAGGTCCTTGCTTGTAAAGGGCTGCTGATTAGTTCTTCCTGATCAATGACATTTAATAGATTGAAGGAGTGAGAGGTAGGTCAGCAATTTCTGTTGCTAAAGGTGAGGAAGTTACTAAGCAGGTCCTGACCCTTGTCTATGCCTGAAGACTGCTCATACTCAGTGCTTAGTTTGTAAAATATGAAGTCCAGGTGCTCAAATGTTTGTCGGAGGCCACACCTACTTTGCCTCGGCTCCACCCACTTCCTCCACTGGCTCCACCCACTTTATTGACTCCACCCACATCCTCAACTGGTACTGCTAAAAGTCAGATGTGATAGCCTACGCCTACTCATGACTGTACGGTAAGTTAGAGGTAAAACTATTGATCTGTTTGGATAGCGCTGCATGGATTCTCAGCCAAATTAATAGGAAAATCTGCAACCCCAATCCTTCTCCCTCCTCCTTCATTACTTTGGATCTGCAGCCGCTGGTCCATGTCCTGGTCACAGTCACTGTAATCTTCTTTTATGAAAGCATGGTCACCAGAAGGCTCAGTCATTTCCCCACCTTCCTGACATGAGACTTCATTTCTCACATCCCGTTTCCTGCCTAACTATGCCTACAACTTCCTAGATTGTGCCAGTGTGTGATTTCCAAAGAGACCCACCTTCAAGTGGATACAAAAATAATTAAAACGTGAAAAACAAATATCTGGAGGTGGGGGCTTGAGCCTTACTGAAAATGGTAAGTTATCCATTTACCACGTTACCAAACTAGTTACAGTTTTCACAAATTGGCTTTATGCTTGATATTGCATCCCGTGCTGCACAATGTGCACATCGACAACTCTTGCGCCCCCAGGTCCCACAGCACTGCAGACATAAAGTATATGGTCACCACAGTACTGCCACACTCTGCTAACTCTGCACAAGCTGTAAACAAGTGAGCAGATATCGCCTCGAGTTACATGTGTATGAAGTGAACTTTAGACATTTCAAACACAAGAAACCAGTTGCCGGACTCTGCGCTTAGCGGGCGCAACTCATCATGATACAGTCAGTGATCTTAGGAACTGCCAGCTCACAGTTTTAAGGTGTATTTCACCACATTATTCCATGAATTGGGCCATCACCCCCCACTCCTAAGATTTGGGAATCCACATCTGACTAAATTGTTTGATTTACAGAATGCGCAGCTTCTTAGAAATGCAAATTATTCTGAGAGTGAATAAGCATAGTTTTTAGTTATTTATAAATACGTCTTTGAGCAAAGTGAACATATTTCCAAGGCATCAATTTTCACTGGGGCGACCTCCTAACAGGAATTAGATGCAGGTAATGTCCATGCAGGATATAATATGCAGATTCCTGTGGTTGCCTGTCTAGGCAGTAAACAATGTTGTGAATTTGCAGAATGCAGTGGGATGTAACACATAGTACGTGTAGAGGTCTAGGGTTGTAGGGGCTCTGACGTGGGTTGATGTAGTGTCTTGCACTTGTCATGGTGTCAGACAGTACCTTTGAGCTGCAGTGACTTGCACCAGTGGGTGTAACATAGAGTACAAATATGTAGAGGTCTAGAGTTGTAGGGCCTCTGACGTGGGTTGATGTAGTGTCTTGCACTTGTCACGGTGTCAGGCTGTACCAATGGGATGTAACACAGTCCATTTAGAGGTCTAGGGTTGTAGGGCCTTTGACGTGGGTCCAGGTAGTGCCTTGCACTTATCATGGTGTCAGGCTGTGCACATGTGAGGTGCAGACGTGCAGTGACTTGCAGTAGTGGGATATAAGCCAGAGCACGCGCAGAGGACAAGAGTGAAGGGTACCCTGGATTTGAGGCTTGATGTAGTACCTCAGGCTGCCTTTTTAAAGGCTAAAAAGAGGGATCCTTCCGAACAACCCCTTAACGAAAACATGAGAGCGCAAGGTAATCAAATTCAAACCGGAAAAGTGAAATCTCCTGCTAGAAGCATTCATGCCACTCCCTCTAAGAGATGCTTCTGCAGGCTGCCCGGGGTCCACGAAGGAGACCCACTAAGAGGGCGGCCGCCTTAGTGCCACAAGATGGCACAGGAGGGAGCCTCCCAGTGGTTGGGACCCTCAGGGGTCCGGTGTCCCGCGTCACTTCCGGGCAGAGGGGGCGGGGGGTGAGGTACATATACCTCTCACCGCCCACTGGACGCCCTCTTTGTCCACTACCCTGACGCCGTTTGTTTAGATGTGTCCCCGGAGCTGCTGTCGTTCATAGCGCGGTGAGTGCATACCCGCCCCTCCCCGCCCGGCCTCCCCGTTGGGGGGGATACCTGGGGCAGTATCGGGGGCAGGGCGGCCCGCCCATGTCTGCGGTCTGCCTTGGAGGGGGGGGTTTGGACACCTCTCGGGAACAAGGGTTGCGGGCATGTGAGGTGCTCCCCCCCTCCTGGGTGGGGGTTGAGGTGGGCCACCTACGCCGGGTTGCTACGGGGGGCCCGGCCACGGGTTATAGGTGACCATGGCCCGAGGGGGTCTGTCTCAGCCCCGGCAGGAGGCTGGTGAGGTAGGCCCTGCCCCGTCCCACTGCGTGGGGAGGCCCACGTGGGACCCTGGCCCAGCTGCATAGCTGTGGCACGGGTGCGGGTCTGGGGCAGAATTGAGGGGATTTGTCCCCGGCCTTTCAGGAGTAGGCGATCCTCACCCGGCTAGCCCCCAGGTATGGGGGTGACCAGCACCACTCACCACCGGTCCGGCAGGGGACCCCGGGCAGCCTGCAAAGCAATAAACTGGCCAGGGAGGGTTTACTCGCGCACGGACCTGGAAAACTTGAGATTGCCATACATGCTAATAGACCCGAATCAGGCTAAAGACTCACGATTTTTGAAGCTCAAAATAACTTTATTTTGGCTGTGTCCGGCTGGAAATTGCCCGTCCATCAATAGAAGGCAATGAAACAGTCTCCCGATTATTAATTTTTTAATCTCCTACTTTCCTCTACTAACATATTGGCTTATATGGACTTCTGGTGGATAGAAACATATTGCGACCAGTACAAAGGGCAGAGCAAGGTGAACAAACAGTTTAAATTATATAGGTTCACTAGAATAAATGAGACTCATAAAAGGGTGTTTGACAAGACTAAACGAACGAGGGGTTAAAGAATGAGAAATAAATACACAATTGAATGAATGGTTACTCAAAAAAAAAAAAAAAAAAAAGAGGAACTTACCTCAAGGGTGCAAAGGCTCAGCCAATGACAACACTCGGTTCCTGCTGCACATTTCAAGCGAGCAGTTCCGGCTAAACACCGAAGAAACGCATGAGAGCAGGGCTGGCCAGCGGCCACTCTTAGAGAGAGTTCTAGTTTATCTATGCCCCTCTCACTCACGGATTGCTCAGTCATACCCCTGCTCGGTATGCAGACGAAAGCAGCAGCACGCCGAGCTGAACGCTTACACTTCAGTGTGCCCCAGCCTCTTTTACAGAGAGGGAAGGTTTATTTACCTTTGAACTGCGCTCACAGTACCACTTCCGATCACTTCAGTGGACGATCTGCGAATACAAGCCTTAGCCGCCCAAGCAGCATGTTTCACAGTCTAAAAAGTGTATTTTTAGAGTGTATAGTTATAAAAATGTTTGCCTTATGGAGCGATGTAATTGTATTTTTCTTTTATTGCTTGGAAGAGTGATACTATTGCACGCTGTGATTCACGCATGTCTTGAGCACTATCGTGTGGGGTGGGGCTTGGCCTCATACACCGGTTAGTAAAAGCGTGCCTGTTTTTTCCCATATGAACTTTCAAACTGCTCCACGTGAGCGCCGAAGTACTCGCCAGCACCCGGAGACCAAAAACAGGTCCGATATTCCAAGTTTAAAACGGGGTAATATAATGATGGCGTCCCCAGAAATAGCGTCACATAACCCTTAGCCTCCCGATGACATAACGATAAATCGCATTATGTGATATGTGACCCGAATCCGGGTGCAAGACCATGCGGTTTCTGGGCTAAATGCTCTGGTAAAATATAACGACCATGATCAAATGAGCAACCCGTGCGTTCTGTGTCCAGCTACCTCTGCGCTGTGCAGAAATGTCCCTCTGTAACTTTAGCAGCCCGCAAGACATACATGTCAGAACACTGCGCTGCTTTGTAAGCAATTCTCTTCCTGCTCAGGGTGCCGATTTCACCCTCAACAGACTTCTTCTATACTCTGCAGCTTTTACAAACTTTAGTGCTTACTACTCCTATTTGGGGGCCTGAAGTGCTTTTCCACATGGATAGCACGCTACACTTTGTGGGTGTGTGGTTGGAAGTGTGTTGATGTTGGCGATGATTATTCTGGCCTTCCGGTGCTGTTGTTCGGCGGACGACCTCCCGCCCAGGGACGCTTTCCTCGTGGTCGGGCGCGGCAGGGTTCAGCACCAGCGTTCACCCCGCCCCCATTAAAACTGGCTCCAGGGCAATCTTGCCCCCAGTGCAGCAGGACGGGGGTGCAGGTAGCCGACGAGTTTGCTTTGCAGTGCGCAGGGGTAAGCCACTTGCCTCACGGTCGGGCCTTTTATCTTTGCAAGGGTACCCCTCAAAGGCAACTGCCTCAGTGAGTTACACGTCCCCCGACTCGCCGAGAGATGGGAGTCGGTTCGGGGGCAGAGAATTGTGGGAAAGGACCTCAAGCTGGTGAATTCACACCTTATTCGCCCTTCAGTAGTTTTACAACTCATGAGTTTGTTCTCCTTGCCAAGCTCTCCCTCGGTGACAACTGATCAATTTTCGTATTACCAGGGTCTTACTGGTTCATCTTTTGTCCCCTTACCCAGTATTTATCCTTCTGATTTAAACAGGTGCTAAAAGGTGGGGAAATCTCTGGCAGTATTTCCATGTGTGGAAATGCAAAATGACGAAGAAATAGTATAATAGTTTACCTGTGCTAGATTGGACAGGTTGGTTTCTGGTGCGTGGCACCTTCACTTAATTGTCAACACCGGCGCTTGTGACGGCCGTTCTTGGCAGCGCTGTCTGTCTATTTAGAGATGACCACACAGCGGGCATTGAATTTTCAATATACATTACAATTCTGTTGCCTGCTGCCCAAGCCATTCCATAGCCTTGGGGGCCTGGAATAGACGGAATCGCCGCACTTGCTCAAGTGTCGGGGTTAGTAGTTGGGATGTTACTTTTACCGGCAGCACACTGGTACTTTCCCTGTGTAAGGGATACATAAGCATCAGTTCCCTGTTTTGAATGCAGACGTAGTGCCTGCCCATGTTTCGTGCACCTATGATAATTTTCCATCTCCTCCTGGTACACCATACCTCCCTGGTTTATGCTCAGCACTTCTTGGAGAGACAGCTATTGCACTCTGCTGACCGGTGATGGTTCTGTTATTTGCTCCATATAAATATTAGACACATGGGTCCGAGCGTACGAAGGATGTGGATCCCAGTGGCGTGTGGCCTGCAGGACTGGTTTGCAGTTTTGGGGGGCATGGGTGACCCGACCGGTCTGCGCAGCTTTCGTATTCACAGGCATGCTAGAAGTGCAGAGTGCAGTGCTTAAATTTGAACTGGGGGAGGGCAAGCTGGGTCCATCCGGACCCTATGTGTACCTTGTCTGAGCACTTCCAGGGCTCAGACAAGGTATAAAATACATCCCCGGTAGCCTGTCCCTTAATTGGATTGCATTGTGATGTACATGGATGACTATCACATTCATTCATTTTCAGATCATTTTGTTGATATCAATTGGGAATTGAATAATGCAGAGGGAGGGACACAAACATATCTTTCACCCTGCCACATAAAGTCACAGTGAGGCTCACGTTACATATTCGACCCAGGCTTTATATTTACAGCCTCTTTTGTTTTATACCACACTGTGAGGAAGTTGCCCATGGACTTTAAAAAGTGCTGCAAGGGCTACTACTGCTATATTCAGCAGCTAGTTTACCTGTGCGATATTGGACAGGTTGGTTTCTGGGGCGCGGCTAGGAACAACACAAACAGCCTGGGATTTATTCATACGGTCCCTACATAACCCCAGCTTAGTTTGCTCCATTGTGCGGACAACATTAAGAGTTCTTTAGAATGGTTACACCTAATAGGCCAATTTGTGATAAGATGGTTGGTCAACTTGTGGGGTTGTCCAAAACCGGAGCTTCTCACTCACGTGGATGTCCGGACAAACGTGTGTAGTGAAGTAAACACAAAGTGGAGACCCAGAATTCATAGGAATGTAAAGGTATATAATGCACCCCTGGTCTCCTGCCCTTGAAATGGATTAACATTGTGAGGTACATTGATGACTAGGTCATGCTTTTATCTACAGATCAGTATAGTGTTATATCAAAAATGAGAATTGGTGGGTGTCACAGATATTATCTGCAGTAATATTAGTGAGCTGCTGCTGTGTTCCAATGTCGAAAATACAAGTCACTATCCCTGTATATTGATGCTTACGGCATCCTAGTCGCTTGCATATTGCCCGTCTGGTGTTCCCCAACTCCTCACCGCAGAGACACCTAAGGGTCTGTCCATGGTTCATTGCGTGGCCAGTGATTGTTTACGTTTCTTAAAGACACCCATTGCTAGGCCCCATGCTCCTGTTTGCACTAGTCATTGGGCAGGGCGGAACTTAGCGGGGACTGGCACCAACGTTAAGCGGTCATTGGGTCCATGTTATAGACACTTAAGCACACCTGATACTATCAGAGGAGAACATGTCAGACCAATGCCTTTCACTGGGCCGGCTGCCCCCCGGCTCTTGTGCAAAGATGTATCATCATGATGCCTGACTTAATCGGGGAACATAGGTTTCTTCTGTTTCATGACCTGTTCTGTCAGGGCAATGTATCTCCCGGTGTTGCACGAGTGGAAACCTGACGTCACTTTGATCAGTGGTGGCCGGGAGGGCCCGGCAAGAATGTAGTAATCGTCACCAGTGGGGGTGTGATGACTTGTGATCAGGTTAGGTGGAAGTAGGGGTCAACTCTTAATTTAACAAGGATATGACAGCCACAGACTCTCCCGGTCCTCCAAGTGCATTAAGACTCACAATAAGGGGAGTTTGGGGAAAGGTGCGACTTCCATTACAGATGCACCAAGACATCTGCAGCAGTGAGTGCCGCTTTGCTGCTAGGATATGTAGGTTAAATAGGACGGGCAGGTCCTGCCGGGGTGCCTGCCACATGGCCACTGGCAGGTTTTTGGGTGATTGCTAAGGGCATAGGAGGGGTCAGGGCAAAAGAAAACCTGGTTTGATTCACCGGATGCGGGTGGTGGTGGTTTCAACCTCAGAATCACAGGATCAGAACCTGTTGGGTTTATCAAACTATCTTCATAAAAAGCATATAGTTACTTAGGAATTTTCAGATGTTCAAATGCGCAGGGACTGATGCAGTGACGCACCAAAGACAATTCCCTAAGGGTACTGGACTATGACGCAACATTAGTACAATACAGTTATATCAGTTATTCGGGGGAAGGGCAAACTTGATATCCAGCTGACGGGAATGTCCCTCAGAACAACCATTCGGTACCTCAGGACTCTCCACCTATGGCTATGAGAAGGCCTGCCCCTTAGCTGGTCCAGCCAGGGGGTGTAGGAGTGGTCGCCCTTATAGGGGGAAGGGTCCTTAAGGTGCGGGGCACACTTATGGGAGGACTATTGCTGACAGGTGTACTAAAGCTATCCTACTTTTCCCCCCTTGCATCCCAGCGACACTCCCATCGGTGCGGGGCACCAGCAGCAGTACGTTCAGTTGGGACTGGTGTATTATGCACAGGCAGGCCGCCAAGCAATCTGGACTAGGTTCGGTCACGCACAGTAGGCAGAGGTGTCCAGGGGAATCACATAAATGGGGACTGCACCAGGACATGAAACTGTACGTTAGATTCAGAAATAATGTTTCTGCACCACTCATATTGTTAACGTGACAGGCATTCCCTAAGGCCTCTTTTTTAGACGCACCAGTAGCGGGGCAGGCGCGTACTTTAGGGAGGATGGTTACAAAGGTATACTAGCCTGTGGTGGCCAAGCTAGCAAAATTATCACCCTCTGCTACTAAGGGGAGCCCCTAGGGTGAAACAGCGGGGGTGCTTGCTACTCGGACAGAGGACAGGAGGCTCAAGGAGCTTTGCGAACTTGTATTCCAAAGGCACCCTGTTAGGCACCATAGGTTTGAGGGGGTGCAGTGGTACTGTACAACAAGGTGCAGAAGTTCGGCACGGGGCCACTCGCGCCAGGGGGGGACAGTAGCATGGTGACTCAGCATCTGTAGATCGCTTGCAGATGGTGATGGTCTGGCAGGCAATAGGAAAAGAAAGGGCAGGTAAGTTCTGCGTATGATTTACTACAGGGCTCCACTAGCCAAGAGCACTGGCCCCGTGTACACACTTGAATCTCGTGGGGGAGAGGGATCGGTTGCAAGAGATGAAGTCCTCCATGTGTAAGTTAGGCAACAATTGGGGGCATGGAAGTTATGCTTTTTCTTGCCTAGTCCTAGGGGAGTACTTTGAAGAAGATGGGGTTCACCTGCTAATAGTGGCCTTGGACTTGTTTGCTGGACCGGTGAGAGGCCCGGGTATCAGCGGGATGGAGGTAATAGATGCCCCCTTGTCCTGAGTGGGTATGGACGTGTTTGCTGGACCTGGGAGAGGCCCTCGAACCAGCAGAAGGCAGGTAGAGATGCCTAAGTGCAATGCAGAGTGTATAGGAAGGTGTGCAGTACTCAATATAGAGGGTGTAGCAACCCAGATTTCTTTATTTTGCCAGGATCAATTGTTTGGGTAAATACCCGGAACAGAGGGGGTTTGGCTTTTCAGGCATGGCTTGCTGCATGCCAAGTCCACAGGCAAACGATTCTGCAGCCACTCATTCCGCATAGGGCAGCTACCACAGCGTTTAGGGCAGGCCTGTCAGCTGAACGCATCAAACAGGTGGGGCGCTGGGAGCCCCAGTGTTACAAGAGATACATCCGGTCTTGTAGGCCACTGAAATGGGGCTATGGACTGGGGGAAGGTGGTGGCTAGGATATCCAGACATGCGCTGGACCTGCTTGCTGGAGAAGCTGCAGCAGAAACTGGGGGGGGGGTGGATTCCTCCTACTAAGGTGATGGTCATACACCTGGGAGGGAATGACCTGGCAGCTCTGGGGAGAAGGGCACTGTCAAGAAATGACGGTCACCATGTGTAAATTGAGCAACCAGCTGGGGGCCTGTGAAATATGATGGTCTGAGATAACGCCCGGCGGGTGTGGCAGGGCGCATGATCTAAGGAAGCCATGGAGGTCTCTCGCAGGAAGGTTAACAGTGCCATGAGGAAATTCACTGAGCAAAGGGGTTTTGGCTTCATCCGTCATGGGTTACTGCACTCTAAGGCCACAGGGCGTTTGGATGAAGATGGGGTACACCTGTCCAGAGTGGGTATGGACCTGTTCTTACTTGATCTGGGGGAGGCCTTGGAGACAGCAGGGTGTAAGGAATGGAGGCTATCTTGGTGGGGGGCTCTGGGGTGACGGTGGCCACACCCAGAGCTGTGCCGGAGTTACAGGGCGATCCACAGGCTGTAAGGTACATGCGGGTACCATCTGCAGAAGCACAACAAGGGTGCAAAGGCCAAATATCCCCAGGGAGGTCCTCGCGTTGGACCCTGGAGGAGCGACGGCGCCCGTTAGTCCTACGGGCGGTTGTGGACCTGAGCAACCGGGGTTGCCTGGCAGGCTCCGCCCCTTATGGGGCGTGAGCAGGGGCATGGGCTGTTGGTCCACCTGTGGGAGGGGTCTTCCCTCCCCCAAAATATGGCAAACACCGTTGGGTGGGGCCACGGTGTAATTTGGCTCATCAGGTGGCAGGCGGCGAGGGGCTGCCTGCCTTGGGATCGCCCTTAAGATAACCCACCATGTTGGCATATTTGTAATGCTAATAAACCTGCAGCAGTTTTCTCCACAAAGAAGGTGTCTTGTCTGGTTATTTCTCTAGGAGATTGCTGTATGGGGGGATGGCGAGTGTTGCCGATATTGGCACTATGCAGGCTGCCCGGGGTCCACGAAGGAGACCCACTAAGAGGGCGGCCGTCTTAGTGCCACAAGATGGCACAGGAGGGAGCCTCCCAGTGGTTGGGACCCTCAGGGGTCCGGTGTCCCGCGTCACTTCCGGGCAGAGGGGGCAGGGGATGAGGTACATATACCTCTCACCGCCCACTGGACGCCCTCTTTGTCCACTACCCTGACGCTGTTTCCCTCCCTACCGCATACCCGGCGTTCAGGCAGGGTGTGGGGGGGGGTTTGTCTAATGTATTCTTTTGTGTTTCAGGCGGAGTACAGGGCGATCCAGAGGCTGTAAGGTACATGCGGGTACCATCTGCAGAAGCACAACAAGGGTGCAAAGGCCAAATATCCCCAGGGAGGTCCTCGCGTTGGACCCTGGAGGAGCGACGGCGCCCTGTTAGTCCTACGGGCGGTTGTGGACCTGAGCAACCGGGGGTTGCCTGGCAGGCTCCGCCCCCTTATGGGGCGTGAGCAGGGGCATGGGCTGTAGGTCCACCGGTGGGAGGGGTCTTCCCTCCCCCAAAATATGGCAAACACCGTTGGGTGGGGCCACGGTGTAATTTGGCTCATCAGGTGGCAGGCGGCGAGGGGATGCCTGCCTTGGGATCGGCCGTAAGATAACCCACAATGTTGCCATATTTGTAATGCTAATAAACCTGCAGCAGTTTTCTCCACAAAGAAGGTGTCTTGTCTGGTTATTTCTCTAGCAGATTGCTGTATGGGGGGATGGCGAGTGTTGCCGATATTGGCACTATGTGATTGTCTCCAAGTAGCAGAGAACTGAGAAGCAGCTTCCAGGCAGGCTCTGCTTTCCTGGACAAGAGCCAGCCGGGCCCCACTGGGCAGAGGTGAGTGGGTGCGGACTCTGCTGAGAGAGTGCTAAAACTGCCTGGCAGGCCAGACACACACCTACTTCTGGTAAGGCAGGGCAGGCTGAGCGCTGCGAACCCTTTCACTTTCGTAGGCGCTAGGAATGGTAAGCTTCCTATTGGGTTGTAACACGAAAGCGGGCACCTCTCCGGTCTGCGTGTGCTTGCAGAGCTTCTAAAGAGTGCTGAATCACAGGGGGGAATGGGGGGGGGGGGGCTCTCCGGTCCACAAGCCTGGTCTCTGCTTCTGCACGCAAGGCTTCGAAAGAGGGCTTTTCCACGAAAGGGGGCAGTGTTGGCTCTTGGGAGGGGGGTCCGCACCCACCTAAAGTGGCGTGGAATTCTGGGAGGGAGCGGGGGTCTCCCTTTTCCTTGCCTAATTTGGGGTCCTGTCAGGGAGAGGTGTCTCTCTTCCCTCTGGTAGTGTGGTTTAATGGGGGGGCAGGGTCTCCCTTTCCCTTGGCTAGTGTTCAGTCCTGCAAGAGGCCAGCTCTCCCACCCCCTTGCTAGGGTGGGTTCCTGCTGGAAGGGAGCCAGGTCCCTTCCTCTTAGCTAGTGCAGGGCGGGAAAGGGGTGCAGGGCCTGCAGTCCAGAGCCCCTCTTTAAAACTGCCACAAGCATTTCTCTTGAACTCTCAAGCAGAGATTCTTGGAGCAGAAAAATGTCCTGTCCCCAAATCCCCACCCTTCCCCCAGGCGTGGTGAGCTTCCGGGTGGGGGATCCCTCAGGGACACACCAGACAGAGGTGAGCAGAGTCAGACACGGGAGGGAGAACCAAAGATTCCTGCACACAGAGTGTGACTGCCGGAACCATGAGTGAGGGTCCAAATACGAACATTTGTGAACGTGGAGAGAGCCTGGAGGAAGGGGAGCCTTGAGGCGCTACGCTTCACACTGCTTGCTGCTAGAGGGTGCGCGCCGGGGCCATGGGGCTAGAGCAGATGACTGCAGAGATGTAAAGCCTGGTCTTCAATAACAGGGCGACACCTGTTATTTGCTCACCTACGTTTTCTTTCTATCAATAAAACTCATATTAAGGGGACTATTTGTCACTGTCACAAGGCTGCTAAGTAAGCGTAGCCACGGCTCTCTGTGTGTGTGGGGGGTATAGTGCCTTGTGAAGTTAGTGAAAGTTCCACATGGCGTGGTAGGTCCACACGACCACAATTAGCAGCAAGCAGTTTTAAGGCAGGAGCTAACCTTCCTCCGGCCTTACTCCACTGTCAGGAAAATGTGGACAAGGCTGAGATCTTCAAGGATGTGCAGGTGCGAACAGTGCACTGTATGAATGTCATGCATTCACTGTACTTGCTTGCAGCCTTGCACACGGTGCCCGGCGCCGGAGGAGGCATGATTGTTCAGCCTCATGGCAGGCCTGAGGCCTCGGACTCGTCACTTGGATGGTCCGTTCACTCATAAAGTTGTCATTATAGCCAACTACCACGGTAACCAGCCGTCACCACGGCACGCTCAAGGAAAAAGCAGCTTGGTTTGGGCAACTTACGGTTACTGGTGGTGGTGGTGGGTGCCGGGAGGCACTGCCTTCATTAATAGGCCTGCTGCTGCCTGCCCTCGACTCGGCTGCGTCCAACTGCTGGTGATGACTCGTGGGGTGCAGGTGTGCAGGGGCATGGCAGTTTGAAAGCAATCTACGTAGCACGCTGCCGCAGCACAGCTCCTACCCCCACAGAACCAAATCCAGCCCAATCAGTGATCCGCCCACAGGCAACACTGAACTAAGGGCCGCGGCCGCCACCGACCTGAGGCAAATTCAGATAAATGGTTGGAATGACTGATCCTTTCTTTTTATTATTGGAGCTCACAATCACTCTTCACGACTGCCGGGGACTCAAGAGACAAACAACACTGTCTGCAGTGGTGAATCAGTGAGTGAGGTAATTATATCACTGACTTTTCCACAATGCTATATGACGTGCAGACGCATGGTGTAGACCCGGCTCTGATAAATAAGTGCCGGTGCTAAGCTCCGGCACGCACAGGCACAAATTAAGCACTGAGTCATACTTCATTGTGCTCTTGTATTGGATACTCCTGCTTGGAGGCATCACCATGAACAAAGGCAATGCGTGAGCTAAATTAAGACACAAAATTAGAGAGTGAGAGGTATAAGCAAATGCACATCCTCCCTAATAACTCATCTATAACCAACAGGTGTGTGGGCTCCAATTTCGGGATTATCCTATTTGGTAGTCACCTCCCACATCACAGATGCTTAAATATATTAGGAGACGACACGTCACTCACAATTTTTAGTGGCATGTTCATAGGTGCCTTCTCCTCATCCGCCTAGGTGTGTACTACTCGGGTGGGCTGAACATGACTATGAGGCTGAAATTAATTGTGTGTTCAGTGTTAAATGTAATTACATTCCCTTACAAAAGGATACAACTCCTGAGCTAAGAAAAACTATACAAAAGATGGTGGAGGAAGCAATGAATAAACATTGGATCACCTTAAAAGGATACCATATACCATTGCGAGTTGCTATTAGGAAGGGACGCTCTTAACACGCTCCTTCCAAATACTGAATAGCAATCCCATTTTGCAATTCGGTACTAGGTTACCAAATCACAAAATAGGGCTTTATACATGGAAAAATGCTTTTTTGCGGTCACAAACAGTCCGATTCTGTGAATCAGGCCGTTTATGACTTGTAAAAATCTATGTACATCTGGCCCTCTAGGTCCACCGTGAGATGAGTGCTGTAACCAGTACATTTGGCTGTTTCTTGTGTTTTCTTCATCTTCCCCATTGTATGCCCTTGAAACTTCTAAGGTATAAGATTTTTGAGTACGCCCCTGAGTGTTCTGGGTTCTACATACTACTGATTAGCATATTGTTGTGTTGCTCGCATGCCGAATATATTCATGCCAAATAGTGATGTGAGCTTAAATTTGTGATGTTTTCATTGTGTGACTCCTAGTTATCTATAGGACAGATCAGCAGAGTGTCTGTTCCTCTCCATACTTGTATTCCATACTGCATTACCTCATGTAGGTTACATAACGTTATTGGTCTGAGTCTGTGATTCAAGAATGACTCTGAATCTCTACCACAACGTTTTGCAATTGTTTAGTTTGAGTAATATATTTTCAGGGGGTTCAACACTGCTGTTTAGGTCCAGAGAGGGAACCCATTGACCACTGGTATGCCTTCACCTGGTGGCGATGTGGTAAATCTGAGCATGTGTGGTTCAATTAGCTGGTTTTTTTTGTAGACAATATGTTTGAGGTTGACTACCTCCAGTTTTTGTTTCCCCTGCTTTTCCTTGTAGATATGGTGTACTGTTGGGTGACAGCTGGGTCCTCTAGTCCTGATGAATTTGCCAAAAACTTCATGTAGGCCATTTGTTACATTTACATTATGGTCTGAGCATGTAATTTATTTTAAATCATGTACCGATGGGTTCCACATTAAAGGGGTATTGACGCCCTGTGGACTCATTTTTAGAGTTTAATTGAGAGAGTGAGGCACAAATTCTCTTCTCTTGATGACCTCATCACATATACTAGAGGCAAGCTCACGGAGGGTAGGATCTCCTGTCTGAATAGGAAAGTGCTGATGAAGATAAACTGAGCCAATTAGCAGCACTACCCAAAAGGCTCCTGGTGGTTGCTCCCATGAGTAACTTCCTATTTTTTACTAACCTTTTTTTTCCCTCAGTGCTTGACACTGAACTTACCTTCACACAGTATACACATCCCCAGTAATATTGTCCTTAAATATTTTGGGGCAGGCCCTTATAGCTTTAAAGTATTTAAGGAGCCTTATAACAAGATTACGTTTTTGTGGGGTTGGAGAATGGGGTAGTATTGTTTTTGATTCAATCTGAATGGAGGGCACCCATTTTCTCCGGACGGGCATCTATTTCAGGTGGAGTATGCACAGAAGGCCATGAAGAAGGGGAGCACGCGGTGAGTGGGAAAGCATTAGAGCTATGAGTGAAGGGAACTCCAGCTTTGCCTTTCACTTCTGTAGATATAGGCCTTGGCAACAACATGAAGGGATTTAGGCAAGAATTGAGTAGCCCTTTTCCCATCTTGTTGTGGCTGGGTCGGTACTTGGTGTATCGACATGTCAGGGATTACAGATTGCATTGGTCCCGTCTGCAACAGAACAGGTCTCCTACGTGTCACGCACCTATCTCAGCTGAAAGCTCTTACCTATTTTGCTGGCGAATCCGACAGGCACTAGCTGTCTTTATTTTGTAGTTTACTCACTTGTAAAGGTCCTATTAGGCATACTTTTTGCTGGGCTTGTTAGCCGATCACCATCATATTTTATTGTACGGCTGGCCAAATCCCAGTATTCTTAACAGTTGTTCAGATACAAAAAATATATTATTCTCTTTGTTAACAGAGTAGGCAACTAATGAATACATTATGTATAATAATCTGTTAGTTCCTAGTCATTTGACATATACAATGAACGAAAAGCAGCCTCTTCCACCTTAATGGTGGTACAGGAAAAGTGACAGATTTGTGGCAATCCCTTATCTTCTTATTTTACAAGCACCCCTTCTTTGTTACAGCAAATTGCTCTGGAATAGGGGGTCAGTCTTTTATTATTACAGGGGCTGCAAGTTAAGCGTACAGCAAGCCAAACTATGCAACTCTTTAGCCCTAAACATAAGATCCACTGATAACCACCTTATCTTCAGAAGACTACTCAAGAATTGGCTCTTCCCCACATAATCACCATACTCAAACATAAATACACAGCATATCCCTCTGTATATAACCATTTATTTGGACTATAGATATGTACCTACATATGTGTATTGCTTTGTATAAACATGTATAATAATTATGTTTTTAAAAATATAGATATTTGTTAGTTATTCTAAAAAAAAGTACATATTACTTATAGTTACATTATTCTATGTTTTAAACATGTGTATAAGTAACTGCATAAATGAGTAAATCTTTTATCATAACTATTTATCTACAATTGCTTCACTATTGAATTACTAAAAACAAATAAATTAATTTAAAGTACAACAACACTTGAAAGCCGGAGTTTATTAAATGTAACTGTAATCTACATATATTACCTTCCTTACGTATATATATATATATATACAAACAAAGATCCCTGCAATCCTCGCAGGAAAAAGCAAGCCACTCCGGTTTCAAGGTGAAGGTGTTACGGGTTTATTCTTGGCAACAACAGACGCGTTTCGATCTCCAACGAGATCTTGGTCCCATGACCTCTTGCCAGTTCCACGTATATTTAAAGATGCAGTGATGTGCACGACGCAGCGTGCAGTGAAACAACATAGAAAAAATACTTTGTTGAGTTTACATGCCAAAACAAATAATCACTGTTAACATCACAGATGCTTCTGATTAGCATTTCAAAAGTATACCATGGTATGAAATCATAATACAGTTACATTAGAAATCAGTCTCCGTGATTAATGTTTTTTATATTTTTACATGATTAGTACTTTTTAAATTATTTTTTATTTTTATATTATTCGTATATTCTCTCGATTGTGGGTATAGTACCCCTAAATTGTGCGAGGAAAAAATTACTTATCTGAGGTGAAGTACACTATCTCTTATCAGACCGTTCACAACAGTGAATTTGTAACAAAACCTATTGTTTGCATAGTGCTCATAACGAGGACGGGTGCATGTTGTAACTGGTAGTGAGGGTGGTTCTCTTGCTCAGTATCGACTGACAAATCAAGAACCCAGTGCTTTGACTCCACCCCCTTTTAACTATACAGTAAATTAAACCTTTAGCCCTGTCCAAAGAAACATGCAGAGTTATACCACAAAGTATGTGAGGTGCTGTGTACGTCGGTACCTCTCATATGATCTAAAGATAAGGAGAGATGACAGTGCCTAGGAACGTGCTTCGATCTCTTGTGCTCTTAGCAATATCTTGGTGGCTATTCTCCTTCTATGTTGTTTGATCAATCTTTTAAAAATGTAAGGGACAGAGATTGTTAATATCATAATGTCAGCTACTTCATACTTCCATCATAGTATAGTACTTGACATTTTATTAGACACCGTAACCTCAGTATCTAACAATTACATTAACAGTCTAATAGTATCTAACATATTGCATAAGGTACTTCACCGCAACAGTCGTTCTAAACGGAGCAGACAACAGTGATAAGCATGAACTCAACAATACTAACAAAATAATGAATGAAATTTAAAATTTAAAATTTAAAATTAAGGACTATATAGTCTTACTGAATGGGAACTGATTTGGTTGGTTGATGGGAAGCGTCATTACACTACAAATGTACGTATAATTCTTCATCATTGTTCATTCCAGTGGGGAACATGCTACCTGACAAAAGGATCAATCTGGACTCAAGTCTACGTAACGCTAATACTCGGTTCCCTCCTCTAGGGTGTTTGGGGATCGTGGCTAGGCCAAAGTACTTGCCTTTAGTCCAATCGCCCTCATGTGCCTCATTGAAGTGTCTGGATGTACTATAACTGAAGTCGCGATTTGTTACCGCTCTCCAATGCTCCAGAATTCTTTTCTTTACTGGGAATGTTGTTGAACCAACATACCATTTACCACATGGACAGGTGATGGCATAGACCACAAAATCTGTCCCACATGTGATGGGCCTAGTTATTTTCCATTTCTTTTTAGATCTCTGTAGCATTACTTCCCTCACATTCTCACTGTGGCTACAGGCTTTGCATTTACTGCATTTGTAGAAGCCTCCCCTTTGTTCGAGCCAAGTCTTTTTATTGCTTTGTAGGTGGCTGTTGACTAGAATGTCCTTAAGGGACGGACTTTTCCTGAAGGTAACAGCTGGTGAGTGACCTAGCTTTACTTCAAGTAGTGGGTCTTGTGTCAGGATATGCCATCTTTTCTTAAGTATACTTCTCAAGTCACCTGCCTGTGTGCTGTATGTAGTTATGAACCTGACTGGTGTTCCTGCTTCTTCTGGTTTGTCATAAACCTTCGGTAGTTGAAATAAGGCGTCATTGCGACTGACGGTGTCTGCTTTGATGATACCCCTCTGTAACATTTTGGTCGGGTACCCTCTGTTCTTGAACCTCTTAACCATATCCTGTTTGGTTTTCTCATATGAGGCTTCAGTACTGCAATTGCGCTTAGCTCTAAGGAACTCACTGTAGGGGACACTCCATCTAAAGTTGGGGGGATGGCAGCTAGCTGAGTGTAGAATAGAGTTCCCTGCGGTCTTTTTTCTGTATAGGTCTGTTATAATTCTGCCTTCACTGATGGTCAACCTGATGTCAAGGAAATCAATACTTTGCTGACTGTGCTGCATGGTGAATTTCAAATTTATGGTATTACAGTTCAAACAATCAACAAACTCAAGGAGATCATATTCATTGCCCTCCCACACAAAGAACACATCGTCAATATACCTTAGCCACAGTCCAATGCTATTGGACCAGAGTTCCAACTCCTCACTCCATAGGACCTGCTTCTCCCACCAGCCTACCACAAGATTGGCATAGCTGGGGGCGAAGCAGGTACCCATTGAAGTGCCCTGGATTTGTTTGTACCACTTTCCATCAAACATAAATACATTTTCTGTCAGGCATATTTCGATCATCTGTAAGATCATGCGTGTATGTTCCAGAAATTCAATGTTCCTTGCTTTTAGGAAGTGTTGGCATGCTCTAAGGCCGTCTGTGTGTCTTATGCTCGTATAGAGACTTTCGACGTCTAGGCAGACCATCCAGTATTCCCTCTCCCAGTGCAGATTTTGGATTTTCTGTAGAAAATCCTTAGTGTCCCTAAGGTAGGAGTTCAGGTCTTTAACATATGGAGCAAGGAAATAGCCTACATATACAGAAGTTTTCTCCAATAGGCTGTTTTTTGAAGACACAATGGGACGGCCGGGAGGGTTATCAGGATCTTTATGTACCTTTGGTAAAAGGTAAAATGTGGGTGTGGTAGGTGTTTCATTCAATAGGAACTGTCTCTCGTCCCAGCTTAAGAGTTTGTTGTCAAACCACTTTTTAGGAGCTCATGATATCTGATTTGTAAGGAATTCAGGTATGTTCTATCTACCCTTTCATAGCATGTCATGTTGCTCAGTTGTCTCAGGGTTTCCTGTATGTATTTATCCCTATCCATCACCACGATGTTCCCTCCCTTATCTGATGATTTGATGACAATTTTATCATCTTTTTGAAGACTGGAGACTGCCTCCCGTTGCTCTTTACTGATGTTTTTCGTTCTGGGGCTAGTGCCTATGAGTTTAAGTAAATCATTGCCTACCGTCTCGTGAAACAAATCATTGTTGTCTTTGGGTGTTTGTGGCACATATCTCGATGGTGGTCTGAATTTGGTCAAGCTGAGTGCCCCTGTCTCAAAGCCCAATGTGTGTAGAGCAGTATCATCGTGTGTCTGGTCAAGGGGATTCTGGGAACTGGTGGGTACTGACATTTGCTCTTGTAAATCCTGCATGATATTTAATGTGGGGATGTCTGCGATGGCCAATATGGGTACTACATTGCTGCTTTGACTCGGTGCAATCATACTCCTGGTATTTACATTATCCTGTATTGTGTGCATTTTAAACAATTTTACCTTACGTACAAATTGGTACAAGTCGATACGTGTTTGAGCATAGTCTATGGGTGCATCAGGACAAAAGGATAGGCCTAATTTGAGAACTTGTTCTTCAATTTCAGTTATGACTCTGTTTGAAAGGTTCATTACCGTCAGTTGCTGTGTGTTGTCCTCCATTACTTCCTCTTTGTACTCTGGCTCCTTGTTCCCACACCAGTGTTGCTGTTCTTTCCTTCGCCTGCAGCGTCTTTTTTTACTCTCGCGCTGGCGCCTCTTCCTCCGGGTTTTCCTCTGAACGATTGTTCCTAATTCCTCTGTATGAGGCGTAGTTCCTCGGAAAAAGAAGACAATTCCCCTTGATTCGATGCACTGCTGTCCACAGATTCTTGATCTGAACTCAGATCCGTGATGGAACCGTCTGTACCTTTATCTGCTACACCCAGTGCTCTGTCTTTCGCCATATCAGCTCTTGTTTTGTCGAATTTCCTGGCAAAGGTCAGTATCCGCCCAGTTCGGTAATCTCTCTCTCTTTCAAAATTGGCCCACATTTCGACATCCAGGCGCTCTTGGCGGTGCATAAGCGGTACGGCAGAGCCAAGCCGTTACAAATTACATCCAGCGTCTCCCAATTGAGACAAATCCGCTCGCACTCACAAAATCGAAGCAACTGCAGCTTAATAATTTATAAAGCTGTGATTTATTCAGCATTCCAGCAATCCTCTACACGTTTCGATCTTAACAAAGATCTTGTTCACGAGGTTAGTAAATCAACATATGCCGCATTTTTTTCTCTTTTTAAAAAAAACTATTCATGACAAACTATGACATCACTTCCTGCAGTGTATTGCTAGGCATTCTGGTTACTGTAGTTCTCTGTACTAAACCACTGTTTACAATCAAAATTACTTTACCCAAAACTTGTGAAAAATAAAAATAAAATTGACAATCTAAATGTGGACTCATTAATTCTGAAGTCTACCCCAATTGTCCATTTCTAATTAGTCCGTGCAAAATTTACGAATGTGTTATCATAATTGTCAATTTATCCACACTGCTTATTTTGTGACTGTGTGTTTTAATAATGACCGTCTCTTATAGATCCTATTCTACGTGTTGAATTCCCGCACATGCTTATTTATAATTTCAACACGTAACTATACTAAACCGGTCATTTACTAGTATAATCACTGTTCCTCCTATATTACCACCACTCTTGCCCTCCAGTGGGTAATAAATCTCGTTCCTACCCTCCAGTGGGTGAGAACTGTGATTATACTCTATTTTCACTTTTTCTTTATTCTAATTTAAAGTTTGCATTAATAAGTTTATTATTACTGCTAGACTTCTCTAAGTTGTGTCTTTTTGTCATTCATGCAAGTACATTTAAATTGTCAACAACTTATAAACAAATTATAAATCAGTGCAAATTCAATAAATAGTGATTGGAAAAACCAAACCAATAAAGATTAAAATTGAAATTGTTTACAACTAATTTATCCCTCCACCAATTAGAAAAAAGTTCATAAAAAGTTACTAAAAATTGAGAGAGACAATTATTCATCAAGTCCAAAATTGTTCATCAAGTCCAAAATTGTTCAGCTATTCTATTTACAAGTGCGAGTATAATTCCTCATCTTGATTCAGTCCATTAGGAGTCAGAGTACGAAAATTGAGGATGTGTCTTGATTCTTTCTGTCTGAGAATCTTTTCTCTGTCTCCACCTCTTATATGTTTAGCTACTGCTTCCACCGCATAAAAAAATCAATTCTTTCCCATGCTCTTTTTCCATGTGCTTGGCAACTGCGTTGCTCCTATCATTATTAATTGTAGCTCGCACATGCTCAAGAATACGTTTTTTCAGTTCACATTTAGTGCTGCCCACATATTTTAATGAGCAAGGACATTCAATGATGTAAATCACGTATTGGCTTTTGCAATTAATAAGCTGTTGGATTTTCCATATTCGTTTGTTGGCCATCTGAATGTCTTTGGTGTTCCTCGCAATTGTACAAACTTTACAATTGGTACATTTATAAAACCCTTGTGGTTTTAGCCATGTCTCCTGCTTTTTTTTTAGATAAAAAATGACTGTGGGTCAGCTGATCTTTTAAGTTCATTGTCCTACGATAGGTAATGTTGGGGCGGTCTCCTATTATCTTAGCAACTGTTGGATCAAGATGCAATATGTGCCAATTTTTTCGCATGATTTTTGTGATTTGTTTATTTTCAGTGGAGTGAGTAGTGATTAGACGTATTTTTTGTTCATTTTTTTCTTTAGGTAGGAGTATTTTTTCTTTCAACAAATCAGTTCTAGATAGTTGCGTTGTTCTTTGTAGGGATGATGCAATAATTTTCTGGTTGTACTTCCTTGTCTTAAATCTTTCAGTTGCCAATTGACAGTTCACTTTCCATTCCTCTTCCTGTGAGCAGATTCTTTTTATTCTGAGGAATTCCCCATAAGGGATGTTGTTAATCAGACTGGATTGGTGGAAACTCTCAGCATGGAGGACAGCGTTTGTCGCTGTACTTTTGCGGTGTAATGTGGTTTCAACTTTGTTGTTATTGATATAAATCTCAGTGTCCAGAAATACAACACGTTCTTTACTGATATTATATGTAAATTTCAAACCTGTTTCTGTGTTATTCAAGATCTTAAAGTATTCCCGGAATTCCTCATTGGTTCCATCCCAAATTATCAACAAATCATCTATATACCGTAGCCACATTACGGTCTTCTCTACATGATGTTCATTTTCCAATGTCCAGGCCACAGTGTTTTCCCACCACCCCATGGTGAGACAGGCATAACTAGGGCTAAATGAAAAGCCCATCGCAGTTCCTTTCACTTGGCGAAATGTTTCTTCCCCAAACATAAATACATTTTGTTCCAGGCAGATAGTGATCATCTCTAACAACATACTATTGTGGTCTGCGAATTGAATGTTTCTTTCCTGCAGAAAGTATTCGCATGCTTTTAGCCCGATATCATTTCTTATATTTGTATATAGTGATATCACGTCCATAGTGACCAAATTGTATGTGTCTAACCACGGGATTTCTTGTATGTGTCTTAATAGATCTCCAGTATCCTGTAGATACGATGTTAATTTCTTTACGTAAGGTAACAGGTACACATCCAGACAGTTTGCCATATTCTCCAGTAATGCTCCCTTGGCTGATATTATCGGTCTGCCTGGTGGTCTAGTTGGATGTTTGTGAATTTTGGGGAGAAAGTATATTGTAGCCATCCTGGGGTGGTCTATTCTCAGATATTTTACTTCATCTTCATCCAGGAGGTTAAATCTTCATCCACATTGCCAATTTTACATCGAGTTCCTGTTTCCACCTCATAATTGGATTTTCTTTCAGTTTTTCATAATACTCCCTGTTTCTCAATTGAGAGTATGCTTCTCGCATATATGCATCTTTCTCCATGATGATGACGTTGCCGCCCTTGTCCGCTCTTTTTATTTCAATCGTGTCATCTTTTTTCAGGCTTTGCAAAGCTTCTCTCTCCTTGAATGTAAGGTTGTCTTTTCTTTTTTCATAGTTCAGTTGGTAGAGATCTTTTATGACTGACTCATGGAAAATATCGACCTTGTTACCTTGTGGTAATTGTGGATAAAATTTAGATCGAGCCTTCTTACCACTTGTTCCTGCTCCTAATTGTGGGCAGTATACATTCAATTCTCTTGTTGTGAAATTTGGATCTTCATGTAATTCCATTAATGTCACAAAGCTATCTGATTCTTTTGCTGTAAGCTCCATGCTTGGTCCCATAATCTTTTTCGTGTGTTCTGATAACTTCGGGTTCTCAGCAAAAACTTTTGCCAGTTTTATTTTTCGTACATACTTATAAAGATCTATTCGTATTTGGGCTAGATCAATATTGTTAGTTGGACAAAAAGTGAGACCTCGTTTCAATATTTTCACTTCCATTTCAGTCAGCATTTTATTGGAGAGGTTGATTACTTCTAGTTCTTGTGAGGGCATTTCTGTAACAGGTCTTAATTCCATTTCTGCCTCATGCTCCGTGTCATTGTTCCCACTCTTTTTGAATTTGATGTTTCGCTTCCCTCTTCTTGTGGGTTTGATCTTGCATAACCTCGTCCTCTGCCTCTTCCGCGATTGGCACTTAGTGGGGTTCCCATGTTCTTTTCCCAATTTTTCTGCTGGAGAGCCAATCGCATTTCGCCTAAAAAAGAGCATTTTGGGCGTCCCTCACCTTGTTTTACCTCTCCTTCACTTGCGTCCGTGGAGCTAAGCGATGACACACTCCCTGTTGTACCTGTCGCCAGATCTAATTTTTCTTGTTGTTTAAATTGATCGAATTTTCTTGCATATGTAAAGATGCGACCATTCAGATAGTCTTCTTTGTCACGTTGGAACTTTGATTGCTTTCGCGTTTTCACAATTTCTTCGTGCTTTTCAATGTAATGTTCTAATTCTTCCTTAAATTTTGTTTGTTCTGAATTTAATTCCACTGTATTTAATTCTTTCTCCAGCTCTTTCAATTGTAATGTCGTTTTTTCTAGAGCTATTTCAATGTATTTTATCAATATTTCCATAAGTCCCAATGATGCTTTTAGTATGAATTCTCCCCATTCGTTTAGTAAATCATTGCTTGTTTCCTGATGGTTTGGCATAAGATGTATGCGTAGACCCCGTGGTACACGTTTCACTTCTAAGTATTTTTTCAGCGAGGCAACCTCCCACCATTTGTTAATTTCTTTTTTTAAAGTTTCTCCCATGTTCTCAACTTGTTTTTTACATCCTAACTTTTTGAGCTACTTGATGTTACTGTTCCTTTGTTTGTTGGTACTTCTTGCTCAAAAAAAGTATCAATTAATGCTGTTCTTTTTGCCTCTCTCTTTTCCATATCTTACTGGGTTTTCTTTGCTGTAATAATGTCAATTTTCTTTATTTTGGACTTGATGAACAATTTTGGACTTGATGAATAATTGTCTCTCTCAATTTTTAGTAACTTTTTATGAACTTTTTTCTAATTGGTGGAGGGATAAATTAGTTGTAAACAATTTCAATTTTAATCTTTATTGGTTTGGTTTTTCCAATCACTATTTATTGAATTTGCACTGATTTATAATTTGTTTATAAGTTGTTGATAATTTAAATGTACTTGCATGAATGACAAAAAGACACAACTTAGAGAAGTCTAGCAGTAATAATAAACTTATTAATGCGAACTTTAAATTAGAATAAAGAAAAAGTGAAAATAGAGTATAATCACAGTTCTCACCCACTGGAGGGTAGGAACAAGATTTATTACCCACTGGAGGGCAAGAGTGGTGGTAATATAGGAGGAACAGTGATTATACTAGTAAATGACCGGTTTAGTATAGTTACGTGTTGAAATTATAAATAAGCATGTGCGGGAATTCAACACGTAGAATAGGATCTATAAGAGACGGTCATTATTAAAACACACAGTCACAAAATAAGCAGTGTGGATAAATTGACAATTATGATAACACATTTGTAAATTTTGCACGGACTAATTAGAAATGGACAATTGGAGTAGACTTCAGAATTAATAAGTCCACATTTAGATTGTCATTTTTATTTTTATTTTTCACAAGTTTTGGGTAAAGTAATTTTGATTGTAAACAGTGGTTTAGTACAGAGAACTACAGTAACCAGAATGCCTAGCAATACACTGCAGGAAGTGATGTCATAGTTTGTCATGAATAGTTTTTTTTAAAAAGAGAAAAAAATGCGGCATATGTTGATTTACTAACCTCGTGAACAAGATCTTTGTTAAGATCGAAACGCGTAGAGGATTGCTGGAATGCTGAATAAATCACAGCTTTATAAATTATTAAGCTGCAGTGTGATCAAGACATTCGGTTGTCGAAACGCGTAACGTTTGAGGAATAAAGCTATCTGCTTTTGCAAAGGACTTTCGAGTGTGCGCCCTTATTTGAAGTATAATTTTGGATTACGACGTCCGGCTGTGGTTCCACCGGCACTGCGCACCACCTGGCTTCGGGCTCGATCCCAGAAGGAACCCCTTCGCTAAACTAAAATATATATATATATATGTATGTATGTATGTGGTGGATATATATATATATCCACCAAAACAGTCCAAATAAGTGCGCTCTCAGGATACCAAATACTCAGACCAGTTAGCGAGATGCAAAGTGTTTATTACACTACGCATTTCGACTGCGCCCGCAGCCTTGATCACGTGTAAAGTGCACACCCAATGAGTGTCAATATAAAAGCATGGTTGAAACAAATGATGATAAAATACAGCAGTCAAAGATATCCGCCATATTGGAGTGGTTGCAAAAGTAAAGGATAATATCCATAGTACATTCAAAGACATTGCTCAACGATGAACTTATGAAAAAATGAAAAACGACTGTAATGTAAACATAAAATACGAAACAAAATTGAACATAAGTATGTACAACAGTCCCCTTTCTCCTGAAAAATCAAGGCATGGATTAATGTCAAAAAAATTATATGTAGGGTACATAATCCACATAGTGACTTTTCAGACGTAGATACAAACGCTCACATGAGCATACACGCATTGTCGTGACAATGCGTGTCAATGCATGTGACACGTGACACGTGACACGTGACAATGCGTGTCGTGAGAATATATAAATCACCATGCACAGGGACAGAATTCAGTCACTGAAAACACATAATTACCATGAACAGTATCTTTATCCCATTGCTCTGACTCTAGAATGTAACCAAGGAGATAGCAAGGAACAAATAAACCAATGACCAGGTATAGAGGAAGATGGTTATTATCGGTGTGCCTGGCATCAACTGAAAAAAGTTTCAAAGGTACGTCTGACGTACAGTGCGTACACCCGGCAGGTTAAATTACCAAATTGAAAAAAGAGAAAAATTAATTAAACACATCAGTGTGTACTGTCCCACGGGATCCTAGATCTGAGTGTTGGCATGGTGCCCGAGTGCTCCAAGGACCATGGGGACATGAAAGGACAGGTTGGAGTCGGTGTACTGCCTATACTCCACAAAACCTACCAATTAACGTTGTGAGGTCTTACACTACTTTGTAGATCTACACTAATGGCATGGTGCCTAGTAGTTCACAGATCCAATGAACAGGGAAAACGTGCAATATGGATGCCAAATATACCAAACCTGGCTCAGTTTAAAAAGGAGACAAATCCAAATAGATGCAAGGTCCCAAAGAAAGTAGGCAGAGCCCCGCCTACCAACCACTCACATGATCACAACCGTGCAGCAGGATTTCTGGCTAAGTGGTGTTCTGGAGTGAAGATGGAGAAAAAGGTAGGGTGAAAACGAAGAAAAGGGTAGGGGACCCGTGAAGGTGATATCAAGTGAATGGGCCCCTTCTTTTCCTCCTGCAAAAGAAACAAAAGAAAACAATTAGAGATTAAAAATGGTGACACACCATACGGTACTAGAATATCACAGATGATAAATCTAGTTGCAACCTAAAACAGAAAGAATTATTTATACAAATAGTATACAGTTTCTGATGCACAAAGTATGGAAGAAGATACTGCAGAGATAGAATGTTATAGAGATACAGGGAAATACAAAATTAGAAAATTAGAACATTAGAACATTCGACTAACAATTAGGGTCAGAAGAGAAGATGAATCTATTCTTCTCTGAGGTGTATGGCAAGTTCCTCGTCTTGGTTGAGTCCCCCCGGGATCTTGGTTTGAAAGTCCACATTGTACTTGGACTCTCTTTGTCTCAATTTCAGAACTCTGTCCCCACCTCTCGGATCGCTGTGAATCTGCTTGAGTACAAAATAGCTCAAAAGGGTGGAATCAGAGAAATGTTTGTCCTGATAGTGGCGGGCTACTGGATATTTGGGATCTCTATTGGAGATAGCTCTCATGTGCTCCAATATTCTTTTTTTAGCCATCAATGTGGTACTGCCTATGTACCACAGTTTACACGGGCATTCAATAATGTACACTACAAACATGGTGCTACTGGTGAGGAACTGTGTAATGGCTTTTCTGTTGGTCTTGTGTACGAGCTCCTTGCGGAACGTACTGTTCCTGAAGGCCTTGCAGTGCCCGCAGGGGAAAAAGCCCTGAAGGCCATGTTCATTCCTGGTCGTCTGTACAGTAATGTCGCTGTGAACTAACATGTCCCTTACATTCCTGCCTCGTCTGTATGTTATGTTAGGTCTATCGAGGATGGTATCTCCTATTATGTTATCGCATTTAAGAATATTCCAATTCTTGGCTAAGATACGCCTGACACTATCTGAGTCAGAGTTGTATGTCAAAATGATCCTCGTATTCTCTTCCCCAGACTCACCCTCAGATATGCCACTTTCCAAGGGTCCCAGCGATCCGGAAGGAGCAAGGATTGGGAAATATATATATATAAATATATATTTCCTCTCAGCCTTCATGCAAAAAAGCCCTTCAATTCACCACACGTCCCGAGGGCGAGCAAAAGAACGGCACAACACAATCCTTTGCGACGAGGTAATTTATTATTTTTTTGTTGTTGAATAAGCCTCTATTCATCACGGGGCCATATACAGCAAAGTGCAGAGGTGCATACAAACAAAGATGACCTACGCGTTTCGGCTTGAGCCTTCTACCTTCCATGTACTTATGTATCTTTATATTTATTACTTTGCTTTTAATTCAGCATATCCAGTGCACTACCCTATATCTCACCCTGTATCTCTCGCAATATATCCTCTACCTCCACTCTGACTCATCTCAAACCTCATTCAACTACTATCTCCAATGCACTACCCTATTTCTCACCCTATACCACTATCAATATAGCCTCTACCTCAACTCTCTGACTCATCTCAAACTTCATTCTACTACTCTTTCCAATGCACTACCCTATTTCTCTCCCTATACCTCAAATATTATATCCTCTACCGCCACTGTCTCATTCATCCCAAACCCCATCCCACTACTATGATCCCCAAAATAACCCTTTCGAGACTCTCCCCTCCTTGCATCATCTCATACCTCTTTTACTATTCAGAACTCCCAAACAAGCCTTTCTAAACCCTTCCCTCTGACTCTTCCCCCTCTGCCTCCCCTTTACTCATCCCAAACCCTCTCCGACTGCTATGAACTCCAAAAAAAGAAAATAGAATGTTAGACCCTTCCCTCTTCTATGCCTCCACTATTCATTTTCAATCCAAATAACAGACTAGCATGTCCACCACTCAAATTACTTTCATATTTCGACTAGACTAATTCACCACTAATCCTTTATGGGTTCCGGAGTAGCGTGCTACTCACCGAAAAAGTGCTTCGAAGCCTCGTCAGGGGTAGTAAGCGCTATATGAATGCAATTACAGTACAATACAATATTATTTAAATGTCTTTACGGCAGATCATTTTAATAAATCTTTGTCACGGCAATCAGGCTCATGCAGTTGGCGCTATTCTGGTGTAAAATGTCCTGCTTCAGGTATTTCCGGAGTATTGGAGGAGACGCGGGCCAAAGATGCAGGCATTTTACATTTAAATTATACACATGATCAAAATGCAGCAAGCCATGGTGCCTGTCAGCTCCTCGCTTTAAACATCCAGGGGAACTCGAACGCACCACTGGCTTTTTACGCACTGGAAAGGGACTGGAGCTACCTGTAATTCAGGAATGTTCACGACACAGTGCAACTTTCTGGCAAAAAAACATATGAGACAGAGAGTGCGAGAAAAAGAGAGAGGCGAGGAGGACCCGGAGGGGGGAAGATTATCAGGGACATAGAGAGAGTAAACCGAGGGGAGAAAGAGGAAGAAAGAGATAAGGCGAATATAGATACAGGGGAGAGGGAAACGCAGAGAGAGGGGCAGAGAGTGTTAGATAGGTAGAGGGAAAGAAAGAGCAGGAAAGAGAGATCTAGAACGGCCAGAAAGAGATTATGAAGGCGGGAAAGACAAGATGAAAGAGAGAAAGACTGAACGAAAAAAAAGTGTGAGTTAATAGAAATAAATTTTTTGAAATGTGAAGCAAAAGCAAATAGCAGCAATGTTGGAGCATGACTACTGAACGTATTCAGACATCGTGGAAACCTTTATCGGAGAGCATCTGCCTTTCTGCTGTCGGAGTCCCTTGCCAGAATATTGGAGAGCAATGTTGAGAATCCAGCCCGAACCCCTTCTTTTACAGGATTACTCTTTGGCCTGGTTATGGCCCAGTGGGGTGGCCTCCAAAGGTCTTTTGGGCAGGAATCCCAGTTCATTTATACTTTGGGTAGGAAGAGCAGTCTGAAATCTGAAAAGTCAGTCGTGTGACATGTGAATGGCTGTGACTGCCAGCAGTGCTGGTCTGTCAGCGACACCCGTCTGCCACAGAATGTCCAGATCGACCAATGGGCTAGACCACTACTATCCACATGGATTTGAGTCTTAGCGCTGACCCGGGTCCCTCCCTGAACTCTACCCTTAGATTCCTGGCTTGCCCACCTCTAGGTAAGTACCTTTTACAAATAACTAAAAATTGACATGCACTTACTATTGCAATGCACTTTGAAAAACAGCATGAGCATGTCCAACAGTTCTGAATGCGTCAGGGACAGCATTTGCCATTTACAACAGAAATGAAGTAAGCCTTCCACAACCGGGTCAGCATATTTTACTGTAGGATCATTTAATGAGAGAGGCCGAGGCACACGTAGCACTTGCTCAATCATACTGCCCTCCTTAAAACATAAACAGAACTAATGTGGATAGCGATTAATTACAGCAACAGTTGCGAGTAATACACATCCTGTCAAAACTGTTTCAAGATTTATGTGTCTGCCACTCACCGCCAAAAACATAACACACACTGCTCAGGAGAGCTTCTTATCTGTGTCGTCTGATGTTCTTGCGCGTTAATTACATTTTGCCAGGACTCTTCCATAATGCCCTGCCAACTACAAAGAGACACTTACTTTAGCGGATGCCGATTCATGTCTAATCATGCGGTGTTTACACTGGACTTCTCCAGAAGAGCTTTGTTGTGGAGCAGGTTGTTTATAACGGTACAAGATGTTTCAGAATGAACAGAGTGATGGTAAGAGATTTACGCAGAGGTTTGTTGCATCATGGCAACGAGGGCACAGTAAGATGTACACATAGAAGTAAATTACACTTGTTAGTACTGAGCTGAAACTTCCTTTACTAGCCCAGAAAACCTTTGTTTTGAAGCACGCTGCTTACAACTGTACAAGATGTTTCAGAAATAACAGGGCGATGGCAATAGTCTCACGCAGCGGATTACTACATCATGGCAGTGAGACCACCTTGACATGTGAATGACGGTGACATGTACCCAATGTAGTAAATTACGCTTGTGATGACAGAGTGGAAACTTCTTGTACTTCTATTCAAATGAATTTCATACGTGGACAGAGCAACCTTCTCGCCTCATAAAGAACATCACCGTTTAATAATAAAACCTAATTGAGAAAGCACAGTCTTCCTCATTTTAGTCAGGTCAGCCATGAACAGAACATTACGGAACTCTTCATTTTTATGCGGCAGATGGTTTATATTTAATACCAACTCACCTAATGTATTTTAAGAAATAAGATTGTCACACTTTCTAGCTGCAAATCAAAGTAAGGTTGTTAACTTTCTCACTATTGCCATTTTAGCCACTGGTTTAAATGTGAGTTTTAAATCCATCCTTATATTTTTAAAATCGGAGTCATTAAAAAAAAACATGCACTCTTAGACGTATACAAATGCAGAGTGGAGATCAATTTCTTCTGATCACCAAACACCAAACATGTGCAATGGATGTTTACACTTTTTTTTTGATTTCATGTGCTTTCCCCCCCAAACCCTAATAATGTGGAGTATCTACAGAGCAAATTATCTTTATCGGTGTACTTCGGGACGTTATTAATACAAACGTTTCCTTTTAACCTTTACACAGAAAACATATTTCCACGTGAAGTCTTCCCTTCTTCTGCATCCCATGTAAAAATTGTGATGGTTCATGCTAATTCCCACACTTGTGGTACCACTCAATACAATTACAGACAATCATGCACACGTTTAAGAATATCCTCAAAGTTATGATTCTCATATGTCACTCAACTTAGATCACCCTCTATAATCTGCAGACTTAAAGGAATTTCTGTACTCGTGGTATCGCCACGAGGAAACAGCATCTTGATATGCGGCTGTATCACACAAAATGAGCACTGAAGTGCTAATTTAAGACTCTGTAAGCCAGCACAAGACACAACACCTACAACAGCACAAGTTATCACCACCACAGCAAGATGCAGCACAAAAAACATGCACACACTTTCTAGTTAAACATTACTACCTTCAGATATCTGCTTTCATAGTTGTGCCCCCTGAATATCGAATCAACAATATCGATGGGACAGAATATCAAGGATAGAATAGCGAAAATAAAATATAGACAGGTAGGTAAGTCTAGTTTTTCGATACCTAATCCATAAATATGTACATACGCGGTGCATATCTCTTCAAGGTACATGGATGTGGAGTTCGGAATAATACATTTACACTTCCCTAGATGCACTTACCTTTCGATATTTTGTCCCGAGATATTCTGTCCTCTATATTAGTATGCAATTGTATTTTTTATGTCACTATTTAGTAGTACAATAACTTTCATAATGCCGTGGTAAAAGTTGTTTGCATCGAGCACTGCTATACTTACCACCAAGAACTTGTATTTGAACCATTCAAAATAATTAGCAAATCAGCCCATGCTCTCTGCCACAGGTTTGGGCTGACTAGTGTCTTACATGTTTAAAAAGCAGGGCAAGTGGTATTTTACCATTTTAGGCAGTGTAAATGTTTGTTTGTCACTAGGATTGTAAAGGAATGTGCAGCTTTTGCCTGGATAAGTAACAACAATATGACATTTGTAAATATACATAGAGCACAACAGAATACAACACAACAAGAGTGCATAAACTGTTGGACCTGACCCTTTCTGCAGGGGCATCCCACATTTTTTGCCTTCTTATGCCTTGCTTTGCTGAACTCGTTTTTGTTGGCCTCTAGGACTCTGTGCACCTTTTCCCTTCTAACTAGTGGTAAATTGCTTGTGCTCTCTTCCTAAACCATGATAACATTGGTTTATGTCTGATTAGTACATTTAATGTACTTGTAAGTCCCCATTTTATGGTACTACATGTACCCAGGCCTGTAAATAACATATGTTACTAGTGGACTGCAACACTTATTGTGCCTCCCACTAAAGTAGCCTTTAAAAACATGTCTCAGGCATGCCACTACATCCTGTAGTGCAGTTGTATACTGCCATTCTGACTTGGCAAACTGAGCCTGTTGCCAGGTCTAACCCTTCCTTTCTAATACTTATAAGTCACCCCTAAGGTACGCCCTAAAGACTCATATGGTAGGGTGCAGAGTACTTAAAAAGGAAGACGTGTGTTAAAGCTTTGCTTGTCCTGATAGTAAGAACACTCCTAAAATCGTTTCCACTGTTGTAAGGACTATCTCTCCCATCGACTAACACTGGGCTACTTTGTGTCCATTAATAAGTGATAACTTCAAATTAGAAGCAAATGGAAAAAATTATGTTTACACTCAAATTTGTACTTTAAAACCCTTATTAATGGTAAAGTCAAATTTTAGATTATAATTTTGGAAAATAGCACTTGTAGGAAGTTGGCATTTTCCTGCCAAATGTTTCTGAGGCCTTTCTAGGAGTTTCCAGCTTCCTGGGCCTGTTAATGGTTCCCTCATCAAAAATGTGCATTGAGCCCATTCAGTGGACAATGGGGCCTGGGTGCAGCTGGAAGGGAGTCTTCCTGGCAGGATGTCTGGGAAGAGCTATACTCTGCACTGATTACATTTCAAAGGACTTGCCCACAGCACACACAAAGGAACCCAATACCAGGTCTGCCCTATCTTTTGCCACCCTAGACAGTTTGGAGCCAAACCCAGGGGAATGGGAAGAACTGACCAGACCAGTTTTGGGTGTAGGCCTGGGAATTCCTCTTCACAAAGATTGTCATCAGGTATAAAAAGGGAACCCTCAGAAACACTCATCAGAACACTCCTGGACCTGTGGAAGATTCAGAAGCAGGACTACCCTGATGCCAGAAGCACCGCCTTGCTGCTTGAAAGACTGCCTTACTGTCTGAAGAATGAAGATTGGTTCTGCATGCCTTAATCAAAGGCAACCCAAAGTGACTCCAAGGATCATTTACCTGACCTCCTGTTTGAGCAACTGGACCTGCCTGAACATGCCTGTGCCCTGCTGCTGGCCTCTGCTGGAATGAGTTCTGATAAGGGCCAGACTGGCCGTTGCGGGCACCGGGCATTTCCCCGGTAGGCCGCCTGGGAGGGGGCCGGTTTTAGGCCCTGGGGGGCCGTTTTTGTTACCGGCAGCCGGCAATATCGGCCCCCTGTAACAAAAACGGCCGAAATCAGCTGTATCAAATAGCTCAACCGCACCCCCCTTCTCACCCCCAGGGGGGCCGGCCGAGCTGTTTGCCAGGGCCGGTTTTGTTTCCCAGTCCGGCCCTGGTTCTGATCCCCAAGAGGTGCCCCCTCAGGTTCTGGATCTTTGTCCGGCATCAGTGAGAGCTCTTCCTGAAGTAAGAGGTGAAAATCCTGAAGTTTGGGCTCTTTGCAACTGCAAACAGGCCTGTTTGCACCAGAACTCTGCCGCATGCAATGACCACCACCACAAAGCTTCAGTGACACCTACTCTTCACATTGGCATTGACCATCCATGATGATCAGCAAACCTGAACTTCCTGCAGACCGCGACCAGCTGCAATGATTAACCAACATGAATCACCAAAGACGACAGGCTCTATGTGCTACAGCAATGACCGTCTGCGACTCTCGACCTGCTTTTCATGCCTAAATCCTCCTCCTCGCTCTCCCCTCTAACGGGAATGGAAGTATTCACACCAGACTTGAGGAGGTAACTCTTGAGAGGGACTAACTTGGTTCCTATATCCAGCTTGTGCTCCATTGTGTTCAGCCTGAACTTGTTACTTACTCTCAATTTAGTGCAAGCAGATAACCGTGAGTGGCACTTTTTGCTTCTTGATGCTATTTTCACTAAAACTTTCAAATTTAATATATGCCGTATACCATTTTGATTTTTGTCATTCTAGAATCAATTTGGTTATTGAAATTTTACTAAACTGGGTTGCGTATTTTTGTTGTGTTTTGTTTCAAATTTATCACTGTTTGAGTGCTGCATAAATACTTTACACTTTGTCTCTAAATTAAGCCTGACTGCATTGTACTGAGGTATCAGAGGTTCAAGCACAGATTAATTTAGTGATCTTTGTGGTTCACCCTGACAAGTATTGCAGGTATTACTTGAGTGGGGCTCTCAACCTCCTCAACTAATAACCCAATGTCTTAAACAATTTTCTTGTCATTATGCAGACATCGCAGCTCACCAACAGGCAAAAAGACTTACAAAAGCAGCGATATAGGCACCCTTGCACATAGGCCTAAATACACTTAGACACATAGACCACCAGACCCAATAGGCATACAGATGTCCAAGCACAAAGGCCACCAGACACACTGATATTAATACGTGTAGACCAACAGAGGGTATTCACAGACACACAAGCAATACAGATACTTCAAGAGCAATGTTTATTTAAATAAAAGTTGCAGAACAGCTTCTTTACCTGTTTTCAGCATTTGACACTGTTGACCACCAACTGCTAGTACAAAGACGAACCCCGCATTGACAAAACCAATATGTTCGCTTGTAATTGAAAGTGTTGCTTCAGTGCATTTACTTATCCATCCATTTATGCAGGCAATTATACATGCACTCAATCACTCACCCTTTCAGTCATGCATCCATTCACCTACCCATTGACACATTTTTTCACTTACTCACTTCCCCATTTGCAGTACCACATACACGCACACACACACACACAAACACACAGAGACACACACACACACTCACCAATCAATGGAGAGATACTTTCCGCTATTTGCCTGACCTATTGTATTACTTTATAACTAATTGGAACTATTGATCATTGGGATTATTTTGCCAAAATCACTTGAGTTTCTTCAGGTTCCCAGACATTCTAGGACTTGTTGTCCAGCATTAGTCCAATTCCTCAACAGACCTACAAATCAAGTACCCTCCGATCTGACAGCAAGGTAAAAGGATCACTCCCATTGCAGGATCCAAACAGGAGCTGTGTTTGACGAACTGGGCTGCAAGTCTAGTTAACCAAGCCAGGGACCAAACAGGAGGCAATGACACAGACACCATTTACCAAATTAAGGCATCAACAGCGGCCAAGAAGAAAACCACACTGGGAGAAATGACAAAGTTGTAGACAAGATGGGGCAATGCTGAGGCCATGCAATGCAGACCAATTATAAACATGACAGAGTTGGAGACCAAGCACATTGGTATTGCAGCAGACCAAACAAACGACAGCCTGAGTGGGTCCAGTAGTTTATATATTTAGTAGTTTTATATAAAGCGAACTAGAGCATAATTGCAACAGAATGCTTTACATAGGTTATCAGAAAGAAGTCAGGTTGGGGTCACAGAAGCATTCAGTGTTCAGAGATCCATGATATGAATAGAAATAAAATATCACAAATTAGTACGACTTAAGAAGAATATGTTCATTAAATTCTTTCATTTATAGGTTTCAGGCGGTGTCTGGAGTTATTTATTGTGATTTGGTCCTTTTAGGAGAAGTTTTATGTTAAGTATCTTTTCCTGGAATCGATTTCAACTAACATTAATTTTAATTGTTTGCTACTTTAATGTCTGATGGTATTTAAAATGATGGAATACATGTAAAACTGTAATCTGAGAATTATGGGCTCCAGGCTTTACAAATATAAAAATACATTCTGTGTTTCTGTGTGCTTCTATTGTGTGTCTCAATCGAACTAAAAAAACTATTGAGTCCAGGTTTTCAAGACAATATCTCACCGTATTAAACCCATGCACACTCTTTCTCTCTCTCTCTCTCTCTCTCTCTCTCGTCACCCCCACAACCACCACCCCCCATCCCTAGGAACGGATGCCAATGTGTGCTCCTGATGTATGTGAATTCATGAAAAATGTAAACTGAGAAACCTCATTGGAGGAAACCCAATCATGGAAAACCTATTTTAAGGAAAAATTATTTTTAAGAAATACAAAAAAATCTAAAATTAAAGGAGGCATTTTAAAGGCAAAGTAATTTTAAGGAAAAAAAATCAAAATTACATTAAAATTGGGTGGAGTTTAGGACTAATGTGGGGTTTTTACGTTTGGGGATGGGTAATGTTAAGGGTGATAAAGGTGAAAGGGGTTTTAGGGTACAGAGATGAGTGGAGTGTAGAGGTGGTGAGGGGTTTTAGGATTCACAGATGCGTGGTGTTTAGGTGTGTGAGGTGTTTTTAGGTTTCTGGGATGAGTGGAGTGCAAGGGTGTTCTGGGGTTTTAGAGTTCATGGATGGGTGGAGTGCAAGGGTGTTGAGGGGTTTTAGGGTTCATGGGTGAAGTTTAGGGCTGGTGAGGATTTTTAAGGTTCAATTATGGTTAGAGGCTCGGTGGTGAAGAGTTTTTAGGATTCAGGATGGAATGGAGTTTAGGGTGGTGAGGAGTTTTAAGGATTCAGGAATGGGTGGAGTTTAGATGTAAAAAGGTAGCTTTTAGGGTTCAGGGTTGAGGAGTTTAGGGTGATGAGGATCTCTTATGGGTCAAGGATGGTTGGTGTTTAAGGGCGGCGAAGGTAATTTAGGATTCAGGGATGGGTGGAGCTTGGGTGTGCTGAGGTGTGTTAAGAAGTATAGCATGGGTAGGGTTTATGCATAGAGATTTTTAGGGTTCAGGAATGGGTGGAGATAGGAGTAGTGAGTGCTTTTATGCTTCACTGATGGTGGACTTAAGGGGCATAAATGACTCTTTGGGCTTCAGGAATGAGTGTAGTTTTGGTGTGGTGATGGTTGTTAGGAAAGAGAGATTAATGGTGTTTAGGTGTTGTGAGGGGTCAGTAATGTATGATGTTTACAGGTGGTGATGGGTCGGTGAATTAAAAGCATCTGAAGTAATTGTTTAAAAATGTAAACAACATAAATATGAAATAATGTCCCCTGAGGCAAAGTGCTAAAATAAATATCTTTAACAAAACTGTTTTTGAAAGTAAGACCTGAAACCATTGCATTTACACTTAAAAAATAGGCATTCAAAAGCCATTTTCAACCAAAAAGACACTTTAGATTGGTTTTAACAAAAAGGTAAATACCAACAATTCTGAAAATTTCAATTAAACAGTTTAGATGATATAGTTTCTAAGTAATCATGTTCCATGAAATCATTTTATCTATGAAATCACATACAACCATGCACTGTATCTACTAGCATTCTCACATGGTGTGGACTAGAAATAAATGCATTCACTAGCCAATAGTAGCATTATCTGCTCCTAGGTGGACACGTAGCAGTACACATGCATACACTGCGGCCAATGAGCACAAAGATACTGACGCTACACAGTGACAGATACAAGCCTGTGGAAAGCCAGCAGGTGAGGTACACACAGAAGGTGTTGTACTGTATTGCAACATTTATATAGCACTTACTACCCCTATGTAAGGCGCTGAAGTGTTTGCCTACATAGGTAGCATGCTACACTGTCTGGGTGTGTGGATGTAAGGGTATTGTTTTTATTTTGATCTTATGTGAAATGTTATGTGTGATGACCATCGAGATGCAGTTATCGTGTGATGGGATGAAGCGCGAAGTGTGATGAATGAAGAAGTGTAAGACGCAGGCTGTCAGTTTATGGTTTTCAGTAAGGTAACAGTTTTGAGCAGCCCTGTAGGTCCCTTTATGGTATTTCTAATTTTCTTAGTTCACTTAGCTGGTTAGTGCACTGGGTTGTTCATTCTGAGATGTATTGTTTAAAATGTCAAATCTTTGGCCCTGAGCAGGCATTGGTTGGAGGAAGACATGGTTCAGAGATCTGCTGGGATGGACTTTGCTACTATCATCCCATATCTGATTGCCATTGTGTGTTGTCAAAGGCGATCATAGTATGTAGCTAGTTAGGACCAATAGTGGTGAGTAAATTAAAGTCCTCCCTTGGCCAATGACACATGCCAGTTCTCTTCATTTACTCTATTCCTATTCAGTTGGTGATGGGTGGTTTATTGCTGTTGACTGGTACTGAAATGTGCAATGGACATGACCGATTGCAGTTTTGTCTTATGTGAGTGTGCGAGTGTCAAGCAATATAAGTAAATTATTATGCAGTTTGTGTGAACTACAGTCGACTTCCCCACCACTGAGTGTTATGGAATTAGTATTAGTACGAGGCAGGAAGGTTAAATATTATATTGTTTTGTAATTGCATTTATATAACATTCTAAATTCTAAATAACGTATCCAACAGCATTAAATTGCTGAACAAATTTAGCACAATTCAAAAGTCACAGACTCTGGTTTAAGATCAACAAGGTGTCCGAACATTTGTGGAACAAAGTATCTTTAGCTTGATCCATAATGAATTGATGGGGTTCAGCCAAGAAATGTAAATCTGTCATAAAGGACAGAAAGGTATCAGGATCGCCTGAGAACTTTACAGGTGGTGCCATCACCATGGTGAGTAATGCTGAAGTAGAAGCAGAAACCAGCAGGAAATTACTGACTCCATGATTCTGTGAACCTGTAGGAATTGCATTATTGGGAGGAAAAACTACTATTGCTCTGGAAATGCCTGGAGGGTAGGCTCCTATTACATATGCCATTACCATCAGGGGACTGGCCCCGGAATCCATGGTTTATTACGTCTGGTAATCTGTCACAACCTGAGATTGTACAAGCTGGGGATAACGAGGCAACCACTCCTTCTTCCCCTCAAGGTACCTCAAACCCTATTTTATGCTCCAAGGTAATGAATGGCATGATTAGATAGAAGACTATGACTGGGATGAGATAACCAAAGGTTCTGGCACAGCCCCTTGGCAAATAATCAGGATAAAACAACTTCCCTGCCTGTAGGAGGAGAGCTGAGTAAGCATTCAAGCACCTAAATATGTTGATTTGAATTGATGATCAGTATTGTGGAGATTAACTTTAACTATACTATAGGCATGCCTGGAATCCTGCCCAAGAGTGAAAGCAAGTTATGAGAATGCTGCTGGACTGATAAAGAGGAAGACTCCAAGAATGGAGACAAAGCTAAACAGCACAAGGTATTTAACAAACTCCCTGAAAGACTGGGAACCACGGGAACTGAAGAGGGAGAAAACAACAAAGGTGATGGAACAGAAGGCTGAACTCAAACTAAAGAGTGAACAAAGGAGTCATCACACCTGCTATTGCCAGACACCTACGTATGCATGTAGTAGGCTCTTATACACACTATACCAGTACTGAACTAGAAGGGCAATTCACAATTACCAGTTCTAGTGTGGCTGGTCCAGCATAACAGGTCTGTTTGTCTTGGAAGTATTTGGTCTATCTGTCTATGCCTATATTTTTCATTGCCCTGTTTTTCATCTTTTCCAGGATTTATGTCATTGGGGTCCTTTCTGAACTAATGAATATGGTGAACTGGTACAAAGTCACCAGAAATACTTTCTATATGATAAGAACTTCTTACCTATGTCGTTTACACAGTATATAGACATCCATTGCCCTGGTCAAGCTGTAAACAATCCGAGACTAGACAGAGGAATCCTACAACTAAGCAGATAGGAGCACATAAAGCTTAGCCCAGAACCTTAAATTAGTTACAATAAGTATGAAGATTCTTTAACTAGCCACGTGATCAAGTGCAGGGATGACTTTAGTGCTGGTGGCTCCTGGTGCAACAATCTTTGTTGCAGCCTCAACAACTTCCTTTTCCATGGATTTCCTCACTACCAACCTCCAAAGGTATCCCTCATCTCTCCGTAGCCCCTCTCTTACATGTATTTATTTAATTAAATGTCTTTTATTTCCTTTATAGCGCTACTCATACCAATGTAGGGTGTTGGATCACTTTACATCACACTCACATTATACAGAGACAATGAATAATACTGGTAGGCAATTATTCTAAGAGTGCTTGGGCTGGGGAAGCACAAACTCAGGGTTTTAAATGTAACACAGTGGATGGCGTTGGCTTACCTAGTAAGAATGTATTTCAACCCAACAAACCCTTTTTAGCTACCTTACGATATCTAAAGACAGGGGTAAAATAAGAATACGGCTCAGAGCCATTGCTTTGCAGTTTGCATGCTGCTCTTTGATGCCATTTCACACCTCACTGTACCGTATTATAAGTATTGTAACTCATGAAATACAAGTAACAAAAATATGTCTGTAACAAAAGTGCAACCCACTGAGCAATTTACATAGAATACCATTCTGTGATATGCATCTTACACTTGTTGCAGCAGGGATATTAACAATCTCTGTTACTTTATGAGGAATTAACACTGTCACTAGCGACAACACTGATCTTTCCAGCACGTATATTAATCACCAGAGTTAGCTCAACATTTAAATTATTTCCTAAAAACTGCTGGACACATGAGGAACTTTGCAGCAGGTGGTGTTAATGCTATAAGATATTTCAAAATTCAACATCCCCTCCTCCACCCCCCCAAAGCTCGGAGCATGGTGTGGCGGCACTTGTCACACCACCCTAAGGCTGGCACTGTCCATGGGATGGAATAAAACTGTACAGGCAAAGGCGAACCCTCAGTTCCAAAGCGTCTCATCTACTGATGATTCGTCCTTTGATAATAGATCGATACATTGGAGGGAACTCCTTCTTTGTTCAGACATGCAAGCTCTAGAACATGCTCCCAAAGTGAATAAAAACATCAACAGACATGTAGAATACAGGAAAGGCATAAAGACCTGAGTGTTCCTTGAATCATGAGGCAACTACTTGACAAATTACGAATTACTCTAAAATGAAGCACGCAAAACTACCCATATCACTCAAACTATTTAATATTTTATGCGTAATCTGCTGCCACTTCACTGCATCAACAATGAAGCATGTCTTCAGACCTCCTGTGTGACAGCAAAACACACGACTCATTGTTGAAAACTCAACCAATAACTTTGGGTAGCAACACACAACAAATGAAGTACCTTTTTTTACTGTGCCAACCATGAAGATAGTTGGGGTCTTGTCAAGAGGTACGAATGTGCTGTATATTTATCAAAGCAATAGAAAGGGGACTGGGGGTGCTTATAGGTCCAGCGTACATGCCCCTAGGACATATCAATTCAAAAAAAGGTATGCAGTTCCTTGTTAAAGAAGTGGTTGTAGAGGATTGGTCGGTATAACTATATGTCCAGAAGTAGGAGTGGGAGTCACCCCCTTTTGGAACTAGGGCCCTCACACACCCAGAAAGGTGTCATGCTTCATCATAGGGCTTGCACCTTGTCAGGCCGGTGCTGCAATGCCTGACGGGCACCCTATGAGGGGCTCTTTGTCAGAGATCTTTTGTTTCCAAGCTGTAAGGTGAGGTGCTGGTGTAGGGCCGTGTAGTGTAGACGAGTGGGTTATACCGTCCAATCCTCTATAACCACTTCTTTCACAAGGAACTGCATACCTTTTTAGGTCTCGGCTAGGCAGCGCATGCGCTGTCTCATCGAGAGATGCTGTATACAGTATAGTGGGGGAAGCTCCGCCCACTTTCCGCCCATGCTTTTGATTGGCTCAAATCTGAAATGCTGCATTCTGATTGGTTGCCGGCTTGTTAGTCCCGCCTCCTGACTGCTGTCGTCATTTTTGTCCTTCCATGGCTATCGGCCCCTTTACTTTAAAAACTGTTTTGTTTCCCTGCCTCTCCCTGTTCCCTCCCGCAGTCCTTAACTTCTTGGACCGCCACCCTCCCCCCTCCCCCTCCCGTTCATGCCTTCTTTCACGCGCGCACTGCCGTTTAAAATGCAATCGGTCTCGTGGAAATACGAGTCCGATTGCATTTTCAATGCTTGTTTGTCATTTCATTGGTGGGTAAACTGGCACTCTTTGTCTCGCATGCGCGCGATGCCTTACATCGTACGCATGCGTGACAAAACAGTGGCGTTTTCCCAATTCACGGCGGGGGCGGGAAAGCCGTGAAGCCCGCCTTGCCGGCACGCCTATCTGCTCTCAACAAGCACGGAGAGTGCTGCGTGTATCACCGCCGCCGGCCCGTGACCGGAGAGAAGCACTGAGGATCCCCGATCCCCAGAAGTGCTGAGTGCCTGCTTTTGTTTCACCACCGCTACTCGGGCCGACTGCCAGAGGCCGGGTTCGCTGAGGAGAGGAGCCGCGCTGCAGCTGGAGCGGAGCCGGAGGGTCGCCTAGCAACCAGGACTCCTGCGCCCACGTCACCACTATACAGAGCGGAGGGCCGCCCGGAAGGAAGCCTCGTCCCTGCCGACGCATTACCGCCCGAGGACAAGGTTTTCATAACTCCTTTCAGGTAGATTTCATGCTCTTTGCTCGCCTGGGGTAGAGCGTAGGAGCTTTGGCAGTGCCAGTGTGCTACTTCCGCCCTGTCACACTCTCATGTCTGCCCCCCCTGCAGCAGCTGCTAAGCTCTATTTAACTCTGGGCAGACTGACACCGACCTGTCGCTTCACTGACACCTTATCAATATCTGCAGTTAACTTCCTGTCCGCCTCTTCCCTGCACCCTGCCCTGCATTAACCCCCACATGCCCTGCGCCCGAGCTCGTGCTCACAGCCGCCTGCCCCCAGGTATAGTAAAACCAGGGCTTGATATGGAAGTACTGAGGTGCAGGTGCCCAGAGTCCCTGTATGCTGCTGAAAAGTGGCGGTACTACCCAATTAAAAATATTGAAATACTGCTGAGACGTGATAGTACTGTCCCATTTAAAGTATTAAAATAATGCTGATGTTGGGGATTTGTTATGTGTCACGGTGTTTCATGAGAGGGGTGAGTTTATATGTGTTCGAAAGGCTCATGTTTGGGTTCCATGCCGATGAATGATGTCAGATGCCGTTTGTGACGTTTTGTTTTTCTGTTAAAAAAATAGTTGTAAATGGAAGTGAAGACGTTGGGGTTATGCGGGCGAAGTGCTTATAATGGAATGCATAACATTTATGCAAGTGTCCAGAGTACTTCTCTTAATATGGTGCCATATGGAAAAGGCACTGTGATTGGCGGGAGACGATCGCAGTTATCTGCTTGCTGATACAATTTGCTGCCACACCACATATATGTGTGTAGAGGGGTTAGGGGGGTATGTTTTTTCAGTGTTTGGGATTCCATAGGCTTCGTAATTGAGCTGTATGCCCAATAATATTTACATGCTGCCTTGTTTGTTGAGGAGAGGAACACGCAGGAGTTTTGCCCGCTGTCTTCACCTGTCCAGCCAGCCCAATAGCTATCGTTTCCGACAAGGAGTCAGTGGGGGTGCCGGTCATTACTGGTTGACGGAAGCCGTGTCAGATAGGCCTGGCTATTGCAACATCCATGTTTTGTACACAGGAGGGCAGAGTTCTGCAAGTTGTAGTCATCCCTCCCCATATACCTGTTTATGAATTTGTACTAGTAAAACTCTAAAAACTTTCAGGGTCATTATCCTTTCCTAGGTTTCCTTTCGTTTGAAACCCCTCTCACATTCCCCAACGGTCGCTCTTTCCTCTCCCAAGTAACTTTTTACGTATCTCTTCTCCCTTACATATATTTCATAATTTCATATTACACCTCTCTGCCTTCCCTGATAACTTCTCCCCGCCCCGTCATTTTCCATTGTCCCCTCCTTTCATCCACACTGTCTTCACTCCTGTCTTTATCCATCACTACTTACTTTTCCATAGACGTCGTTTCATTGCTGCCTCCGTTCAAGTTTCACTTCTATCAAAATATGTGAACTGCATCACTACAAATTCCCACGTGGTTGTTAAATAGCTTTGAGATTTGGCACTGTTTGGTTGACAGTCACTCATAGAGTGAAGATTGTGTTTGGCATCATTTTGGAATCACTGAGTTAAAAAATTGTTTGGACCTCTGTGGCAAATTGGAATTTGCATAAGCGTCAATTCTGGGGCAAAATTGCCTGGTACTAGTTTGCCACATAATTAAAATGGTTTGGCATAGTAGGTGATAATGCTTTGCTAAAGTCTCCCTGAAATTAAGTTTCTGAACGTCATATTGTTGAGCCCTCGATTTTGAGGTTTTAATAAGTGTAGCAAACTGTTTATTACATTTGTGTAGTTTCTCATACCCCTGACAAAGCCCCAAAGTGCTTTTGGAGGAGGTTACTCCATTTATTGTACTTTGTTCATGGAGTGTGAGTTTAAAAAGGGGCATATGTGGTAAGAGTTTTAGTGTCAGACGTGAATTTTGAAGGGTTGTTCCAAACGTGTTGTAGTGAACCACTTGCTGCATTGATTATTGCATCCACACTTCGTTACAACCTTCATTTCATCATTTCACTCAATACCATACAATTCAACTCCACACAATTGGATTGCAAGCTACATAATTCCACTCCACATAATTCCACTATGCACCACATACATCCAGTCCACCCCACAAAAGTCCAAATATACCACATAATTCAACACCATGCCACATAATTCCACTCAATACGTGCCACTCTATGACACACAATACCATTATATAAAAGTCCACTACACTTAATACCACATACTTACTATCCACATAATTCCATTACACACAAACACACTGATCCAGCATTTCTCATAATGTTTAGCCTCTTTATGCGTCTATAACCTTCTCTCACTTTCATTCTCTTCCTCTCACACTCTTTCCACTACTCTATCTGGAGTTCATTCACCACTTCATACACAAAGTATGTATCCCTCTCATTCTTACTTTCTATTTTATACAACTCTCACACCTATCAATTCACCATCCCACTTATTTCCAACACACAAATACTATAAACACCACACAATTACAACCCACACAATTCGACAACTAACAATTCCAATTTAAACCACACAATTCCACTACAAACAACATACATCCACTTCACTACAAACTAAAAACGTAAGTAAACAAGCATTTGCAATACAATAGGTCTCGCAATTGCGAGATTTTGATCTATTGTCATTGTAAATGACAATGCCTTTTATTTGTTTAAACAACCTGCAATAATAAAAGCCAATGTCATTTACAATACCAATAGGTCAAAGTTTCTAAAATGCGATATTTTAAAAAACGTTTTTTTCCCAACAACCGCAAATTGCCGCACTTTAACAATAGCGCCCATGTCCACTGTCAGCAGCTTCTAAACACTTTAAGGTCCTAAAGGCTTTTGAGAATTCGGAAGAATGCATTTTTGTAGTCGTGCTTTTCTTATAAATATAGTGCTTCTAGAGTTCACAACTTGGGCAGTAAACCCTATATTCACCTTGTTTTATGTCTCTATTCCCTTTATGTACACATTATCAATAGCCTCTGCCGCTTCAAACGTAGTATTTTATTATCCTATTTATATTCTACCCTTATAAGGCATTGAAGCAGTTGTGTAAGGCTAAATAAGAAGAGTACATATAACACCCAGGATAATATGCTGCATGGCTAAATACTTTTAAGGTTCTAAAGGCGAGACCGATTGCATTGCAAATGCTTGTTTTGAATAGGAATGTGTTGTAGAAATGCTATCGTATTATGGGCCACATATATCAAGCAGTTTTGCATTTGTGAACAGGCCGAATCACAGAATTGGCCAGTTTGCAAACGCAAAGAACGCTTTTCCCATGTATCAAACCCTATTTTGCGATTCGGTCAACTGTAACTGAAGCGCAAAATGGGTTTGGGATTCGGTATTTGGAAGGAGCATGTTCAGGGTGTCCATTCCAAATACCGAATCGTAACAGTATGTATGAATGTTTTGTGACCATGAATACAGTCACAAAACGCTCCCATTTTACCACCAAGTTGGTGGTAACCCATTCGCAAAGGGGAAGGGGTCCCTAAGGGACCCCTTCCCATTTATGAATGTATGCAAAAACCTTTTTAAGAGCATGCAGCGGTCCCACAGCAAACTTTACCGCAAACCCACACCATGCAATGCGATCTTACATGCTACAAGTGCACACCCAAGGCACAAAATTAGGGTCATTCCATATGGGGGATCAGTGCGATCTAGGAGAAATTGCAGCCGTGACCAAGAGTTTCAGGAGTGCTTGAAGGACATGAACTCCAGATTTATTACAAGAGGGTATGATCACTGGCGTAGCAAGGGGGGGGCGAAGGGGGCGGTACGCCCCGGGCGGCACGAGATTTGGGGGCGGCAGGTAAATTTATCGCCAGCACCCCCCCCCCCCCTGCTCTTAGGCGCTCGGCGGCGGCAAAAGGCAGGGACCGCCACGGGCGGCAGAGTGCCTAGCTACGCCACTGGGTATGATACAGCTACACTATCAAAAGGAAGAAATAGAATTACGAAAATACAGAGATCAGATACTTTGAGACAGACGCTAATGCTTTTAAACTGCTGTAGAAATGTTTTCACATAGAAAATGACACGCAGAAAATTGTGCATGAGAAATAATCTTATTCTAATGTATTATTAATTTAGTAAATGATTTCTAGATAAAACATATGTAGGCAAAATGTGTAGTGCCTAAATATATGCAAAATAATGTAGAAGACAAATATTTTTTGTACTAGACTGTCATTCTTAAATGTGGCCCTTAAGTTGGGCCTAAAAGACCTTTCCTTTTGACTCTTGCTCATAGCTTAATAGATGTTTATTAAGAACATTTTGCCTAGCACCAGCAACTTGCTTAATAATGTGCTGACTTCAAATCCATGTTTATTTAGCTTCCTCACCCCATGGTAAGTCACTTTCCTAACACAATGAGCTGCTGTAAATACTTGATAAATAATGACTCAGATATATTTTATGACTGTCTTACAAAATATTATTGCTAGTTTTGCCTCATATCCAACTTGCTTTGTAATTTACAATGAACATACAGCGCATCTTTCAGCTTAGGTAAGAAGGTTCTCATGAGAACTTTCCTCCATGTAACCAAGTCTTGAAACAATGTTTTACACTATATTGTCGAGAATGTTTACCGTGGGAATCTGGAGGAGATGCATCGACAGTTGATGACACCATTGTGTATGAGCGGTTTCCATTGGAAGAGGAGAGTTAACGTTGAACCATTATCGATACACTATTGTGTGGTTTTATTTTGAGTGTTCCTAACTAGTTAGGGTAGAAGAAGAATCGGATGAGTAGAAGATGAGTAGAAGGCTCTGGCCAGAACTTTTTACCCTGTTTGTGTGCCTCTTCTACTGAAGAGTGGCTTCTCTGCTTTTGTTACCAACAGCTACTGCTAAAGGTGACTTCATTCTCTATTTATTTAGAACCCTTTCTTGATCAATGCTGCTGCAATGATCCAACTTTTTAGGCGGTTGGAACTGCAGCTGTAAGAAACTCGGCTGAGTTTCTAGAATGACACTTTTTGGGTAGTTTTTTTCATAATCTAAATCTTGCTCTTTTCCAAAAGGAACTCTCCATGGGTTCTAATAGGGTAGATTAGGTTCCTTAGCTAGTTTAGTGACAATTTCCTTTATGGAACATTCCAATCAATCAATCAATCATGGGTTTGTTGAGCACGACTACTCACCCGTAAGGGTCTCAAGGCGCTGGGGATGGGGGGGAGGCGCAGTGTCCTGTCCATCAAGGAGGAGGTCTATCCAAGAGCCATGTTTTGAGGTCCCTCGTGAAGTTGGGGAGTGATGTCGTCTGTATGAGGTGGAGCGGGAGGGCGTTCCAGGCTCTGGCCGTGAGGAAGGAGAAGGAGTGGCCTCCCGATCTGGACTTCCTGGTGCGAGAGACCACGGCGTGGGAGAGCTGGGCTGATCGTAGGGTCCTTTGGGGTGCGTGGAATGTGAGTCGGTTATTCATGTATGCTGATCCGGTGTTGTGGAGGGCTTTGTGTGCGTGGGTGAGAATCTTGAAGGTGATTCTTGCCTCTATGGGGAGCCAGTGGAGTGTGCGCAGGTGCTGGGTGATGTGGCAGTGTCGTGGCAGGTTGAGGATTAGTCTGGCGGCGGCGTTCTGGATGTTTTGAAGTTTGCAGGTGAGGTTTTTGTTGATTCCGGTGTAGAGTGCGTTGCCGTAGTCAAGTCTGCTGGTGATGAGGGTGTGTGTGACAGTATTTCTGTGTTAGTGGGGGATTCATTTGAAGATCTTGTGTAGGAGGCAGAGGGTGTGGAAGCAGGAGGATGCGACGGAGTTGATCTGGCGGTCCATTTTGAGTTCGGAGTCCAGGATGATTCCGAGGTTGCATGTGTGGTCCGTGGGGGTGGGTGGGCTTCCGAGGGCGGGGGGCCACCAGGTGTCGTTCCAGGCGTCGGGGTGTGGGCCCATGATGAGTACTTCTGTTTTGTCCGTGTTGAGTTGTAGACAGCTCCTCTTCATCCATTTGGCGACTGCTTCGATGCCTTCTTGAAAGTTGTGTTTGGCTGCGTTGGGTTCGTTGGATAGGGAGAGGATGAGTTGGGTGTCGTCTGCGTATGAAACAATGTTGCGTCTGTGGGTTCTGATGATGGGGCGAGCGGAGCCATGTTGATGTTGAACAACGTGGGGCTGAGGGAGGATCCTTGGGGGACTCCACAGGTGGTCAGTGTGGGGTCCGAGAGGAAGGGAGGGAGTCTGACCCGCTGCGTTCTGCCGGAGAGGAATGAGCGGATCCAGTCGAGGGCCTTGTCCCGGATCCCTGCGTCGTGAAGTCTGCATGTTAGAGTGCGGTGAGAGACTGTGTCGAAGGCCACTGAAAGGTCGAGGAGGATGAGGGCTACTGTCTCTCCTCTGTCAAGGAGGGAGCAGATGTCATCTGTTGTGGCGAGGAGGGCGGTTTCCGTGCTGTGGTTCTTTCTGAAGCCCGATTGGGAGGTTCGAGGTGTGTTGTGCTCTTCGAGGAAGGTGGCGAGTTGGCTGTTGATGGCTTTCTCGATGACTTTCGCTGGGAACGGGAGCAGGGAGATGGGTCTGTTGTTATTGAGGTCGGTGGGGTCCGCCGAGGATTTCTTCAGGAGGGGGTTGATCTCAGGGTGCTTCCAGTCATAGGGGAAGGAGGCGTTCGCGAGGGAGCGGTTGATGGTGTGGCAAAGCATGGGGCGATGGTGTCGGCGGCTCTGTTGAAGATGTGGTGGGGGAAGGGGTCTGTGGGGGCCCCGGAGTGGATTTACTTCATCGTCTTCAGTGTGTCTTCGGTGGTGAGGGCTGTCCAGCTATCAATCGTTGGCTTCAAGGTGTTGGGGGTGGTTGGTGAGGGTTCTGTGTGTTGGCTGTCTTCATTGAAATTGTCGTAAATGTTCTTGATTTTGTGGTGGAAGAAGGTGCTGAGTTTGTCGCAGAGGTCTTGTGAGGGAGGGATGTCTGTAGACTCGCTGATGGGTTGGGCGAACTCCTTGATGATGCTGAAGAGTTCTTTGATGTTGTGCACATGCATGGAGATTCTGTCTTTGATCGCTTTCTTTCTTGTATTTTTGATGAGTTGGTGGTGAGCGTTGGTGGCGGCTCTGAAGTTGTTGTGGGCTTCTGTAGATTTGGAGTTCCTCCAGGCCTTTTCGAGGCTGCGGCATGTGCGTCTGGACTCTCGGATTTCGGCGGTGAACCAGCTGGCTTTCCTGGCGTCTGTGTTGTTGTTCTTCTTGAGGGGGGCTATGGTGTTGGCGCAGTCGGAGATCCATCTGTGCAAGGTTCGGGCTGCGGTGTTGGGGTCATTGTTGTCCGTGATGGTTGAGGTGGAGTTGGCGAGTGAGGTGGTGAGCTGGTCGTCGGTGATACTAGTCCAATTTCTGCGTGGGAGCAGGTGCTGGGTTCTGTGGATGGTGGGTGTTCTGAAGGTGAAATGGATGCAGCGATGGCCTGTCCACGGGAGTTCGGTGGTGTGGCTGAAAGTGATGGAGTTTCCTGTGGTGAAGATATGGTCGAGGGTGTGTCCTGCTGAGTGCGTGGGCTCGGTCACGATCTGGCAGAGTCCTATATTGTGGAGGTTGTCCAGGAGGGATGTGGTGTTGGGGTCTTGTTGGTTGTTGAGGTCTCCCAGCAAGGTGTAGTTGGTGGACGCGATGGCCTGCGGGGTGATGCTGTCCGTGATGGACTTGGTGAATAGTCCGCAGGGTCCGGGGGGTCGGTAGATGAGGGTTCCCCGGAGGGTGGTGGTAGGGCTGGCCTGTATCTTGAAGTATAGGTGTTCCATCAGATCTGTGGGATCGTTGGAAAGTGTGCTCAGTCGGAGGGTGGACTTGTGGATGATGGCGATTCCCCCCCCAGGGCGGGTGGGGCGCTCCTTCCGGGAGATCTTGTATCCTTGGGGAATGGCGATGTCAGGTCCCGAGGTTGTGTTGGTCCAGGTTTCAGTGAAGAATGCGACATCCGGGGTGGTACTGCTGAGGAGGTCCCAGATTTCGGTGGCACATTTGTGGAGGGATCAGACATTGAGGAGGATGCATTTGAGGGTCTTTGGTGCGGTCGCGTTGTTGCGGGCGGGTTGTGCTGGATCCGTGGTCATGGCGGTGCTGCAGGAGTGGCGGCAGCGGTAACAGCTGAAGGGTCCGTGGGTCGGCTGGTGATGCTAGCTTGCAGTTGTTGTTGCGACCTGGGTTGAGTGCTTAGAGTGCCACTGGGTTGTAGCGTTGGTGGTTCCGAGGTTCAGGGTTCCTGGCGCTGGCCGCGTTCGGGTCGCGGACGGGCACAGACGGGCTTGCCTTTCGTGCCAGCAGCATGCCCGCGCAGCGACCGCCATCAAGTAGGGGTCGGGGAGGGCTGGACAGCTGGGAGGCGGGAGCGGGGAGGGGAAACTGCCTTGGGCTGGTCGCGCTGGGGGGGAGGGGCCACAGGGGCAGCAGTGGCGGGAAAACCCGGGAGAGAGGTGCACAGAATAAAGAGTAGAGTGAAAACAGAGTAAAAGTGAAAAGGAGGATGGAAAGTGATAGAAAGAGAGTGACAGTGAAAGGGTGAAAAACGTAGGTGAAAGGAAGGAGGTGAAAGGAAAAAGCAAGCAGAAAAACAGAGCGAGAAAGAGTGAGAGGTCCACTGGACCACCAGAGATGAGGCATAGGTTTAGCCTGTGGGTGGAAGAGGGCCTCGAACACCAACACTCGAGAGTGCAGGGGCTCACTAGGGCCTCGAACACCAACACTCGAGAGTGCAGGGGCTCAGGAGGGCCTCACTTGATGGTGGAGCTGCGAGGATGGGAGAGCAATTTCACTTACAATAAGCATTGATTTATGCAGTTCACTGACAAAATATCAATGTTAAAAATATAGAAGTAAAAATATCGATGCAAAGATATAGAATGCAAAAATATCGACTCCCTATACTTAAACAGGTAAGTACAAAGTACAAAATATCGAGAAAAAAATATTGTTGTACAAAATATCGAATTATATATATATACACCATGCCGAAGCGTCAGCTAAAAGAATAAAAGAAAAACTATGCACTTACCTGGTGTCCGTGTCCCGTTTGTTCGACTTTGGAACGAGTCGTGGGAATCCTGGTGTGATATATATATATATATATATATATATTGACGACAAAACCCCAACACGGTCCCGAATATACGAACCAAGGTCTCCACGGCACAGAGGGAATCCACAATCAGGTTTTTAAAGGTATTTTATTTATTTTCTTATCCACACCATTCGTGCAAACGTGCAAAAGGACGGTCAACGCGTTTCGGCGAATGCCTTCAACTGGACCATAGAGTCCTGCCGTCTAAACTGTCTACTTAAAGTGACATTGTGCATGAATCCCTTGTTTATTTTCATTAAAAATAGACTAGACTGTTAACCCCTGTTTAAACGTATTTACATTGGCTGTTATCTATTGTCATTTTCTCTCTAGTATACGAATTACAGCAGTCATGGTAAAGTACCTTAGCTATTAAATAAAAATTCTAACCAAAAAAGACCCAATATAAACAACTGCATCAGGAAAAGAGGTAATAAAGGAGCAGACAGAGAGTATAACAAGGGGAATACTAAGACGAGCGGGGAAATTCATCTGATAAAGAGATAAGAACATATAGGGACATCATTAAGTACATATTAAAAACATATCAGATGAAAAATGAACATTCTATTTCTGTAAAGTACATTATTTAAGAATGAACAAATTCAATATGTTTAAAAGCAAGGAGAAATGGAGGAAATTTAAGATAAAGAGAGCACATTAAGATAATTAAAGAGTCATAATATAGAGGCTCAAAATATCTTATAGGTATAGAAAAATATAAAAATATAAAAATGTATATATTTTTTATATATTTAAATTTAAAACCCCTACAGGTCATGATTCAGATAGAGAAAGGAAAGTGACATGTGCATTGTGCAAAGTACAACGTGCAAAATCGCAATGTGCAAAAATTCATAGTGCAAATTTGAATTTAAAAAAAAACCCTATTCCTCCAAGAATCTTAATTCTTCTAAGATAAATCTCAGACTGAGGAAATAAAGTGACAAATGCATTTGTACTAGTATGTTATTTTTAAAAAGGGGGGGGGGGAGTCATTTTCCTAACATCTTATTTCATGAACCTGAATATCTCTAAAGTAGATTGTATCAATAATATCACTACAGATTTCATATCTCATGAGGGGTCTAATCAATAAGTGCTTCTGTTCCTCTCATTATAGTCATAACAATTCCATGCTTCTACATGTACTATAAGTGTCCCACTACTTTTCTCATCTCCTTCATTACTTATTTCTGAGATCCCCAGTTCCATCTTTTTCCCAATAATACCATCTCACAGTTGTTGCTCTTTTGTTCGTATTCTTAACTTAATACACTGTCCCATGATTCTCCGATGTTCCATAAACTAAATGGTCTTACTTCTTCATTTACATAATCCAGAAATTATGCTATCGATTAATCTCATATTATTACAGATGAACATGTAACTCAGCATCCAAATTGTGTCCAAATGGATTTTCTGTTCCAAGTGCTAAAATGAGCCTCGATTCTGCTCTTCTTAGGTCCAGGGTTCTGTCTCCTCCTCTTTCATTTTGTTTTATCATTTTAGCACCGAAATATTTTAGTTCTAGATTGTTACCCAAGTGTCTTTCTGAAAAATGCTTTGCCATTGGGTATGAAAGATCTTTATTTTTTATAGCCCTTAGATGTTGTAATATACGCAGTTTAAGTTTATTGATGGTACTCCCAACATAGAGTTTTTTGCATGGACATTCTAACACATATACCACATATTTAGATTCGCATGTGATATGTTCAATGATCCTCTCCCTCTTTCCATTTTGCAATAGATACGTTTGTGTGTTGTATCCATGTTCACAGGCCTTACATTTGGAACATTTCCAAAAGCCAGGTGTTGTTAGCCAGGTTCTTCTTCCTTTTTCATTGTTGGATGTTTGCAGGTGGCTATGTGTCAAAAGATCGCCCAATGAGGCTGTCTTTCTGAACGTGATCTTTGGAGCTGTTGGTAGTGTCTTTTTTAATGATTCATCAAGCATTAAAATACTCCAATGTTTTTTAATAATATTTCTCAAACTCTTGTTTTCCACATTGAAGTCTAGAATTAGGCGGGTCACATCTTCTTCTTCTAGTTGATCATGGTTTGCCAATAATTCAGATCTCATTTTTCCTGTTACTTTGATCTTGGCACTTTCAATAACACCTGGTGGATAATTCCTCGCCAGGAATCTAGAGCTGGTTTCATCTAGGTGTTGCTCGATATCGATAGCTTCAGAGCAATTCCTCTTTACGCGCAACATCTCTCCATATGGAATACTCCACTTTAAGTGTTGAGGATGTCCACTATTCGCATGGAGGATGCTATTTGTGGCGGTTGGTTTCCTATGAATTTTAGTGCAGAGCTTCTGTTTTTGTACAAATACTTCCACATCTAAATATGTCACCTGTGTTTCACTGCACATTGATGTAAAAGATAAATTATAATCATTTTGATCCAAACTTTGAATGAATTCATCAAGAGCCGACGAGTCGCCTTCCCATATCACGAACAAGTCGTCGATGTATCTCATCCAGGCCTTGATATTCAACTTGTACCTGCTCTGTAGGATACCTTCCTCCCAAACCGCCATAAATAAATTCGCGTAAGTTGGGGCAAATGCTGTCCCCATTGCTGTGCCTTGTCTCTGTAGAAATATCTCACCATTAAAAAGAAAAACATTATGTGTTAAGCAATAGTTCAACATTTCCATAATCATCTCGGAGTGTTCTAAAAACTCAATGATCTTGTCTTTAAGAATCTTCTGACCGCTTTTAAGCCATTTTCATGGAGAATTGATGTGTATAATGAATTTACATCTATTGTAATCATGATCTGAGAATTATTCCAATTGATGTCTCGTATTCTATTTAAAAAGCTGTTGTGTCCTTCAAATACGAGGGAAGAGATATCACAAATTCCATTAGAAACACATCTATATAGTGGGAAGTCTTCTCCAGTAGTGAGCCCATAGAACTCACTATGGGCCTCCCCGGGGATTAATAAGTGACTTGTGCACTTTAGGCAGAAAGTATATAGTCGATGTTACTGGATTCTCCACCTTGAGATACATATACTCTTCAAAGTCTATTAATCCCCTTTCTTTCCAAGTTAGCAATTGTGCATGATATTCTTTGGTCCATTGCTCCATTGGATTTTTCTCCAGTCTTTGATAATGATCTTGTTTCCTCAATTGCCTATATGCCTCAGAGATATATTTTTCACGATCTTGGATGACAATATTTCCGCCTTTATCTGCGGCTTTGATAACAATTGTCTGATTTTCCCTTAGATCTTTCAATGCCTTTTGTTCATTCTGTGTCAGATTCCACGACCTTTTATTGTTTCTTTTTCTCATGGATAATTGATTTATCTCTTCTATGACAATTTCTTGAAACAGATCAATTTTATTGCCTGGCGGTAACTGTGGGCAAAATTTCGACTGGGATCTTAGTCCACTTTCTCCACTTTTGTGAGTAATAATACCTTCTCTCTGACAAAACGCTATATCATTTTCCATTGTTGGAGTAGAGGATAAATCTGCTTCTGGAATATTTGTCCCTAATTTTGACAAAGTTCTTAAAGTTGGTAAATCATATTGGTTCAGTGGGGAAATTTCCATCGATGTTAAATTAATTCCTCCTATTCTGGCTGGTCTTTCTTCGAAATATTTCTTTAATTTGGCTTTGCGACAGAATTTATATAGATCAATACGAAAGTTTGGAATGTCCATACTGGCATTAGGACAGAAGGTGAGTCCTTTATTTAGGAGGCTTATGTGGTCAGCATTTAAGATCATCCCAGAGATGTTTATCACCAGATTTTTTGGTGTGCCATCTTTTTTATTTTTGCTTTTTCTTGTCTCCTCCTCTTTTGGATCTTACTCCTTCTCTTACTTCGTCTGGTTGGGGTGGGTTTTGCCCCCTTCCCCTCCCCCATGTTGTTCCTCTGGCTCGTCCTCGCTGTCGCGTTTCCATTTGGGCCAGTCTCATTTCCCCACAAAAATCCAATTTCGATGTGTTGGTCTCTTCGTCTGCAGAGCTTAAATCAGAGCTGTCATTCGTGCCCTGTGTATCATAACTGATGCATCTGTCCATTGCCGCTCTATTCCTCAGGGAGTCATATTTCCTCGCGAATGTATATATCCGACCATTGGCATAGTCAATACGATCGCGATTAAATTTGCTGGCCTTCCTTTTCTCCACATCAATCTCATGTTTAAGGATCTTTTTCTCCATCATTTCCAAAAGATCTTTTTTCTCATCATTATTTGGGAGTTTCTCCAGTTCCCCCTCCAGGTCTTTGATTCTTTCCAGTATGCCTTCAAGTTTCCGTTCAGCATGTATGATTAATGTTCTCATAAGTTTTAGTGAGCATTCATTAGTATCCATTTGCCACTGCCTGATCAGATCCATATCCAAATCATTCAATGTGGGCATAATTAAAATTCGCAAGCCCCGTGGCACCCTCTTGAATTCAATATATTTTTCTAACGTCGTCTTTTCCCACCATTTATTGATCTCTACAATTCTAGCTTGTTGTAGTTCTTTAATAAGGTTCTGAATCGTTTTTCTCCTTCCTTCTGAATGCATGCTCCCGGAAGCCTGTGAGTCCTTAGTCATCATATTATCATCAAGCAATTCATTGGCTCTCTGTGCTCGGTTAGAACTTCTTTCAGCCATCTTTTAACGTGTTATTCAGTCACTGGGGTTAAATACTTCTATAAGCAGTTTGCACTCGGTGTGTTTAATTTTCACTTATTTTCTTTCTTTCCCGAAATTAAATGTCAACTTTTTGAGCGATTATCCTCTCCTTAGTATACTTGTTTAATTAAAAGTATGCCGGTCCACCACAATATGTCACTGTTTAAAATCACCTCTATGTTTCTTGCATTGGTTTTGGATTCAAACCGCTACAATCTCCCGGAGCGGCTACTGGCTGGCTGGAGCGGCTGTTGGGGTCATTGTTGTCCGTGATGGTTGAGGTGGAGTTGGCGAGTGAGGTGGTGAGCTGGTCGTCGGTGATACTAGTCCAATTTCTGCGTGGGAGCAGGTGCTGGGTTCTGTGGATGGTGGGTGTTCTGAAGGTGAAATGGATGCAGCGATGGCCTGATCCACGGGAGTTCGGTGGTGTGGCTGAAAGTGATGGAGTTTCCTGTGGTGAAGATATGGTCGAGGGTGTGTCCTGCTGAGTGCGTGGGCTCGGTCACGATCTGGCAGAGTCCTATATTGTGGAGGTTGTCCAGGAGGGATGTGGTGTTGGGGTCTTGTTGGTTGTTGAGGTCTCCCAGCAAGGTGTAGTTGGTGGACGCGATGGCCTGCGGGGTGATGCTGTCCGTGATGGACTTGGTGAATAGTCCGCAGGGTCCGGGGGGTCGGTAGATGAGGGTTCCCCGGAGGGTGGTGGTAGGGCTGGCCTGTATCTTGAAGTATAGGTGTTCCATCAGGTCTGTGGGCTCGTTGGAAAGTGTGCTCAGTCGGAGGGTGGACTTGTGGATGATGGCGATTCCCCCCCCAGGGCGGGTGGGGCGCTCCTTCCGGGAGATCTTGTATCCTTGGGGAATGGCGATGTCAGGTCCCGAGGTTGTGTTGGTCCAGGTTTCAGTGAAGAATGCGACATCCGGGGTAGTACTGCTGAGGAGGTCCCAGATTTCGGTGGCGCATTTGTGGAGGGATCAGACATTGAGGAGGATGCATTTGAGGGTCTTTGGTGCGGTCGCGTTGTTGCGGGCGGGTTGTGCTGGATCCGTGGTCATGGCGGTGCTGCAGGAGTGGCGGCAGCGGTAACAGCTGAAGGGTCCGTGGGTCGGCTGGTGATGCTAGCTTGCAGTTGTTGTTGCGACCTGGGTTGAGTGCTTAGAGTGCCACTGGGTTGTAGCGTTGGTGGTTCCGAGGTTCAGGGTTCCTGGCGCTGGCCGCGTTCGGGTCGCGGACGGGCACAGACGGGCTTGCCTTTCGTGCCAGCAGCATGCCCGCGCAGCGACCGCCATCAAGTAGGGGTCGGGGAGGGCTGGACAGCTGGGAGGCGGGAGCGGGGAGGGGAAACTGCCTTGGGCTGGTCGCGCTGGGGGGGAGGGGCCACAGGGGCAGCAGTGGCGGGAAAACCCGGGAGAGAGGTGCACAGAATAAAGAGTAGAGTGAAAACAGAGTAAAAGTGAAAAGGAGGATGGAAAGTGATAGAAAGAGAGTGACAGTGAAAGGGTGAAAAACGTAGGTGAAAGGAAGGAGGTGAAAGGAAAAAGCAAGCAGAAAAACAGAGCGAGAAAGAGTGAGAGGTCCACTGGACCACCAGAGATGAGGCATAGGTTTAGCCTGTGGGTGGAAGAGGGCCTCGAACACCAACACTCGAGAGTGCAGGGGCTCACTAGGGCCTCGAACACCAACACTCGAGAGTGCAGGGGCTCAGGAGGGCCTCACTTGATGGTGGAGCTGCGAGGATGGGAGAGCAATTTCACTTACAATAAGCATTGATTTATGCAGTTCACTGACAAAATATCAATGTTAAAAATATAGAAGTAAAAAATATCGATGCAAAGATATAGAATGCAAAAATATCGACTCCCTATACTTAAACAGGTAAGTACAAAGTACAAAATATCGAGAAAAAAAATATTGTTGTACAAAATATCGAATTATATATATATACACCATGCCGAAGCGTCAGCTAAAAGAATAAAAGAAAAAACTATGCACTTACCTGGTGTCCGTGTCCCGTTTGTTCGACTTTGGAACGAGTCGTGGGAATCCTGGTGTGATATATATATATATATATATATATATATATATATATATATGCCAAATCCTCGCCTTGAAAATCCTTTGCCAGGAGAAGAACGAGCGCAGACCCAGGTTCAGTGCTAATTGTTAGTTTATTCTGCACACCATCACATCGCCATAACGCGTTTCGGCAGATCCCTGCCTTGATCACATGACAACGTCGCTTTGCGAAAAAACCCTTTTTAAAGTGCCAGTGCATATTGACCAGGTAATAGACATAGAAAAAATCCTTACAATTCCTGCATAAATGCATAAATCCCCAACTTTGTAAATGCAATCATTGTCTATTTAAAACTGATGGATTAAAAAAACATGAAACCAAGGGCACTTATTTTCCCAATTAAAATAATTATGAATGATTATTATCACAATTTATTGCTTCAATGCATTTTACTTAATTCACCACCTTATCAAACTATGCTCATACCTGTTCCTATAACTATTTTGCAATCGTACCTAAAATTTACCTTATAAAAAACCTAAATATTGCCACCTAGTGCAAATTATGTAAAGTGCTAGTGCTAGTTAAAAAACATCATTTCAAATTGCCTAGAACATTATTTTAATACTGTGATATCTCATCAGTTACTGTTCTGGAAACATAAAACCAAGTGCAAAAGACAGCATGTGCAAAAATAGGCTATGGCTAAACACCAGATATATTACCTGAGTCAAGAAAAATGATTCCCACAATTATAAATATATTCTCATGAAAATGTAAATAAATACTATAAATAGATAAATACATATAACTGTCATATAAATATAATTCATTTGCCTAAAACCCAAGTAAAAGATTATTACCTAAAAAAGCTTTTATATGTTTAAATCATCCCTTATCAATAAAATCAATTTCATTGTCAGTAATACATGAATGAACAATTTGCAATTATGTATCAAATATACACGGGTAAGAGGAAATAAACTGATAAAGATAGCTAAATTCTCTCGAATACTATTGTCATCTTTGATCAACAAATTTAATTTTGGAGACTCCTATAGCACCAGGGAGCTGCTGTGACATCTGGGATTAACCCATTCTTACACCCACGTCTACACTGCGTGAGGGTTTGCAGAAAGAGTAGTATTTATAAATATGTATGCAAATCCTCACTCGTGTTTAATCCCCCTGGCTGTTTTGTATCTAGCTCGAGAATATAGCGGGTCTCGAGACGTCTCAGCTTTCCTTCTCGATCTCCCCCTCTCCTTTGTGGCGGGACTGTGTCAATAACATAATATTTTAGATGTTTCAGGTTGCTCTCATTTTGCTCCTTAAAGTGTCTTGCCACCGGATAACTAGGGTCATTTTTAGTTATTTCCCTGGTGTGTTGCAGAACCCTTTTATGAGCCGCCAATTTTGTACTACCAATGTATGCTAGATTGCAACTGCATTCCAACACATACACCGCATAGTCTGTTCTGCATGTTAAATGTTGTTGAATCATATGTGGCTTGTCATTGAAAGCTGAGCGATAAGACGTTCTATTGCTTCCATACAGACACGCTTTGCAGCTAGAGCATTTAAAAATCCCTTTCTCGCAGAAAGCCAACCCCTATTTCTTGGTCCTCTGGACTGCTCTTAACTAATGTGTGGGCCATGGATGCCGACTTTCTATATGTTATGGCTGGAAATCTAGGGAGAGTGCCGCCTATTATCGGGTCATCCTTAACTATAGGCCAATTGCGTTGAATAATCCTCCGTATCTGTTTTTCCTGTCGTGAAAAAGTCAGAATAAGTCTGACTGGTTCAATAGAAACCTCTTGACCCCCATTAGATGACTGCTGTGGATGTCCCTTATAGTTAAGCAAATCTTCCCTGGCCAAACTTCTGGACTTGTGGATAGCTGCATCTATGATTTTAGTATTGTAGCTCCGTTGCAAAAGCGTGCCTTGCTGTCCATTTGATGTTTCTCCATGTCCCTTTCATTGCTACATATCTCTGCGCAACCGCAGCATCTCCCCATAGGGGATGCTGCGAATTAAGTGGGGGGATGTGCACTAGATGCATGGAGCAAAGTATTGCCTGCTGTCTCCTTACGATATAGGGATGTGGTTAAAATTTCATTATGTATTGTAACCCTCACATCCAAAAATGTAACAGTAGTATCACTGATGCATGAAGTGAATGTGAGGTTGACGTGATTCACGTTAATTTGAGCAATAAAATCTCTAGCCTCTGTCTGTGTACCATTCCACACAATAAAAAGATCGTCAATATATCTGAGCCAGGACACAACTTTTTGACTATAAATTTGCTCAAATTGCTTTTTGAGGACCAACTCCTCCCACCAGCCCATAAAAATACAGGCATAGCTGGGGAGAAGCTGGCCCCCATTGCAACCCCCTGCACCTGCTGATACATTTGTTTTTTAAATAAGAAGAAATTATTTTCCAAACAGAAAGTCAGCATGTCCATCAACATTCTATTGTGCTGCATGTACTGTATGGGTCTGCTTGCCAAAAAGTATTCCACTGCTTTAATTCCATCACAATTTCTAATATATGTATACAGCGAGGACACGTTCAAAGCTATTAGTTGGAAACCTTTCTGCCAATTAACATTCCTGATTTTTCGAATAAAATCGCTAGTATCCTGTATGTATGACTTCAAATTATGGACATGTTCCTGCAGAAAGAAGTCTATATACCTCGACATGTTTTCTAGAGGCCCATCACAGGCTGCAATGATGGGCCTTCCAGGTGGCCTCTCAATGTTCTTGTGCACCTTCGGAATAAAATAGATTATGGGAATTTTCGGGTATTCCTTTCTAAGGAATTTGAATTCTTCCTGGTTAAGCAGACCCAGACTTTTCCACGCCAGTAATTTAGTATAGAGCTGTTCCTGCATGGCTTTGAACTTGAGGGGAATACATTTTCGATAACAGTCAGTGTTGTTTAATTGGCTGTAAGCTTCTGTCATGTAGTCCGAAAGGGGCCAAAGCACTATATTTCCCCCTTTATCAGCATTTCTAATTACTATATTCCCCTCTTTCTGGAATTTGGCCATGAGCTGTCCATATCTTCTTTCGTGATTCGAAATTTTTCTTTTTCTTTGTTGATTTGAATATTGAGTTTCTTTATTTGTGCCACGATTAGATCATTAAAAACATCCACAGAATCTCTCACCGTGATCGGTGTAAACTTGGATTTACTTTTGAAGGGGGTTTCCGGCTTACTCCAGGTCAACGCTCCATGTCCCGGTGACTCCTGTCCTGCATATTCATCTGAATTTGACCCCTGCGGTCCCTCTTCTTGGGAGATATCCGCTCCACTTTCTAATTCCTGCAAAACTTTCAATACACCATAGTCTTCCACTGTTAATTTTGATGTGCCAGAGATAATTGGTGTTGCCCTCGAATTAGACTGGGTTTGCGGCTGTAATATATGGAATTTTTGAAGTTTCAGTTTCCTGATAAATTTGTACACATCTGCTCTTGTTTGTGTATAGTCAAAATTGGATTCAGGACAGTAAGTTAACCCCAGGCTGAGAAGCTGTTCTTCCGCCGCAGTCAGGTTAATTTTGGCCAGATTGATGATAGTATTGGCGTTGGCGTGACTCGGGGGGGGTATGACCTTCAGACTATTTACTTGTACCTCCATATCCCCCGTCCCCGACCACCCCGCTTGCTGCCAGCGTTGCTTAACTGCCCTCCTTCTTTCTCTCCTGCTCCTTGTGCGCCGTTTTTTGCCGGTTGGCCTCTTGGTCGCAGTGTTTCTCTCCTGCTGCGTCTCAAGCACTCTAATTCCTCTCCCATTGTGGGCCTGATTGGATTCTGTTTCTGTCGATTAGCCCGGCCCTCTGCATCCGACTCACTCTCCGCCGCAGAACTCAGGTCTGAAGTAGATGGAGCTTCCTCTTGTGATGGATTATGTCCTGACAGGCTCACCTCCTGCTGACGTTTGCTTACCGCGGCATTTCTGAATGTATCATATTTGCGGGCAAATGTAAATATTTGCCCGTTATCATAGTCCTCTTTATCCCTCCTGAATTTATAAGTCTTACGTTGTTTGATCTTTTCTTCCTCCTTTTGCAATCTAAACATCATTTCTTCATTTAATTTGGATTTTTGTTGCTGTGAATCACTCAGCGCTTTTATTTCCTCGGTTAGTGCATCGATTTTAATTAGTAACTCTCCACGGTCACTTTCTGCATATTTAACTAGTATTTCAACTAGTCTCCTGGAGGAATCCAAATTGCACTGTGCCCATTCAGCCATCATCAGGGGGTTAGGCGTGTCATAGCTTGGAGCAATCATTATTCTCAACCCCTGGGGATTCGTCCGACATCCAAATACTTTTGCAGTGATTTGGATTCCCACCATTTGGCTGTTTCCTGGCGCATGAGTTTTTCAAATACCCGGTATTTATCTTTCAGGCTTTTAGCCCCTGCATTGCTGTCTTCGCCGGTACCTTTGCTATTGCTTCGCTGTACCTGAGGAGAGTCGGCAAACATCTCCTCGGCAGCAGACTCTCTATCTCGCAACGTTGCAGCTGACATGATGGTGTGCGTAAATAAAAACTATTGTCCTTTCTAGAGTGCCCCCCACTGGCCAACTACTCAAATGACATCACTGATGACATCATCCAGTGACTGTGTGTTTCTGTAAAGTTTAAATATTTTTTATATATATAGGAAAAGACGTATTGAAGAATGAGTGGGTGTGTAAGTGTCTGTATGGATGATTTAGTAGGTGCGTGACTGACTCTATAAGTGAGTGATTTAACGTATCTTACTGAATGCATGGGTTAGTGACTAAACTGGGTGAATGTCTGTATCCGTCTGTCTGTTGCTGTGTAAGTGGCTGCATGGGTTTGTGAATAGCTACATGAGTGTCTATAAGAGTTATTGATTTGTTGTCTGAGTATCTGTATGGGTGCCTGAGTGTTTGTGTGGATGGGGTGTGTGCGACTGTGCATAGATGTGTGAGTGGGTGATTCACTGGGTGGATGGTTTCAAGAGTGCATCTGTGATAGACTGTATGGGTGGGTAAGTGTGTGTAAGAGTGTGTTAGTGAGTGAATGTATGTCCCAGTGGTACATGTGTGAGTAACTACATATGTGAAAGGCAGTATATATGTGTGTTGGAGTATATAAATAGCTATAAGCGAGAGTGAGTGATTGTGATAGTGGCTGTATGGATGAGTGTGTGCTTGTATCAGTGATTATATAAGAGCGTAACAATGTGCTAGTATTTGTATGATTAAGTGAGCTGGTGTGTGTATAACTGTATAGGTGAGTAAATGGCAGTGTGTTTAATTATTTGCATGACTGACTAGGTGTGTGAGTACCTCTATGGATGAGTGGCGGTGTTTGAGTGTCTATATAGGAGTAAGAGTGCATATGATAGTCCTGTACTGAGTGACCATAAGTATGAGTGACTGTACGGGTGAGTGAGTGGATGTGTGTGTGTAGACCTAAGAATCAGTGAGTGGGTATGTAGTTATTGGTGTTGGAGTGTCTATGGTTTTGCGAATGGCAGTCTGTAATTTAGATTGGGTGTATCAAAGGTTATATTAGGGTGTGAAGAGCTGCATCAGATTATCACGTGGATGTTGTCATCAGTGATGTCATTTGAGATGTCATCAGTGATGTCATCAGTGATGTCACTGACCATGTCATGAGTGATGTAATATGTGACGTCATCAGCAGTGCATTGCGGGGCGCGAGTTATAGTTAGCTGAACTAACTATAACGGGGGAATTTCACGGGTTTTGTACGAGTAAAATGTCCAACTAACTATAACTGTCCCTAAAACCTATGGTTTTTTCAGTGAATTTCAAAGGTTTTTTAAATGCTAATTTCTAACTATAACATATCTGAAACCTATGGTTTTTTCAGTGAATTTCAAAGGTTTTTTAAATGCTAATTCCTAACTATAACATGTCTGAAACCTACGGTTTTTTCAGTGAATTTCAAAGGTTTTGTAAATGACAATTTTTAAATGTATTAATTGTTATATTAATTTTTTTCATACTGATTTACTACATTTTTAGAAACAATTTTTTTTTACATATTTTATTTTTTAAATTACATTGTAATTACATTATACATTACATTACAAAAAATACTTTCTCAGAATGAATTACTTTAGTTTAAATACTTTGCACATAGGCAATAGACTTTTAAGTACAGTAGTTACAGTTGTTGCAATGGGCAACACATTTTCAAACACAATGCAACATTCAGCTCAATGTGAATTTCTAGTTAAATGCAATTAGTTACTTTATGGATTACTTTTCTAACCACAGGACTGGATCCTAGATTCAGTCCTGGTACATCTCCTGTAAACAGTTGAGTAAAAGCGTTTTGGTTACAGTCGTGATTTTTAAGGAATATTATTGTATTTTAAAAGTTGACACTTAGAAACTTTTTCTCATAGAATCACCAATGTTATCCTATGGAAGGAAATTCACTTAGCAGGTAAAAACTGTTATCGTTACTTTTTCTTACTCAGTGTTGGATCCTGGATCCAGCACTGGTGCATCTCCTGTAAACAGTTGAAAGAATGCGTTTAAGTCATACAGGCGATTTTTAAGGAATATTTGTAGTTTGTGAAAATCGACACTTTGAAACTTTTCTGCTGAAAACCAGACAATGGATTCCTATGGAAGAAAATATAAGTTAATGGTAAGTACGGTTAAAATTACTTTTCAGGGTCAGTGCTGGGCTAATAGATGCAGCACTGGGTTCTCTCCTGATAACAGGTGAGTAAATTGGAATTCGTACTTTGGTTGATTTTAGAGGAATATTATAAAGTTCCAAAACTCCACACTTAGAAGAATTTCCAAGTGAAACCAGTCAATGTTAGCCTATGAAGGAAATTCAAGTTACCGGTAAGTACGGTTAAAATTACTTTTCAGGACCAGTACTGGACTGAAAGATGCAGCACTGAGGTCTCTCCTGATAACAGGTGAGTAAATCAGAATTCGGATTTCGGCTGATTTTAGAGGAATATTTGTATGTTTCAAAAATCAACACTTAGAAACTTTTTCAGCAAAAAGCAGGCAATGATATCCTATGGAAGGAAATTCAAGTTACTGGTAAGTACGGTTAAAATTACTTTTGAGGATCAGTACTGGGCTGAAAGATGCAGCACTGAGGTCTCTCCTGATAACAGGTGAGTAAATCGGAATTCGTATTTCGGCTGATTTTAGAGGAATATTTTAAAGTTCCAAAACTCCACACTTAGAAGAATTTCCAAGTGAAACCAGTCAATGTTAGCCTATGGAAGGAAATTCAAGTTACTGGTAAGTACGGTTAAAATTACTTTTCAGGACCAGTACTGGGCTGAAAGATACAGCACTGAGGTCTCTCCTTATAACAGGTGAGTAAATCGGAATTCGTATTTCGGCTGATTTTAGAGGAATATTTGTATGTTTCAAAAATCAACACTTGGAAACTTTTTCAGCAAAAAGCAGGCAATGATATCCTATGGAAGGAAATTCAAGTTACTGGTAAGTACGGTTAAAGTTACTTTTGAGGATCAGTACTGGGCTGAAAGATACAGCACTGAGGTCTCTCCTGATAACAGGTGAGTAAATCGGAATTCGTATTTCGGCTGATTTTAGAGGAATATTTTAAAGTTCCAAAACTCCACACTTAGAAGAATTTCCAAGTGAAACCAGTCAATGTTAGCCTATGGAAGGAAATTCAAGTTACTGGTAAGTACGGTTAAAATTACTTTTCAGGACCAGTACTGGGCTGAAAGATACAGCACTGAGGTCTCTCCTTATAACAGGTGAGTAAATCGGAATTCGTATTTCGGCTGATTTTAGAGGAATATTTGTATATTTCAAAAATCAACACTTGGAAACTTTTTCAGCAAAAAGCAAGCAATGATATCCTATGGAAGGAAATTCAAGTTACTGGTAAGTACGGTTAAAATTACTTTTGAGGATGAGTACTGGGCTGAAAGATACAGCACTGAGGTCTCTCCTGATAACAGGTGAGTAAATCGGAATTCGTATTTCGGCTGATTTTAGAGGAATATTTTAAAGTTCCAAAACTCCACACTTAGAAGAATTTCCAAGTGAAACCAGTCAATGTTAGCCTATGGAAGGAAATTCAAGTTACTGGTAAGTACGGTTAAAATTACTTTTCAGGACCAGTACTGGGCTGAAAGATACAGCACTGAGGTCTCTCCTGATAACAGGTGAGTAAATCGGAATTCGTATTTCGGCTGATTTTAGAGGAATATTTTAAAGTTCCAAAACTCCACACTTAGAAGAATTTCCAAGTGAAACCAGTCAATGTTAGCCTATGAAGGAAATTCAAGTTACCGGTAAGTACGGTTAAAATTACTTTTAGGACCAGTACTGGGCTGAAAGATGCAGCACTGAGGTCTCTCCTGATTACAGGTGAGTAAATCGGAATTCGTAGTAAGGCAGATTTTAGAGGAATATTTGCACAATGGTGAAGGGAGGGGGCGGGGCCTGAGGTGACATCTGTGCAAACGCGCCTCGTGGCGCGTTTTAAGTTGGGGGATTAAGTCCCCTTGAATCATGAGGTTCCCTAGGGGCCAACTAGCCCACCATGAACCTCCAGTATGCGCCAGGGGCTGCGTTGCAGAGACGTGTAGAGAGGCCACACCCCTTTTACACCTCTCTGCAACGCAGCTCTGTGGCGCTTTCTGGATGTACCTGTTGGGCTAGTTGGCCCCCAGGGACCCTCAGGATTGAAGGGGATTTAATCCCCCATCTTAAAACGCGCCACGGGGCCTGTTTGCACACATGTCACATGAAGCCCCGCCCTCCCTTCACCACTGTGCAAACGCGCCCTGTGGCGCGTTTTAAGTTGGGGGATTAAGTCCCCTTGAATCCTGAGGGTCCCTGGAGTCCAACTAGCCCACCATATACCTCCAAAAGCGCCACAGAGCTGCGTTGCAGAGATGTGTAAAAAGGGCGTGGCCTATGTACTTGTCTCTGCATGGCAGCCCCTGGCGCATACTGGAGGTTCCTGGTGGGCTAGTTGGCCCCAGGGACCCCCAGTATTCAAGGGGAATTCATTCCCCTCTGCAAACGCGCCAGGGGGCGCGTTTGCAGAGTACTGCAGGGAGGGCGGGGCCTCCGGCACGATGCCGGTCGTTTTTTTTTTTCGTTTTTTTTTTTTTAATGGGAGGGGGCTGCGTGGCCCCCTTCCCTTGCCCACTTTTGGCCCTGGGGACCCCATCCCCGGGGCCTGAGCATTTTTTTTTTTTTAAATTTAAAAAAAAACAGGAAGGGGGCCGCGTGGCCCCCTTCCCTGGGCCTGTATTGGCCCCGGGGACCCCATTCCCGGGGCATGGCCTCGATTTTTTATTTTTTTCTTTGGAGGGGGGCTGCGTGGCCCCCTCCTCAGGCCATTTAAGGCCCCGGGACCCCCTCCCGGGGCCGGCCTTTCCCTTATTTATTTTTTTTTATTTTTTGAACTTTGGGGAGGGGGCTGCGTGGCCCCCTCCCGGGCCACTTATGGCCCCGGGGACCCCATCCCCGGGGCCTGGCCTCACGTTGGAGACTGTGGGGGGTTCCCAATCCCCCACAGTCCCAGCCGGCTTCCCGCCTCCTGCGGAAGCCGGCATTGCTTTCCACATGAGGAGCAGCTAACATGCTGCTCCCCATGTGGAAAAGCAATTGGTTTGCATTTTGAAAGAGAGAGCAGGTTTCCTGCTCTCTCTTTCAAAATGCAAACCAAGTTTGCTATGACAGGACGGGAGCCGCGAGGCTCCCGTCCTGTCATAGCAAACAGCAGTGTCCCGGGGTAGGCACCCCGGGACACTGCAGGAGCCGGCCCTGGGGGTGGTGGTCCCCAGGGCCATCAAGGGCTCCAGGAGGGGGCCGCGCGGCCCCCTCCCATTCAGTGCACAGCCCCGGGGAGGTGGTGGTCCCTGGGGCTTGGGGTCCGTAACGGACCCCCATATTTAAATGTTTAGTGCCCCGGGGAGGTGGCGGTCCCCGGGCATGTGGGGGCTGGAGCCCCCACACAGGTTTAAAAAAAAAAAAGAAGCCCCGGGAGGTGGCGGTCCTCGGGGCTGCGGGAGGGCTCAGAGCCCTCCCGCCATCATTTTTAAATAAAGCCCCGGGGGTGGTGGTCCCCAGGGCTTGGGGGCCTTAGAGGCCCCCTACATAAATTAAAACCCCCACCATGCCCCCGGGACTTGGGCCACTCGGGGGCCAATTAACATCGAAGCGCGGAGACCGCGCTCGATTTTTTTCGGCAGGATCCGCGCTCCCTGAGCGCATCCTGCCGATTTTTAAAAAAATATATTTTTTTTGCCCAGGGGTCCTTGTGGGACCTCCTGAGCAGACCTAGGGGTCAGGGTGTTTCTACCCTGCCCCCTTTGTGCGTTTTGCACACTTGTTTCTGTCCCTCGGTTCTACCGAGGGACAAAATGGCTGCCAACACTTCCTGATTTGGAGTGTTGACAGCCAATTAGCATGCAGCTCGTGATCGGGAGGGTGCGCGAATCCGACGCGGCCATAGATATATATGTACATTTACTTTTGATTTTCTCAGCAACTACTGAACGGATTTACACCATTTAACAAAAAGGGTTCTTTCTGAACCAAGAACTACCTCTTTGCCAAATTTGGTGTAATTCCGTTCAGCAGTTCGGGCTGTAGCCGTGTCTAAAGTTTCCTATGGAAAAATGAATGGGGAAAATGCGTTTTGGGACCCCCTTTTTCTCGGCCCCGCTTGACGAATCACCCGAGACTTTCAGGGTAGGAGCGGACCGGAGCGCCCCACAAAGTTTGAAAATTTGGCGAAGATACGTCAACCGGCAAGAGAGTTATTTCAAATAGAATGTCGCGGATTTCCTATGGAAAATAGGTTCTAACTATAACTATCTACTGGCGACCGCCAGTAGATAATATATATATATATATATATATATATATATATATATATATATATATATATATATATATTATCTACTGGCGGTCGCCAGTAGATAGTTATAGTTACAACCTATTATCCATAGGAAATCCGCGACATTCTATTTGAAATAACGTTGGCGCCGGTTGACGAATCTTCGTGAAAGTTTCCAACTTGTTGGGCGCTCCGCTCCGCTCCTACCCTGAAAGTCTCGGGTGATACGTGAAGCGGGGGCCGAGAAAAAGGGGGTCCCAAAACGCGTTTTCCCCATTCATTTTTCCATAGGAACCTTTAGTCGCAGCTACAGCCCAACTGCTGAACGGAATTACACCAAATTTGGCAAAGAGGTAGCCCTTGGTTCAGACTGGTGCCTTTTGCTTAAATGGTGTAAATCCGTTCAGTAGTTCCTGAGAAATTCACAAGTAAAGTCACATATATATCTATGGGCGCGTCGGATCCGCGTACCCTCAGCGCACCCTGCGCGCACCGTCCCGATCACGAGCTGCATGCTAATTGGCTGTCAGCTGGCTGTCAACATTCCGATTCAGGAAGTGTTGGCAGCCATTTTGTCCCTCGGTAGAACCGAGGGACAGAAACGAGTGCGCAAAGCGCAAAGGGGGCAGGGTAGAAACACCCTGACCTCTAGGTCTGCTCAGGGGTCCCACAAGGACCCCCTGGGCAGAAAAGATTTTTTTTTAAATCGTCGGGATGCGCTTAGGGTGCGCGGATCCCGCCGAGAAAAAAAAGAAACAAGTGCGCAAAGCGCACAAAGGGGGCAGGGTAGAAACCCCTAACCCCCTAGGCCTGCTCAGGGGTACCACAAGGACCCCTGGGCAAAAAGCATTTTTTTTTTAAATCGGCAGGATGCGCTCAGGGTGCGCGAATCCTGCCGAAAAAAATCGAAGCGCAGTCTCCCGCGCTCGATAGTTAATTGGCCCCCGGGTGGCCCAAGTCCCGGGGGCATGGTGGGGGGATAATTTAATGTGTGGGGGCCTCTAAGGGCCCCCAAGCCCCGAGGACCGCCACCCCCGGGGCTTTTAAAAATGGTGCGGGAGGGCTCTGAGCCCTCCCGCAGCCCCGGGGACCACCACCTCCCGGGGCTTTTTTAAATTAATTTAACAACCTGTGTGGGGGCTCCAGCCCCCACACGCCCGGGACCGCCACCTCCCCGGGGCACTAACAAATTAAAATGGGGGTCCGTTTTGGACCCCCGAAGCCCCGGGACCACCACCTCCCGGGGCTGTGCTGATGTAGGGAGGGGGGCCGCGTGGCCCCCTCCTGGAGCCCTTGATGGCCCTGGGGACCGCCACCCCCCAGGGCCGGCTCCTGCAGTGTCCCGTGGTGCCTACCCTCGCGGCTCCCGTCCTGCCATAGCAAACTGCTTTGGATATTGGAAGAGAGAGCAGGGAAACCTGCTCTCTCTTCCAATATCCAAAGCACATTGCTTTTCCACATGGGGAGCAGCATGTCAGCTGCTCCCCATGTGGAACAGCAATGCCGGCTCCCAAGGGACGTGGGGAGCCGGCGGGACTGTGGGGGATTGGGGACCCCCACAGTCCCCAACGGAGAGGGCCAGCCCCGGGGATGGGGTCCCCGGGGCAAGTAGTGGCCCAGGAGGGGGCCACGCGGCCCCCTCCCCAAAAAAGAAAAAATTAAAAAATTTAAAAAAATGGAAAGGCCGGCCCCGGGGGATGGGGTCCCCGGGGCCTTAAATGGCCAGAGGAGGGGGCCACGCAGCCCCCTCCAAAGAATAAAAATAAAAGGCCATGCCCCGGGGATGGGGTCCCCGGGCCAATACAGGCCCAGGGAAGGGGGGCCACGCGGCCCCCTTCCCGGTTTTTTTTTTAATTAAAAATTTTAAAAAGGGGTAAGGCCCTGGGGGATGGGGTCCCCAGGGCATAAAAACAGGAAAAAGGAAGGGGGCTACACAGCCCCCTTCAGGGGACAAAATTTTTTTTTTTTTTTAAACGATCGGGCCCGCAGGCCCCGCCCTTCCTTCACCACTCTGCAAACGCGCCCTGGCGCGTTTGCAGAGGGGGAACGAATTCCCCTTGAATACTGGGGGTCCCTGGGGGCCAACTAGCCCACCAGGAACCTCCAATATGCGCCAGGGGCTGCGTTGCAGAGACGTGTAGAGAGGCCACACCCCTTTTACACCTCTCTGCAACGCAGCTCTGTGGCGCTTTTGGAGGTATATGGTGGGCTAGTTGGACTCCGGGGACCCTGAGGATTCAAGGGGACTTAATCCCCCAACTTAAAACGCGCCACGGGCGCGTTTGAACAGTGGTGAAGGGAGGGGGCGGGGCTTCAGGTGACATGTGTGCAAACAGGCCCCGTGGCGCGTTTTAAGATGGGAATTAAATCCCCTTCAATCCTGAGGGTCTCTGAGGCCAACTAGCCCAACAGGTACATCCAGAAAGCGCCACAGAGCTGCGTTGCAGAAAGGTGTAAAAAGGGGTGTGGCCTCTCTACACGTCTCTGCAACGCAGCCCCTGGCGCATATTGGAGGTTCCTGGTGGGCTAGTTGGCCCCTAGGGACCCTCAGGATTCAAGGGGACTTAATCCCCCAACTTAAAACGCGCAACGGGGCGCGTTTGCACAGATGTCACCTCAGGCCCCGCCCCTCCCTTCACCATTGTGCAAATATTCCTCTAAAATCAGCCGAAATACGAATTCCGATTTACTCACCTGTTATCAGGAGAGACCTCAGTGCTGTATCTTTCAGCCCAGTACTGGTCCTGAAAAGTAATTCTAACCATACTTACCAGTAACTTGAATTTCCTTCCATAGGCTAACATTGACTGGTTTCACTTGGAAATTCTTCTAAGTGTGGAGTTTTGGAACTTTAAAATATTCCTCTAAAATCAGCCGAAATACGAATTCCGATTTACTCACCTGTTATCAGGAGAGACCTCAGTGCTGCATCTTTCAGCCCAGTACTGGTCCTGAAAAGTAATTTTAACCGTACTTACCGGTAACTTGAATTTCCTTCATAGGCTAACATTGACTGGTTTAACTTGGAAATTCTTCTAAGTGTGGAGTTTTGGAACTTTAAAATATTCCTCTAAAATCAGCCCGAAATACGAATTCCGATTTACTCACCTGTTATCAGGAGAGACCTCAGTGCTGTATCTTTCAGCCCAGTACTGGTCCTGAAAAGTAATTTTAACCGTACTTACCGGTAACTTGAATTTCCTTCATAGGCTAACATTGACTGGTTTCACTTGGAAATTCGTCTAAGTGTGGAGTTTTGGAACTTTAAAATATTCCTCTAAAATCAGCCGAAATACGAATTCCGATTTACTCACCTGTTATCAGGAGAGACCTCAGTGCTGCATCTTTCAGCCCAGTACTGATCCTGAAAAGTAATTTTAACCGTACTTACCGGTAACTTGAATTTCCTTCATAGGCTAACATTGACTGGTTTCACTTGGAAATTCTAAGTGTGGAGTTTTGGAACTTTAAAATATTCCTCTAAAATCAGCCGAAATACGAATTCCGATTTACTCACCTGTTATCAGGAGAGACCTCAGTGCTGCATCTTTCAGCCCAGTACTGGTCCTGAAAAGTAATTTTAACCGTACTTACCAGTAACTTGAATTTCCTTCCATAGGCTAACATTGACTGGTTTCACTTGGAAATTCTTCTAAGTGTGGAGTTTTGGAACTTTAAAATATTCCTCTAAAATCAGCCGAAATACGAATTCCGATTTACTCACCTGTTATCAGGAGAGACCTCAGTGCTGCATCTTTCAGCCCAGTACTGATCCTCAAAAGTAATTTTAACCGTACTTACCGGTAACTTGAATTTCCTTCATAGGCTAAGATTGACTGGTTTTCAGCAAAAAGTTTCAAAGTGTTGATTTTCACAAACTACAAATATTCCTTAAAAATCGCCTGTATGACTTAAACGCATTCTTTCAACTGTTTACAGGAGATGCACCAGTGCTGGATCCAGGATCCAACACTGAGTAAGAAAAAGTAACGATAACAGTTTTTACCTGCTAAGTGAATTTCCTTCCATAGGATAACATTGGTGATTCTATGAGAAAAAGTTTCTAAGTGTCAACTTTTAAAATACAATAATATTCCTTAAAAATCACGACTGTAACCAAAACGCTTTTACTCAACTGTTTACAGGAGATGTACCAGGACTGAATCTAGGATCCAGTCCTGTGGTTACAAAAGTAATCCATAAAGTAACTAATTGCATTTAACTAGAAATTCACATTGAGCTGAATGTTGCATTGTGTTTGAAAATGTGTTGCCCATTGCAACAACTGTAACTACTGTACTTAAAAGTCTATTGCCTATCTGCAAAGTATTTAAACTAAAGTAATTCATTCTGAGAAAGTATTTTTTGTAATGTAATGTATAATGTAATTACAATGTAATTTAAAAAATAAAATATGTAAAAAAAAATTGTTTCTAAAAATGTAGTAAATCAGTATGAAAAAAATTAATATAACAATTAATACATTTAAAAATTGTCATTTACAAAACCTTTGAAATTCACTGAAAAAACCGTAGGTTTCAGGCACGTTATAGTTAGAAATTAGCATTTAAAAAACCTTTGAAATTCACTGAAAAAACCCTAGGTTTCAGACACGTTATAGTTACAAATTAGCATTTAAAAAACCTTTGAAATTCACTGAAAAAACCATAGGTTTCAGACACGTTATAGTTACAAATTAGCATTTAAAAAACCTTTGAAATTCACTGAAAAAACCATAGGTTTTAGGGACAGTTATAGTTACTTGGACATTGCACTCGTACAAAACCCGTGAAATTCCCCGTTATAGTTAGTTCAGCTAACTATAACTCGCGCCCCGCAATGCACTGCTGATGACGTCACATATTACATCACTCATGACATGGTCAGTGACATCACTGATGACATCACTGATGACATCTCAAATGACATCACTGATGACATCACCCCGCCAACACCAAAATCAACTTCTGCAATGCCATGACCAACGTAGCCAAATGGATCAAACAACTGCCTCTAACTTAACTCTGACAAAACAGAAGTACTTATCTTCGGGAAGGACACCTCAACATTGGACCACAACTGGTGGCCTGCAGAACTCGGACCCACACTGACCGACCACACACACAACCTCTGCATCATCCTCGACAGCCAACTGGCCATGAAACGACAAGTTAATGCAGTTGCCTCCTCCTGCTTTCAGACAATTTGCATGCTCTGCAGAATCTTCAGATGGACCCCAACCAACACCAGAAAGACCGTCACTCAGGCCCTCGTCACCAGCCTCCTCGACTACAGCAATGCCTTCTATGCTGGCATCTCCAGCCAGCTCCTAAGAAGACTCCAGAAAATACAGGACGCTGCTGCCAGACTCATCCTGGTACTCCCCAAGTGAACCCACATCGCCCCCACCTCAGAGCCCTCCACTGACTCCCCAAGCAGGAAACATGGCAGTTCAAGATCCTCACACATGCCTACAAAGCCCTCCATGACATAGGACCTGCCTACCTCAACCATCGACTTTGCTTCCACCAATCTGCCAGACACCTACGTTCCTCTTCACTCGCCCTCGCTTACACCCCGAATCTGACGCACCCACCACAGCAGCTGCTCCTTCTCCTACATCACAGCCAAGACCTGAAACGACCTTCCCCTCCAGCTCCTTATGGCTCCCTCGCTGGCAGACTTCATAAAGAGACTCAAGACCTGGCTCTTCGGCAGGGACACAGATCCAGATACGCCTAGGGGTCACAGAGTGCGTTTTACAAATGCTGATTTATTGATTTATCATAGACTGACATTAATATGACTGTTGATGATACATGTAAAGTTTATGCCTTTGTTCTAGCTTCCTTCTAACTCGATGGCAAATGTCCGCCGACCTTTTCAAGAGCCATCAGGATTTCTTGATGGCTCTTGAATTACATTACAGCAGAGGATGAGTGTTTGAGAACTTTAAGGGGCCGCCGTGCTGCCTCAGAGGATCTTGTTGAAATACCAGAAAAATTTGGGGGCAAATTGGTACTTGACATCATAAGCTAACTTAACTTTCTCAACATCTATAGCAGAGGTCTTCAAACTTTTTTGCTCTGATCCCCCCAAAGCAAAATGTTTTGAAGTAAGGGCCCCCCTGCAAAACTTTAAGTCAAAGATCGGGAAGCAGAAGAGGCAGGGCTGAGCGCAGAGGCGGAGCTTTTGAGATCATATCATAGATACTTTTTTTGTAGCTCATAATACACAATAAATGTGAAACATATTATAGGACAAAATCATCAAACAATACGGAAATTGACTAAAAAACTGTTCTCTCCATAATTTGGTTATTGTGAGACCCTCACACTCCTGGGCCCCAATGCAACTGCGCCTACTGCAATAATGATAGCTGAGGCCCTAAGTAACAGTCTATCTTCTCTGCCTCTTTTACAACTTACCGACCAAGCCTGGTCATCACCCCAATCTTGAAACAGGTTATCCATTCCTTTTTTAGGTCGAGCCTAGAGTCAGCGGGCATGCACTGCTCTGCGAGACTTGCTGTACTGGAGTATGGAAGAGAAGCCCCGCCCACTCTCTGCCCATATTTTTCATTGGCTTGTGTCTGTGTCCTTTGTAAATGCTGGCTTCTGATACGTAAATAGGCTTGTTAGTCCCTCCTTAGTACAGCCTTGTCTTCATTTGTAACCTCCCATGAGGACTGGCCCTTTTACATCTCTTGTTACACGGTATGTCTGTAAGCACTATTTTCTTTAATGAGTTTCTCCTACTGCAGGCAGGACATCTACTTTCCCATTCGCGGTGAGTCTCAGTGAGGGGGCTGCATCTTTCCAGCTGCCTTCCTCGCCACCTTCCCTTGCCAGCTTTCCCTGCACGTGGCAGAATAACAGATATTGGCAAGCTGTGTCTCAGCAGTTCTGCAGTGCGTCTTTCCTTTTCCGCCCCCTCTCCCTCCCGCCATTGGCGTCTTCCGTTTTCATTTTCCTTACAGGATTTTACCACTGAAAAGATACACCGCAGCTCGGAGGCAGGCCGACATGCTGCTCAGCAGGAGAGCGCGGGCCACCCACTGGGATTCATGCATTTGCCTAATGCAACTTAATCATGGCTACAGTGCGTCTTTAAAGCTCAGTGCTGGCACGGTTCTGGCGAGGGAGTTCAATCCGTGACTCAGAAATACAATCTGTCATAATCCTCACAGCACTGTCCCTGCACGATTCACGCCTGCAACACACAACCGATTTTCTTGGATGATGTAATTGAGGGATATTTTGTTTTCAAATGTTGAAAAAAAAATACTTTAAGCAGCAATGCTTGCACTTTAAGAGGAGAAAAACAAATGCATGCTATGTCAGTAAAAGTTGTAAGGCATTCAGCCTGTCCGCAAAAATGGATTTCTTGTATGCAATGGCCAATAGGCAGAGTCGGCCTTTGCTAGGACAGTGTCCTGGGCGGGAAGTTTACATTTCAAGTGCTTTACTTAATTTTGTCTTTAACAGAAGTCCGCGCAGCTCCGGAGGGCTCCAGACATGCTGCAGTGCTGGACTCATCATCTCCCCACCCCGCCCTTGCATAAATGTGGCAGCCCTCCGCTTTTGTTTGGTGCTGCATACCAGCGCTGCAGCTGCTTCCTCCTCCACTGCTTGCTATTTAAAGTCATTTAAAACAATTTTTTTGCAGATTTATTTAGCGCGAACTCGACCCAAATGTATTAGAGCACTTTAGTTAAGCGCAAGTTATGTTACACAAGGCTGAGACGAGACAGAGCTCAGTGGGCGTAAGTACGCGGTGTACTTACAGCAACGGATGGTGCCGGTGGGGGACTTACACTTGAAGGACACCCCCCTACACGGTGGGAAGCTGGTACGACTGTCATTGTCTACCACCTGTCACCCCTCGTCAAAAGTTTGAAGTCCAGTGAGGTGAACCTTGACATCGAGCCCTGACGAAATTGCCACAACAGAAGACAGGCAATGAAACATATTGGCCCATCTTAAAGTGGTCTGTAGCATGCAGTTTGGTTTTTAAACTTTGAGTAGGCTCACAATCTCGAATAAAATCGGAACCTTGTGCAAGTGAGTCTTAACTCAATTTTAGTTGGAGAAATATGTTATTCTCTTGCACTTAATGGGGTCTTCTTTGACATACACACATTATTGTTTTTCACCTCTAAATTTTACACTGGACACTTTTCTGCTTTTTTCTTCACTGGTGAGAAAGTTACCGATGATGAGAAACGTGGGCAAACTGGTGAGAACCTACCAGCAGCTCCTCTGGTAAAGCTTACGTGAGGAACTTTCTCACCTTCACACATTTTTTGTTTGTATACACCTTTTATTAGGGGGTACATTGATATGGGGTTGACTGAGAAACATGTGTTTTTATATATAAAAACAATTTTGTAGGACATTTAGGACTGGTCAAGACTGTTAATTGAGTATAACCAGCAGTTGGGTAGAGGAGGTAGTCCCCCACCACCTGCTCTACAATAAATATTGGATTGTGTCCTTCACAATCTGGCCTAATTTGTTTACTGTCGCTTGTGAGTGGAGGCCGACCTGATTGGCAGTTTCCCTCTGAAGCTCCTTATTGTGGGTGATGTTACACAAGGACACATTCATTTTTTGGTAGGCACGGGGAGATTAAGTGATTTGCCCAGAATCACAGGATGCTGAGCCGACGTCGAGGTCCCAACCTGGTTCCCCAGCTCCAAAGTCGGCAGCTCTAACCATAAGGCCACATCCTCTCCCCTTTGCATTGTGAAAGTTAGGAGAAGAGAAAACTATAATTCTGCACTGCTATAATTAAGTCCATGATCGTGACAACATCGCAACTTGCATGCTGCATGGGGCGCAGATCCAGCATGTGCAATGCAATATGTTTCGCATTTGGGAGAGTTGTTAGCTATTGGCATTGTAAATGACAATGCCTTTAATTTATCTATTAAAAAAAAAACATAAAAAAGGCATTGTCATTTACAATGCCAATAGCTGAAACCCTCGCAAATGCAAGACCTGTTGCATTGCAAATGCTTGTTTTAAGTAGAGCAGACTCGGCCCAAGGGCATTGGAACACTTTACATAAGCACCATTTACATTACACAAACACAAGGTCAGATTCATTTATCATAATTCTTTTTTTTTTAGGCACTGGGCGACTAAGTGATTCTCCCAGAATCACACAAAGTTGAGCTGACTTGAACTAGGTTCCAAAGTAGGCAGCTCTTGCCGTTAGACCACATCTCCTCCCTTTTAGAAAAAAATGAGCTTCAACGTGTTGCCCTCACCTTTTTGCAGCAAAGGTGCTCTCATCCCCATGCTGCTGAGGGAAATCAACCCCATGCTCTTTTTTTAGAGTCAGAGTCATAATTGTGTGTTGCCGCACAGTAAAAGGTCCTTCGCAAAGCTTGACTCGTCACCTTTCTGTTGGTTTTTGCTATATTTGGGTATTTAGCCGGTATTAATGAGGTGAAACCCACGCACAGATAGTGATACCCAATGCAAAAATGACAAAATAACAAAGTAACAAAGTAAATGCATCACAAAATGTGCTGTATAGCGCCACATAATTTTCATTTTCTTGCCACATATTTTAGTCAACCCTGCCCCATGACTTGGTCCTCCCCTGATGCATAATTCCAGTGACTCTGGCTTTAGTTGGCCACTCACAATGCTGGACCCTGTGCAACTGGTTAAGCAACAATTATAAAAACTGCTGAGGAGCTAATTTATGCTTTAACTCTTTAACTGATGGAGTCAGAGTGCTTTTTACCACAGGCTTGGAACTTTTAGCTCTATAAATACTCAAGTTACTATTCCCCACTGTGAAAACCAGGATTCAATTCGGTGACTCTCTGGTTAGACACAGAAATCTGCAGTGACTGCTTTAGCTAACTGAGGCTTATAACGTAAGATAGTATATGTTCCAAAAATTAGTTACATTTGCTTTGTTTATTTCATTTATTGTGTGTGCGTGTTTTTTTATATGCAATTATCTGAAGGTGAAAAATGACATAGTTACTCAGTATATTGTTTTTAGCCTTGAACTCTGTCACCCTACTCGCCGTCTGTGCCCCGATACACTCAGGATTACAGCTGCAGTTTAACTTCTGCATGTAAAAGAAGACATCCTGAGAACACGCCAGATAAACGTCGCCGCTGCCAGGCCATTTTCATTTATAAGTCCTTCCTTAAAGATGCAGTCACGCCCCCTGGGAATGCAGTCACGGATCCCCAGGGGGGCGTGCCCCACAGTTTGAAGACCTGTGGTCTATAGTAAATACATATTTGTTTTATATGCATGTATGTATATAGTATTTCTATACTGCAAACCTAGACAAAAGACAGCAGAGCACTGTACATTGTCATAGACAAGCATAAAGTCAACGAGTATAAGGAGAGGAAGCTGTGTTGTGAATGGTTAGTGCATTTTGATGGAGCGTGATTTGAAGAGATGAGTCTTCGACTTGTTCCTAAATTAACTAGTGTTGGTGTGGTCCTAATGAATATGGGGGTCTTGTTCCGGATCCTTGATGCATAGATGAAAAAGGCCTGCTAATTTGTTCTTTCTTTTTATGTCTTGGTCTGCAGTCTGAGAGTGTCCTTGCTTTAGGTGTGCCAAGATCCACCAGAGAGGAAAAGCTTGCCTGTAAGATAAGCGGGGTTGCCAGTCAGGATAGCTTTGTAAATGATGCAGCTGATTTCGGAGATTGTGTGGGCTGGCAAGGAGAGCTGTTAGAAATGGGGTTTCTGGTTGGCTAGGGCATGCGCCTAAGCCAGGCAGAACCCACGACTCTAGTCAGGGCAAGGGAGTTACACGCTGACGATAACCCCTGCTCACCCCCTTGGTAGCTTGGCAGAGCAGTCAGGCTTATCCCAGAGGCAATGTGTAAAGGGTTTGCGCAACACACTCACACCGCAGCGACACTCTAGGCACACCACAAAAGAAACTCCACACAAGGTTATGTAAAATTAGCCTTTATATTATCCATAAAAACACATTAAAACACATTCACATATAATACTGTGCCGCTAGGCACTTGTCATGACTCCACAGTAATTAATAAATCACTAGGCCAATCAGGCCACTGTCATAACATCATCAGGATGACAATTAATTACTCGCAGGATCACCTTTCAACACAACGCATTATGCTTAAACCTCAGCAACAGTGCACTCAAGTAAACACTTGCAGCAGTGTACATTTCATGAGCACCTCTTGCACACCTTAAACCTATGCTGATCACCCAAGTAAACACTCGTGACGTGCGCAGGTTATAGAAAGGATCTCCAAAATATAATCACATCAGGGCACACCACTTCAGGGAATACACTATCCCAGGATAACATAACTGTTACGGCGCCACCCGCGCTCCTATGATGGTACCTGATGTCCCTCCCGTAGGCTTCTGGGCCACGTGCCCACCTACGACAGGAATTGTGGTAAATCCCAGAGATCCCTTTACATCCAGGGATCAGGGGCCTCCATTGAGGTTTTCCCCGTGGTGCTCAAGGGAAAAAGGCAATGCCCCCAATGCAGGCACTCCAGCAGCTGCCAGCGGCTATGCGGTGCTGCTGTGACCTCTTTTGGTCTGTCTCCCAACGCGGGTCCCCTCGGGGGATCTCGCTCCCACCCCCTTACTAGTAACATGGCCGGGCGGGACCTCCAACGAGGATCCTTCCTGCTCGGTGGCCGTATGTAGGAAGAGCAACATGCCCCCTCCAACGGAGCTCCAATGTTGGTCAAAGCCTCACGCGGCTCCTCTCCGGTGCGGTGGACCCCGCACAGCTCCACTGGGCTCCTCTCCTTTGCTGGAGGCACGTTGGTCCAGCGTGGCTGCGGGTCACCTGGGCTTCCTCTTTGAGCGCAGCCCGCTCACAACCAGGCTTGGCCTCTGCCTGGCTTCTGGCACCACGAAGCAAAGTCTTCGTCAGTGCAGGTCCTCAGGAAGGCGGAGTGCCCTCTACGCTCGTGGGAAGGCCTGCTGATACGCGCACTGGCTGCTTCCCTTTTTCTCTTCTTCTGGGCACACGGTGCAGTCACGACACCTCAGGGACCACAGAGAAGAAAGATAAGCAGCACTCCACATGCTTTCTCTCTGTTTGCAGGACAAAGGGGGCTGCACTTCTCCAGCGCTCCCAGATCCCCTCGCAGAAACCGCTTCACCTGCGCTGAGCCTCCTCAAGGCCAGGGACACACCAGCAAGGCGCTGGCTGTTAGGCCAGCACGAGGGTCCCTCAGGGCAGGGCTGCAGTCCTCTCCCAAGCCAAATGGGCAGCAGGTCAGCAGTCCAGAGGGGCAAAGTCCCTTGGCGGTTCCTCCAGGCTTACAGCAGCCTGCCGGTCACAAGTCCCACGCAGTATCTTCAGTCCCAAGAAAACTCAACAGACATTGGGTCACAGCCCCAGTACTTATACCAGTAAGTGTCGTTGTCCTCCCCTGGCCCAGGGCTCTGAGCCTAGTCCAAACCAGTTCTGGGGAGAACTTTGCAAGTACACAACACTCCCCAATGTAAGTGTAAGCCCTTGCCCCAGACACACAACAGGGGGATGGAGCCATCATTGTGGAAGGCAGGCACAGCCCTATTCAGGTGCAGGTGCTACTCCTCCCACCACTCCAAATGCAGACCAGGCCTATTTAGCCTAGCGCTGACTCAATCAGACTCTCTGGAGCCACTGCACCTCCCCAGCCCCTGTCACTCCAATGCCAGACAGTCAATACACAACAGGCAGGCACAAAGACACATAGCACACAGGAATGCCAACTTTTAAAAGTCGCATTTCTAAAATAGTTATAATAAATCTGTGAACACCAATACACAGCATTTATCACCATTATTCCAAACATACCAAACTTGATCACGCCACCCCTCTCATGTCAGGAATTACCACTGAAGCACATATCAGGGAATCCCCAATGCATCCCTATGAGAGGGCAGCCTCACAGCAGTGAGAAACCAAATAGGCTGTTTGTCACTACCAGGACATGCCACACAGTTAAGGCACATGGCCTACCTTTTACCTACACCGCACCCTGCCCATAGGGCTAGCTAGGGCCTACCTTAGGGGTGACTGATACGTAGTAAAAGGGGAGTCACGGACGTGGCAACCACTGTATGTGCCACGTCACAGCAGCAGTAAACTGTGCGCGCAGGCCCTGCAGTGGCAGAGGCCTGAGACAGGTTTGAAAGGCTACTTTGGTGGTTGGCGCAAGTAGCGCTGCAAGCCCACCAGTAGCATTTAATTTACTGGCCCTGGGTACATGGGATACCACTGTACAAAGGACTGACAGGTAAATTAAATATGGCAAACAGGTGTAGACCAATCTTATCAAGTTTACAATAGAGAGGGTCAAGGCTGCCGGGGATGGCTATGACGGAGAACCATGCCTCCGTGTAGTCACAGGTGACCACACCTCTCTCCTCGGTAATGGCGGCACGGCAGGACAGCAATTCTGGCTTTCTCGGTGCGGCTGGGTTCATCGCTGCATTAGCCTGAAAAACGAGTCGGAAAGGAGTTTGTTACTGCTGCCGAGTTGGATCTTCCTGGAGGGACAAGTGCTGGAGAAAACTCCGGTACACGCTGACTGGCGTCGGTTGAAACGGCTGGGACGGATTCAGTATAATCCCGAACTGGGTTTGGGTGGAAGCATCCTCGGGCGGCTGATGCTGAGTGAAGGGGAGGTAAATGCCGGTACACTTTGACAGTGGCAATCTGCGGGGGAAAGGCTTACCTCGAACAGGAGCAAGATAAGACCCGGTCTGGAGCGGAGCTGACCAGGCAGAGGCAGAAGAAGAGGGCAGCGGACTGAAGAAAAGAGAGGTGAGGAGGCTGGGAGGTGAGGAGGCGAGGCCATGCTGAAAAGCTAGGTAATCAGCTTTAAAAGGAGATTTTCTTGATAACTGCAGGAGCTGGCAGCCAATCTAGAGAAGAAAACAGGGGGTAGACTCAGTCCCTAACTAATAAAAGGAGGGTGAGAATCTCCAGGTGGTGCTACTGTCCTGCACTTCTCTGCATGAACTGGATGAAAATGGGGAGACACAACAAGCATAATAATCCTGTTGCTAAAGTCGACTCCGCGACTGGCCTAAAGACTTTATCCAGGTTGATTAGAGCATACCAGTGCCGGGGGGGGGGGGTGGGTCACCCAGGGTGCAGATCCATGGCACCCTTAAGAGAAGCGGGGGGTGAGAGGTGGTTAGTGTGGTGGTTCACCTCTCCAGAGGGGTGTGCTGTGGGAGGAGGGGGGGTTTCTTAAAAGAGTATAGCAGCAAAAAGAGCAGGAGCAGGGGCATTAGGGTAAAGACCTTTGAGATAATGGGAGTGATTAAGTATTTTTTTTTTTGTGTGCTCTTTTTTTGTTTTTTTTCTATTGGAAATATGGTAAAAATGACTAGTAAGTGCCGCATTATCTCAATCAATGTTAATGGGATATTAAACAAATCAAAGTATGGAGCTTTAATTAGGTGGCTAGTGTCCTTCTCGCCCCAGGTAGTATTCCTTCAGGAAACTCATTTAAAAACTAACCTCCCTACGATATTTCTTCCTAGATTTTTTTCTCATGTATTTTTTGCTTCGGCCGGATTGGTCAAAAGAGGAGTTGCTATTTATTTCTGCTATAGTCTTCCTTGGGAGTTTGGCCAAATTCGGAGAGATCCCTTGGGGCGGTGGATCTGGGTCGAGGCCAAATTAAATGGGATGATTTTAAATTTTGTAAATTACTACGGCCCGACAGTGGATGATACCATAGCACTACTAAAGATCAGTGAGTTACTTAGGGGGCCCCTGGAAAGATAATATTGGGTGGGGATTTTAACTTTATTCAAAATCTTAAAAAGATACCTCGAACAAAAATAAAAAAGAGCTGAAACCCCAAACAAAGAAAGTTCTGGAAACCCTAAGGCAGGAGCATCTGCTGGTAGACCCTTGGCGTCAATCTAACCCTACTGACTATAAATTCACATACTATTCTAATCAATTTCATACGGCCTCCCGGATCGATTTTTTTCTAATATCACGATCTTTAAGGTACACAGGCACTGCAATTGGGGCCAACTCATTTTCAGATCATTCCTTTGTGACAATGGAGTTGGAGATTGAAGGGGGCGGGAGGATTCCATCCAGGTGGCAGATGGATCGTCTCCTCCTGCAAGACCCTCAGTGGGTAGCCGAAACCAAAAAGTGGCTACTGGAGTTTTTTAGAATAAATGAAAATACGGCAGACATTTTTTCAGTTTGGGGCGGGTTTAAGGCAGCCATTCGGGGCAGATGATTGCGTTCTCAGCCGCTCAGTCGAGAAAAAGGCGGGATAAGATTAACCAACTCCAACAGGCGGTAGACAATGCAATGAGCTCCAGAGACACTCAGCCCCAGGGGATTGGGGACGCCGGGACTCAGCTAGAAAGGGCGAAGCTTGCACTAAAAGAGTTCTTTTTAATTGAAGAAATAAATAGCTCCAGAACCTATCAACAACAAGTTTACGAGGAGAGTCAAATGGTGGGAAAAATGCTCGCAGGGCTAACAAAAACCAAACAGGAGAAAGCCTTGATATCGGAAATTATTGGTCCAAAGACCCAAGATATTATAAGGGATAAAGATGGTATAGCTCTAGTCTTTATGGAACATTACTCGCAGCTTTATGCTACAAAATATGAGGTAGGATTGGCCCAAATCCACAAATATTTTGATGAAGTAAATCTCCCAATTTTGCCCGGGCCGTTAGCGGAACAACTTGAGCGCGATATTTTGGATGCAGAAATCTTGAATGTGGTGAAATCAATTGCAGGGGCCAAGGCCTGTGGAGCAGACGGGCTCCCAATTGAATTTTATAAAATCTTTTCTAAAGAACTGATTCCCTTTTGGCAAAATTATTTAATACAGTTAGACTGGGAGGCACTGTTCCCCTAGTTTTAAGGAGTCTATCATCATTAGTTTTGTCAAAAAGGGAAGAACCATAAGGATGTTAATTCTTATAGGCCGATTAGCCTCCTTAACGCCGATTTCAACATTTTAATGAAAATATGGGCTCAACGTTTTACCCCGATTGCCCAGGCTTTAATTCACCCCGATCAGTCCGGGTTTGTGGCAGGGAGGTCAATGTCCTCTAATACTGGGTTTTTAATTCAGGCGCTAGATTTTTCTACAAACAACAAAATACCAACTCTAGTTACGATGGTCGACACCGAAAAGGCGTTTGACCTAGTAAATTGGGATGCACTTTTTTTTGGAATGCAAATATTTGGCATTCCTGTCCAGATAATTAATATGTTGAGCAACATCTATCAAGGTGCCCAAGCTCGGGTGGTAGTAAATGCCAATAGTATAGGGGCAATAAATATAAATCGGGGCACTAGACAAGGCTGTCCGATGTCCCCCATCCTGTTCACCTTTTTTATCGAGCCTTTAGCTACAAGAATTCGTGGAAACCCTGAAATTAAACCCCCAATAGAAGGAATGGCGAAATTAAAATTATTCGCAGATGACATAATCCTATATCTGCGCCCCGATAAACAAAATCTCGATCAGGCTCTACACGAATTCAGTCAATTTGAATTGATTGGCGGATATAAAATAAACCCAAACAAAACTGAGGTTTTAACATTGAATGTGGATTGTAATTTTTACCCTTAAATTTAAAATCCCAAGCCTTGAAGGCAGAACCTATTAGATATTTGGGTATTTACGTCTCCGATCAATTTGATCAATTATTCAGTTTGAACTACTTAGCGATGCGTAACAAAATTAACATTTTGCTCGACAGGTGGATTTTTTTACCGTTAACTTTGATTGGTCGCGTAGCACTCATTAAAATGTCTATTCTTCCCTTACTGGGTTTTCTTTTTATAAATGTACCGCTTAAGATTAATTCCCATTATTTTAAAGAGATTGAGTCGATGATCAGGGACTTTGTATGGAATAGGAAAGCTTCTAGGGTTAAGCTGCCCATATTACAGTTGGGAACCGCTCAGGGGGGTTTAGCGCTACCAAATATTCGTACTTATTATATGGCAGCGATTTTGGATCTTTCAGCACGTTTACTGGAACCTAATGGTCTGTTAGATATGTTTTTTTATGACAGAATGATCCAGGAGTCGGGATCGCAAGTTCCTACATTTTTAAAAACAGCTAAATTACCAAACAAAACCCGATACAAGACTGTCCGAGATTTCTCCAATAGACTACAGCCCTTTGTTAAACAAGCTGGGTTTGCTGGTTTTTATTATTTGAAGTTAGAGGAGTGTAAAATCTTTGGGCTTCAAATCCACTCTAGCAGGCTCAAAAGATGGAAGGACTGCGATCTAGGAGAATTGGGTCTCTTCCTTACCTCATGGAAACTAATCACTTGGCAAGAGGTCTTAGATAGATCTCATAATCGACTAAAACCTGGGTTTTTGGAGTATCTCCAGATTGTAAACTTTATAAATAAATATAATCTGGTGTCATGCGGGATGCCATCAGTACAGGCTAACGCCTTATACAAAGCCAAATTGAAGGGGGTGGGAAATTGGTATACCTTACTGAGAAAGGGTGAAGAGTCCCCCCTGGTTGAAGAAGTTCTGGCCAAAATAACCCGTGAAACCAACTGTTCCTTCTCGGGTCAGGAGTGGGAGGCTATAGCCCAGCTAGGAAGTAAGGCCCTTAGAGCAGCCAATTTTAAAAGGATGGCCTTTTTATCTCGGTGGCTCTTTTTGGCATCTCTAAAAAAAGGTCGGACCTGACCAAAGCCGAAGAGACATACACGGCGATTTGTTCCCTAGTTGCTAGTTCCCTAATCCTTCAAAATTGGAGGTCTGAGGATGTAACATCTTACTCAAAATGGGTGAGCAAAATGCTAAGGACAAGGAGGTTTGAAGAGGCCTATGCCAAGAGGGTCGGGGCAACGAAAAAGTTTACAAATGTTTGGAAGTTCTCCGATATCTGGGAATCTATGACTGATATTTAGCACTTTAGCACTCAGCACTTTAATTTTGTATGCTTAAGGGTAGACGCGATTGCACTTTAATGTTGCAGGGTTCTTTGCCTAGATAGAATGTTTACTCAATTAATGAATACGAACTATAATGTGGGGCAAAGGCAAACAATAACAATAATGTATGCTGTTGGTTAACCCTGCAATATTTTAGTATTTAGCACTGTTAGCACTTTTTAGGAGAGTAAGAACGTTAGCACTTGGCACTTTATTTTCTTATGTTTAAGGGAAGATATGACTGTATTTTAATGTAGCAGGGCTTTTTGACTAGATAGAATGTTTAATCATTTAATGAATACGACCTATATTGGGGGATAAAGGTAAACAATAAAAATAATGTATGTTATTGGTTAACCCTGTTATATTTTAACATTTAGCACTGTCAGCACTTTAGAAATTATGGTAGTAGGAACATTGTTTCCTGTTGTTTTTTGATAATGTTATTGACCAAACGATCGATCCAGACTTGACTTGTCTTTCCTAAAGTTTCTTTTAGTATTCCCGACTATTGATTATTGTATATTGTATGAATTGCCTATCTGCTCGGCTCAATAAAAAAATTTAAATAGAAAAAAAAAAAGTTTACAATAGAGAGCACATGCACTTTAGCACTGAACAGCAGTGATAAAGTGCCCATAGTCAGAAAACCACCAACAACAGGTCAGAAAAAATACAGGAGGAAGGCAAAAAGTTCTGGGATGACCCTGCAAAAAGGGCCAAGTCCAACAAGAGCCAAGAGCCAAAGGAGGTTCATCCGGATGATGTGAGGTGAACATATTTTTTCAGGCCCTGGAGGAGATTTGATGAAGCATGTAGGATGTCCCTAAGGGATGCCAGTGTGGAGTCTAGGAGACCATGGAGTACGGCAGTTATGGTATGTTATGTCATGCAGAACTGTAGAGTGCACTATAACCTGGGAGGTTATCTTGGCACTGAGCAGATGTGAGTCTAGATACACATATGGCCTAGTGGGACTACTCAAAAAGCCAAGTCTTCAGCTTCTTGAGGAATTTGAGAAGTGAGGAGGAGGCTCTTATATGGAGCTGCAGGTTGTTCCACGTTTTAGGAGAGATATCGGAGGAGGCTTGACAGCTGGATCTGGTTTTCTGTGTTCATGGAATGTTGTATAAGTAAGAGTTCAGATGAGAGGAGGTGTCTGGAAGGTTAGTGAAAGCTGATTCAATTGTTCAGATATGCTGAGCCAGTGGAACGTAGTACCTTGTAAAAGCGGGTGAGAAGTTTGAATTGTGTTTGTTTGTGAACCAGTGGAGCCCCTTCAAGTGTGGTGTGATGTGAGTGCAGCGTGGGAGGTTAAAAATGATTCAAGCCGCTGAGGTCTGAATGGCCTGCGGTTTTCGGGTGAGTTTTTGTTCATCTTGTCATAGATGGTATTCCTGCAATCCAGCTTGCTTGTGAACAGGGTGTGTGTGATGGTTTTCTAGGTGCTGATTGGGAGCCATTTGAAAATCTTCCTCAGCATCTTCAGATTATGGAAGCATGAGGTGGTGACAGCATTGACTTTGGAGGTCTTGTTGAATATGCCATTGATAATGATCCTGAGGTTCTTGGCGTGTGTGGTGGGGTGGACGTTGGCCCTAGCTCTGTTTGGCCAACAGGTGGAGTCCCATGGTAATGTGCTCTTCTTGAAGATAATGATTTTGGTCTTGTCAGTGTTCAGCTTTAGACAGTTGATCTTCATCAAGTGGGCTATTTCTGTCATGCAGGCATTGAACTTGATCCTGGTACTCGACATCTTGTCCATGCATCCCTCAGGGAAGTTCCACCATCCAGATCTGAGTATATGAGAGCTTGAACAGCAGTTTTAAAGTTGCATTCTGTGAGAAATGGTTTGACTTTTTTTACAAGAGAGAGATGGTACCAGACTGTCTTTGCCCCGTTGGAAATGTATTTCTTGAGGGTGAGGTTGGTGTCCCAGGTGAATCATTGACTTGGCATTTGGTGAAAGTTGGGGTTCAGAGCTGTCAAGTTTCATGTAATTTAGCCAGGCTTGTACTGTATTTTGTTTATTGTTTTTAGAAAATAACAGGAATTCTGTCTTGGTTGGGTTGACCTTCAGATAGGAGCTGGACATCTAGGTCTGGATGATGTGCAAACTGTTAAAGGCATTTGATATCGGAAGCAGAGGAGACTTTCAAGTAGAGTTTTGTATCATCAGCGTATTTGTGAATCTTGATGCAGTTATCTGTGAGAAGAACACCAAACAGCTCCATGTATCACTTGTATGGAATCCAGAGGAACTCCACACAGGGGATAGGGATGTTTATTGACCTGGACATCCCCAAGTAAACAAACCGGTGTTGGCTGGAAAGGTGATAGGAGTACTAGTGAAGGACATTGCAGTGATTCCCATTCAGGACTCCAGGACATGTATGAGGGTGGGATGGTGGACTGTATTGACGGAAGCTGAGAGGTCATGCTATATCAGATGGCAGAGGTCATCTTCGTCTGTGGTCTGGAGGGCATTGTCTAAAATGTGTAAGGTAGTGGTCTCTGTACTGCAGCATGATCTGAAGTCAGACTAGTAGTCATGCAAAATATGGTTAGCACTGATGTGGTCTTGGAGTGCTATGTGCCCGGGTTAGGCCCAAGTAACGAAGCCGCACATTTTCTTACATCGTTCTAATTTTGCACAATAACATTTCTGCTGTGACCTTTTGCACATATTCGTGTACGTGACAATGTCGGATTAGTTTCCCTGACAATATTTTTGTTTACCCATCTAGCTTTGCATAACATTATTACAATGCCTCGAACACCATGTACAAGGCCTTTTTACGCACAATGTACAAATGTCGTTCTGTCTTTATCCACGGGGTGACAGGGCTATCTACATATCCATAACATTGCTAATCTATACGTACATCCAAGGATGCTTTCTATTATAAATAATGAGCATCCTGAAAGATTAACAGAGGAGGCACTTCAGCTGACACAGAGGGTCCCTGAATGCTGAGACTGTGCCATGCAAGAGGTCTGACATCTCATGCAAGGTATCCAGTTTGTGACCAAGAGGGGGGTCCTACATTCTCTCCCACCAGGTAATGGGGTTGGATCATCCCTTGGGAGGATTCTTAGCTTCACACCTACACACACTCTAGGTACACATAGAGTAGGGTTTTACATAGTAGGAGTACACATGATTGCTACCTTGTTTCATATGCCTGCATATATACACTGTTTTAGCACCATGGTAGAACTGTATCTACTATTTACTCTTTTGGTGCTTGTAATTACTTTCATCTGCTTCTGTCTACTAATAATCGTAGCACATGTATTCCATACAAGAATAACGTTGGTTTAATAAATATATTGAAAATGTCCCATTGTGTATTCTCTGTATATTTCTCTGAGAACAAAAGAGCACAAGTGACTGAGCAAAAAGTACAGATCTATTTCCACAATCCCTTTTGAGTCAGGGTTGTCATGCTCAGTGGTTGTCAGAAACTATTTGCACCCTGGTAGGGCTAGGGGGCTTGTGGTCGCATTGTGAGTTAGCTGGTCTCTAGGCCAACATATCCTGTGGGGGTGCTCGGAATCAGTCTAGGCACCACACCCAAAGTTTATGTTGTCCAACAAACTCACAGATACAGATTACTAGGAACTACGCAACAGGAGTTGAACATTGACTCTTTAGTGGATTACAACTCACATTGAATTAAAACAAGAATGGCGAGGGCATCACCACGTAAATGCTAATAGAATTAATTAAGAATGCCTTTTCAGTTGAAGACATTCCCATTACTGTACTAACTGATAATGACGTAAAATTCACCTCTGAGGAAATTAAGGCATTCCTGGAGGAATTGTCTACACATTACCTAAAGACAACTTTGGATTGCTGGACCCAATGACATGGTAAAGAGCACCAATAAGATGATAAAATACTGTCTACAAGTGGCTTAGGCTTGTGCTTCTGGGATTCCCATTGATAAGTCACTTCAAAATATGCTATGGGCATACCACACCCACCAAACAGGAGACTCTCCATTTCTATCACTCAAATGTAGGCAACCAGACCCTAAGTAAACTATCAATCAGATAAATGGAGGAGACCCTCTGTGAGTTCACAGAGATGCAGTCGGTAAAAAAGAACAGAAAATTAGTTACAAGAAAAGATATGCCACTAAATTTCGGGTGAAAGGCCAGAGATGGTTTGTGGAACACCGGGTAGTGGTAAAGAAAAGAAAATCCCTAAGGCATAAAATCAACATTTTTGCCAAACCTTGAGGAACTAACCATAATGTGGTCATCCACGGTGATAGATTATCCAAGTGTTCGAGTATGGCTGCAGAAACTGAGCAACACTCCACACAAGAAGGGTCTCATTTTGAAGCATCTACCCTGGGTGCCAAAATCACGAGGAACTGACATCAATCAGCACAAAGGCTATGAAATCAAATGAACTAATCTAGTGATGGACTCCATTCTTATAACTATTGAACGCATCCTTCATGGCTGTATTCCCCCAACCTTACTTTTTCTTCTTATGTAATTGGGATGTGTTGTAGTTAGAATTCACCCACCTCTACTCCCTGATCCATTGTTCTCCCCCTCCTTTCCCTTGTTCCTTGGAATGCTTCTGAGAGACGAATGTTAGAATGAGGAAGTGAGCCAGTTTTGTGGGAGGGTTGATGACGTGAGGAGATCTTTGATGACATGTCTCTGCAATATAGTTGTGTTGTTCAACTTACCTGCATAATTTCATCACTTAATGTGTACATTCATCAGTAGTCTTAGCCCTGTTGGCTCTTGACCATAATAATGGAGTCTGGGGATGTGGTGACTACTTCTGCAGGTGTGGTGTTTGTAAAGACGGGTCTCAGGAGACAGGTATTGTTACGTTTCGTATAGAGGCCCTAATATAGACGCGTTCATATATGCTGTATATGGTCATAATCGTATATGCCCTATTATGATCATACTCGTAGATGCCCTATTATGGTCATGATCGTCTATGCCCTATTATAGTCATGATCTTATATGCCCTAATATAGGCATGATCTTTCACCTAAATTAGTTCCCTACAGTACACAACGAACTCTGAGGGATGAACGTTATCTAGTCTGTGGTTAGAACACTGCAAGGTCTTTCCTGAACACAGGCCTACAATGTACTCATCAATTATGCATGAGCATTCACCAGCTACATCTCCCGCATAATATGTATGTACAAAGTTCACCCCTGACGTCTTCCTCATGTCTAAAAAGACCGATACAAACCATAATGAGGGACAAGACACTTTAGGGTATAAATACACCACATCTTGCCATGGTAAGATAGAGGGTACCGAGACTTCCATGCTGACACACTGATCAGAGACGCTGAGGCTCCTGCATGCAGTCGCTCCAGCTGACAGCGGTCTAACACAGCCCTTGCGGGGTGTCCAACTCGAGACCAGGAAGGGGTCCCATACTCTCTCTAATCAGGTAATGGGGTTCGACTAAATCCTAGAAGGATTCTTGGCTCTTAGGCTTTTAGACCTACACATATGCTAGGTACACTCAGGTACATCTAGTTAGGCATTGTAGGAGTAAGCACACTTTCATAATGCTTTTATATTCATGTATGTATTCATGATTATTGCAATATGGTAGAACTGTTCTATCCCTTCACTTTTATCGTACTGCTGATAATATATCTCTGCTATTGTCTGCTGGTTGCTGCAGCACATATATTTTACACTAGAATGACAACTGTTCAATAAATACTTATTGAAACGCCCAGACTGTTTATTCTGTGTAACTCTCTGAGACAAATCGAATAAGTAAGCACGAGTGACTGAGCAAAAAGTAGTACATTGTTTCCACGATTCTGAGGGATCAGGGTTGTCATGATCTAAAGTTGCCAGGAACTAATTTCTACCCGATAAGAGGAGATTCTGGTGGCACTGTGAGCTAGCTAATGCAAATCCGGCTAACATACGCGGTGGGGGTGCACAGAATCAGTCTAACACCAAGCCCACGGTTTATGTTATCCAAACGCGCAGGTCCTGCAGGGGTACTATAGGAACTACACGACATGGCGCCCAACGTTGTTTGGCTACTTATTTAACAGTAGAATCTGAGTAGTTCAGTCGTTCTATTCTCAGGGAACCTACTCACAAAACCCCAGAGATGTCTGGAGTGGGTGGGCACAAACTCCGCCACAGCTGAGTAGGCGAGCTATCCTATTTACAGGCTGTTGGTTAATCAAGCTTGAAGGACATTTAGTTCCTAGATTGTGCATAAAACCTTTAACTAAGTTCTCTTGGAAAAGCTTTTCTTTTCAAAATGACTGAGAGCGATGAAGAAAGAGTAAATCTGCAGGTCTCAGCCGGAGAACCACCCGAAAATGCAATTGAAATTGCACCTAAATTCAGACATACGCTCACCATGAAACTATTAAAAAATGGTTTACCACCAAGGTGTGGCGTAGTAGCTCTCGTGATTGAGGCACACGAATCAAATAAAACAGAGGTATTCTATTCATGAGTTACATTCCCAGCAGCAGATGCTGTAACAAAGACATTTCACTACTACATAGAAGGAGATGCACCAGAGGAATACTGTCCATTCGATGACATAGAGATTCCTCTCACGTACCAGGAACACTTATACTGGTTTAAAGGCGCCCTACCCCACTTAAGAGAAAGAGTAAGACTAGGCCTGCTCGGAGAAGACGGGGCCACATGGCCAATACTAGCGGCTTACACACCGCATCCTGAAATTGGCACAATGCCACAGCCAGAATTACTCATACAACACAGAGATTTAATTAAAATCTAAAGAAACCTGACACAATTCGTCATGAGGACTCTCACAGTTCAACCAACAACAGTTGCAACAAACGAGACCCAATTCCAGGGTACAGCAACTAAAATTACTCCTCAAACATTACACGCGGTAAGGGGCAAAATGCCCGCAAAACACATACAAATACCATTCTGGATAGCTCAGAAAATAACTCAGCTTGAGGCAGTATTCACGAATACTACCACCTGTGATAAACACAGAATACTAACAATCTGCTTGCCCATGGGGATCACACCACAAATAGAGGACTGCATCTCTTGGGGTTCAGTGTTTGCTGCCATATATACCAGTGAAAAAGAAACAATTGATGGACAGAATGCTGGACAATGCAAACATTCACCCCCAGTCACAAAGATCTGGGTTAAATCCATCATTCTTTTGCTCACCACACCTCCCCAGTTTGGACCCAGCCATATGCAAATCAGTCTTGACCATGTCCTTGTGGGAACAGTCCAGCCCGAACTGACAAGCCAGGTCCTCCCTGGACCGGAATCAAGCATCCTGGGACTGGTTTCAGGGTATCACCCTTCATCAGCCAGGCTAGCTTGAATCCAGTGGTGTAGTGAGCACGGGACCCACGTCTGGGCATACCCTTCCCACTTAGTGCGACATGGGAAAAAGAAACAATTGATGGACGGAATGCTGGACAATGCAAACATTCACCCCCAGTCACAAAGATCTGGGTTAAATCCATCATTCTTTTGCTCACCACCCCAGTTTGGACCCAGCCATATGCAAATCAGTCTTGACCCTGTTCCTTGTGGGAACAGTCCAGCCCGAACTGCCAAGCCAGGTCCTCCCTGAACCGGAATCTAGCATCCTGGGACCGGTTTCAGGGCATCACCCTTCATCAGCCAGGCTAGCTTGAATCCAGTGGTGTAGTGAGCACGGGACCCACATCTGGGCATACTCTTCCTACTTAGGGCGACATGTGAAAAAGAAACAATTGATGGACGGAATGCTGGACAATGCAAACATTCAACCCCAGTCACAAAGATCTGGGTTAAATCCATCATTCTTTTGCTCACCACACCACCTCAGTTTGGACCCAGCCATATGCAAATCAGTCTTGACCCTGTTCCTTGTGGGAACAGTCCAGCCCGAACTGCCAAGCAAGGTCCTCCCTGGACCGGAATCAAGCATCCTGGGACCGGTTTCAGGGCATCACCCTTCATCAGCCAGGCTAGCTTGAATCCAGTGGTGTAGTGAGCACAGGACCCACGTCTGGGCATACCCTTCCCACTTAGGGCGACATGTGAAAAAGAAACAATTGATGGACGGAATGCTGGACAATGCAAACATTCACCCCCAGTCACAAAGATCTGGTTTAAATCCATCATTCTTTTGCTCACCACATCACCCCAGTTTGGACTCAGTCATATGCAAATCAGTCTTGACACTGTTCCTTGTGGGAACAGTCCAGCCCGAACTGCGAAGCCAGGTCCTCCCTGGACCGGAATCAAGCATCCTGGGACCGGTTTCAGGGCATCACCTTTCATCAGCCAGGCTAGCTTGAATCCAGTGGTGTAGTGAGCACGGGACCCACGTCTGGGCGTACCCTTCCCACTTAGTGCGACATGTGAAAAAGACACAATTGATGGACGGAATGCTGGACAATGCAAACATTCACCCCCAGTCACAAAGATCTGGGTTAAATCCATCATTCTTTTGCTCACCACACCACCCCAGTTTGGACCCAGCCATATGCAAATCAGTCTTGACCCTGTTCCTTGTGGGAACAGTCCAGCCCAAACTGCCAAACCAGGTCATCCCTGGACCGGAATCAAGCATCCTGGGACCGGTTTCAGGGCATCACCCTTCATCAGCCAGGCTAGCTTGAATTCAGTGGTGTAGTGAGCACGGGACCCACGTCTGGGCATACCCTTCCCAATTAGGGCGACATGTGAAAAAGAAACAATTGATGGACGGAATGCTGGACAATGCAAACATTCAGCCCCAGTCACAAAGATCTGGGTTAAATCCATCATTCTTTTGCTCACCACACCACACCACCCCAGTTTGGACCCAGCCATATGCAAATCAGTCTTGACCCTGTTCCTTGTGGGAACAGTCCAGCCCTAACTGTCAAGCCAGGTCCTCCCTGGACCGGAATCAAGCATCCTGGGACTGGTTTCAGGGCATCACCCTTCATCAGCCAGGCTAGCTTGAATCCAGTGGTGTAGTGAGCACGGGACCCACGTCTGGGCATACCCTTCCCACTTAGGGCGACATGTGAAAAAGAAACAATTGATGGACGGAATGCTGGACAATGCAAACATTCACCCCCAGTCACAAAGATCTGGGTTAAATACATCATTCTTTTGCTCACCACATCACCCCAGTTTGGACCCAGTCATATGCAAATCAGTCTTGACACTGTTCCTTTAGGGAACAGTCCAGCCCGAACTGCGAAGCCAGGTCCTCCCTGGACCGGAATCAAGCATCCTGGGACCGGTTTCAGGGCATCACCCTTCATCAGCCAGGCTAGCTTGAATCCAGTGGTGTAGTGAGCACGGGACCCACGTCTGGGCGTACCCTTCCCACTTAGTGCGACATGTGAAAAAGACACAATTGATGGACGGAATGCTGGACAATGCAAACATTCACCCGCAGTCACAAAGATCTGGGTTAAATCCATCATTCTTTTGCTCACCACACCACCCCAGTTTGGACCCAGCCATATGCAAATCAGTCTTGACCCTGTTCCTTGTGGGAACAGTCCAGCCCAAACTGCCAAACCAGGTAGTCCCTGGACCGGAATCAAGCATCCTGGGACCGGTTTCAGGGCATCACACTTCATCAGCCAGGCTAGCTTGAATCCAGTGGTGTAGTGAGCACGGGACCCACGTCTGGGCGTACCCTTCCCACTTAGTGCGACATGTGAAAAAGACACAATTGATGGACGGAATGCTGGACAATGCAAACATTCACCCCCAGTCACAAAGATCTGGGTTAAATCCATCATTCTTTTGCTCACCACACCACCCCAGTTTGGACCCAGCCATATGCAAATCAGTCTTGACCCTGTTCCTTGTGGGAACAGTCCAGCCCAAACTGCCAAACCAGGTAGTCCCTGGACCGGAATCAAGCATCCTGGGACCGGTTTCAGGGCATCACACTTCATCAGCCAGGCTAGCTTGAATCCAGTGGTGTAGTGAGCACGGGACCCACGTCTGGGCATACCCTTCCCAATTAGGGCGACATGTGAAAAAGAAACAATTGATGGATGGAATGCTGGACAATGCAAACATTCAGCCCCAGTCACAAAGATCTGGGTTAAATCCATCATTCTTTTGCTCACCACACCACCCCAGTTTGGACCCAGCCATATGCAAATCAGTCTTGACCCTGTTCCTTGTGGGAACAGTCCAGCCCTAACTGCCAAGCCAGGTCCTCCCTGGACCGGAATCAAGCATCCTGGGACTGGTTTCAGGGCATCACCCTTCATCAGCCAGGCTAGCTTGAATCCAGTGGTGTAGTGAGCACGGGACCCACGTCTGGGCATACCCTTCCCACTTAGGGCGACATGTGAAAAAGAAACAATTGATGGACGGAATGCTGGACAATGCACACATTCACCCCCAGTCACAAAGATCTGGGTTAAATCCATCATTCTTTTGCTCACCACACCACCCCAGTTTGGACCCAGCCATATGCAAATCAGTCTTGACAGTGTTCCTTGTGGGAACAGTCCAGCCCGAACTGTCAAGCCAGGTCCTCCCTGGACCGGAATCAAGCATCCCGGGACCGGTTTCAGGGCATCACCCTTCATCAGCCAGGCTAGCTTGAATCCAGTTTTGTAGTGAGCACGGGACCCACATCTGGGTATACCCTTCCCACTTAGGGCGACATGTGAAAAAGAAACAATTGATGGACAGAATGCTGGACAATGCAAACATTCACCCCCAGTCACAAAGATCTGGGTTAAATCCATCATTCTTTTGCTCACCACACCCCGAGTGGGACGGGTATGCCCAGACATGGGTCCCCTGCTCTCCATGCCACTGGAGTCAAGCTATCCTGGCTGATGAAGGCTGAAACACCGAAACCGGTCCTAGGATGCTTGTTTCCAGTCCAGGGAGGACCTGGCCTGGCAGTTCAGGCTGGACTGTTCCCATTGGGCGCAGGGTCAAGACTGATTTGCATATGGCTGGGTCCAAACTGGAATGGCATTGTGAGCAAAAAAACTGTGGATTTAGGCCCAGATTTCTGTACTGGGGTGAATGTATGACATTGTTCTGCATTCTGTCCATCAATTGTTCTTTTTGCATTTGTCACCCCGAGCGGGACGGGTATGCCCAGATGTGGGTCCCGTGCTCTCCATGCCACTGGAGTCAAGCTATCCTGGCTGATGAGGGCTGAAAGCCCGAAACCGGTCCTAGGATGCTTGTTTCCAGTCCAGGGAGGACCTGGCCTGGCAGTTCGGGCTGGACTGTTCCCATTGGGCGCAGGGTCAAGACTGATTTGCATATGGCTGGGTCCAAACTGGAATGGCATGGTGAGCAAAAAAACGATGGATTTAGGCCCAGATCTCTGTACTGGGGCGAATGTATGACATTGTTCTGCATTCTGTCCATCAATTGTTCTTTTTGCATTTGTCACCCTGAGTGGGATGGGTATGCCCAGACGTGGGTCCCGTGCTCTCCATGACACTGGAGTCACGCTTTCCTGGATGATGAGGGCTGAAAGCCCGAAACCGGTCCTAGGATGCTTGTTTCCAGCCCAGGGAGCACCTGGCACGGCAGTTCGGGCTGGACTGTTCCCATTGGGCGCAGGGTCAAGACTGATTTGCATATGGCTGGGCCCAAACTGGAATGGCATGGTGAGCAAAAAAACAATGGATTTAGGCCCAGATCTCTGTACTGGGGTGAATGTATGACATTGTTCTGCATTCTGTCCATCAATTGAATTTTTTGCATTTGTCACCCCGAGTGGGACGGGTATGCCTAGACGTGGGTCCCGTGCTCTCCATGCCACTGGAGTCAAGCTATCCTGGCTGATGAGGGCTGAAAGCCCAAAACCGGTCCTAGGATGCTTGTTTCCAGTCCAGGGAGGACCTGGCCTGGCAGTTCGGGCTGGACTTTTCCCATTGGGTGCAGGGTCAATACTGATTTGCATATGGCTGGGTCCAAACTGGAATGGCATGGTGAGCAAAAAAACGATGGATTTAGGCCCAGATCTCTGTACTGAGGTGAATGTATGACATTGTTCTGCATTCTGTCTTTCAATTGTTCTTTTTGCATTTGTCACCGCGAGTGGGACGGGTATGCCCAGACGTTGTTCCCGTGCTCTCCATGCCACTGGAGTCAAGCTATCCTGGCTGATGAGGGCTGAAAACCCAAAACGGGTCCTAGGATGCTTGTTTCCAGTCCAGGGAGGACCTGGCCTGGCAGTTCAGGCTGGACTGTTCCCATTGGGTGCAGGGTCAGGACGGATTTGCAAATGGCTGGGTCCAAACTGGAATGGCATGGTGAGCAAAAAAACAATGGATTTAGGCCCAGATCTCTGTACTGGGGTGAATGTATGACATTGTTCTGCATTCTGTCCATCAATTGTTCTTTTTGCATTTGTCATCCCGAGTGGGACGGGTATGCCCAGACGTGGGTCCCGTGCTCTCCATGCCACTGGAGTCAAGCTATCCTGGCTGATGAGGGCTGGAAACCCGAAACCGGTCCTAGGAGGCTTGTTTCCAGTCGAGGGAGGACCTGGAGTGGCAGTTCGGGCTGGACTGTTCCCATTGGGCGCACGGTCAAGACTGATTTGCATATGGCTGGGTCCAAACTGGAATGGCGAGCAAAAAAACGATGGATTTAGGCCCAGATCTCTGTACTGGGGTGAATGTATGACATTGTTCTGCATTCTGTCCATCAATTGTTCTTTTTGCATTTGTCACCCCGAGTGGGACGGGTATGCCCAGACGTGGGTCCCGTGCTCTCCATGCCACTGGAGTCAAGCTATCCTGGCTGATGAGGGCTGAAAGCCCGAAACCGGTCCTAGGATGCTTGTTTCCAGTCCAGGGAGGACCTGGCCTGGCAGTTCGGGCTGGACTGTGCCCATTGGGCGCAGGGTCAAGACTGATTTGCATATGGCTGGGTCCAAACTGGAATGCCATGGTGAGCAAAAAAACGATGGATTTAGGCCCAGATCTCTGTACTGGGGTGAATGTATGACATTGTTCTGCATTCTGTCCATCAATTGTTCTTTTTGCATTTGTCACCCCGAGTGGGACGGGTATGCCCAGACGTGGGTCCCGTGCTCTCCATGACACTGGAGTCAAGCTTTCCTGGATGATGAGGGCTGAATGCCCGAAACCGGTCCTAGGATGCTTGTTTCCAGTCCAGGGAGCACCTGGCCCGGCAGTTCGGGCTGGACTGTTCCCATTGGGCGCAGGGTCAAGACTGATTTGTATGTGGCTGGGCCCAAAGTGGAATGGCATGGTGAGCAAAAAAACAATGGATTTAGGCCCAGATCTCTGTACTGGGGTGAATGTATGACATTGTTCTGCATTCTGTCCATCAATTGAACTTTTTGCATTTGTCACCCCGAGTGGGACGGGTATGCCTAGACGTGGGTCCAGTGCTCTCCATGCCACTGGAGTCAAGCTATCCTGGCTGATGAGGGCTGAAAGCCCGAAACCGGTCCTAGGATGCTTGTTTCCAGTCCAGGGAGGACCTGGCCTGGCAGTTCGGGCTGGACTTTTCCCATTGGGTGCAGGGTCAAGACTGATTTGCATATGGCTGGGTCCAAACTGGAATGGCATGGTGAGCAAAAAACGATGGATTTAGGCCCAGATCTCTGTACTGAGGTGAATGTATGACATTGTTCTGCATTCTGTCTTTCAATTGTTCTTTTTGCATTTGTCACCGCGAGTGGGACGGGTATGCCCAGACGTTGTTCCCGTGCTCTCCATGCCACTGGAGTCAAGCTATCCTGGCTAATGAGGGCTGAAAACCCAAAACGGGTCCTAGGATGCTTGTTTCTAGTCCAGGGAGGACCTGGCCTGGCAGTTCAGGCTGGACTGTTCCCATTGGGTGCAGGGTCAGGACGGATTTGCAAATGGCTGGGTCCAAACTGGAATGGCATGGTGAGCAAAAAAACGATGGATTTAGGCCCAGATCTCTGTACTGGGGTGAATGTATGACATTGTTCTGCAGTCTGTCCATCAATTGTTCTTTTTGCATTTGTCATCCCGAGTGGGACCGGTATGCCCAGACGTGGGTCCCGTGCTCTCCATGCCACTGGAGTCAAGCTATCCTGGCTGATGAGGGCTGGAAACCTGAAACCGGTCCTAGGAGGCTTGTTTCCAGTCCAGGGAGGACCTGGCCTGGCAGTTCGGGCTGGACTGTTCCCATTAGGCGCAGGGTCAAGACTGATTTGCATATGGCTGGGTCCAAACTGGAATGGCATGGTGAGCAAAAAAACGATGGATTTAGGCCCAGATCTCTGTACTGGGGTGAATGTATGACATTGTTCTGCATTCTGTCCATCAATTGTTCTTTTTGCATTCGTCACCCCGAGTGGGACAGGTATGCCCAGACGTGGGTCCCGTGCTCTCCATGCCACTGGAGTCAAGCTATCCTGGCTGATGAGGGCTGAAAGCCCGAAACCGGTCCTAGGATGCTTGTTTCCAGTCCAGGGAGGACCTGGCCTGGCAGTTCGGGCTGGACTGTTCCCATTGGGCGCAGGGTCAAGACTGATTTGCATATGGCTGGGTCCAAACTGGAATGGCATGGTGAGCAAAAAAACAATGGATTTAGGCACAGATCTCTGTACTGGGGTGTATGTATGACATTCTTCTGCATTTTGTCCATCAATTGTTCTTTTTGCATTTGTCAGGCCCAACACAGCATACAATCAATATCCCACATCTAACAAACATGCTGGCTGTGCATGAGTAGTGGGACACTGGTGCCTCACATTGACCAAATGTCGGAGTTGGATGAGTGTCACAGGCACAACAATCAAGGTACATCTCACCTGTCTTGGGTGCCCACTCCATCCTGATACACCAGCAGATGTGATCCACCCACACAGTGCTGGAATAGATGGTGAGCAAGGATGGCTAGCACCCCATAGCAAGCACATACACTAGTGTTGGTGGCAACACACTGCACACGATGTGCCACTATGTGCTGACCATCCCAACATTGCAGACAATTCCCTTAATCGAGTGCACACACATTGCAGCAGGCAATACTGGACACCCATATCCTGTGGACAAATGTTGCCAACTATATTCCATACAGTTATCACAATCCACATAACCGTGCATGCAGTCCATCTGCCAACGCAACATTCCTGATGTGAACAATGGACATGCACTGGTGGCGGGTGAGTAGCACCGGAACACAGCAACACTCAAAAACATAGGTTTAGCTAAGCACCATTGTTGAAATGTACATGTCACTGATTCACATACAACAGTCCAAACAACATGAGCACAGACCTGACACTACCTACATAGGTCCCTGTGGTTACAGGTGGCAGACATGTAGCAAAGACATCTGCTCTGGCCGTCTACCCAAGTGACAAACAATAATAATGCAGCGGATGCCAGGTGTGGTGCTGAAGTACTCGTCATCCTTTAGCAGGTCGAGCCCCCCTGTACATGTGGACATACACTGCAGGAGTTGCCAGTGTGCACAAAGACATTACATGCGGCATGTAATTGGTCTTAGCAATAACACAACAGGGTGACATCTGTTTCCAATGATGACAGTCATGCTGAATAAATGAGTTCATCTGGGTTTTCAGTGTAACACATGGGCTCAGGTGTGAGATAGTGGTCAGCATGGGTGGTAGATACGACATTGTGTGTAAATATTGCTCAACATAATGGAGTACAGTGTTCCATTTGGTGTGAGACGTTACACATTGGCTGACATTTGTGACAGGAGACCATATCAATGTTATCCAGTGCCATGTGCCACTGTACGTATCCACTGTGCGTGAGTACAGTAATGACCATGATCCACACACAACAAGAACTGTCCGTAGGTGCCTTAAGCGTGCCCCATAAACACAATGACGCACAGAGTGTACGATGTGATGCTGCATATTCCCCATAGCGGACGCACATACTGTCCGTGAATTGGGTGGCGGAGCATGCCAACCACCATTTGAACCTTTGTCGATGCCCACCACTGACGCAAGTGTTTCATGTGCTGCACATGACACATTGGTGTTAGTGATGGCCCTCACATAGCTGCAGATGGCGTTTGTCATGCTCCACCAGCCACATCCCGGTCACCCATGTCACTCTATGGCAATCAAACAGCGGTAGCGCCGGCCAGGACCCCACGGTGTGTCACCGCCATGAACCATGCCCTTGCAGCCAATGGGGACCGCTATCGCGGTGGCATGATGCAGATTCAAAAATCGAGGTAGGCGTGCTCCGCCCCAGCGGATGCGGAGATAGGATGCGTTTGTAAGATGCACCACCGCGGTAGCGCCGGCCAGGACCCCGCGGTGTGTCACCGCCCATGAACCACGCCCTTGCAGCCAATGGGGACCGCTCATTGCGGTGGCATGATGCAGATTCAGAAATCGGCGGTGGCGTGCTCCGCCCCACAGCGGATGCGGAGATAGGATGCATTTGTAAGATGCACCACCGCGGTAGAGCCGGCCCAGGACCCCGCGGTGTGTCCCGCCATGAACCATGCCCTTGCAGCCAATGGGGACCGCTATCGCGGTGGCATGATGCAGATTCAAAAATCGCACGATGGCGTGCTCCGCCCCCAGCGGATGCGGGAGATAGGATGCATTTATAAGATGCACCACCTCGGTAGCGCCGGCCAGGACCCGCGTGTGTCACCGCCATGAACCATGCCCTTGCAGCCAATGGGGACCGCTATCGCGGTGGCATGATGCAGATTCAAAAATCGCGGTAGTCGTGCTCCGCCCCCAGCGGATGCGGAGATAGGATGCATTTGTAAGATGCACCACCGCGGTAGCGCCCGGCCAGGACCCGCGGTGTGTCACCGCCATGAACCATGCCCCTTGCAGCCAATGGGGACACGCTCATCGCGGTGGCATGATACAGATTCAAAACTCGCGGTAGGCGTGCTCTGCCCCACGGAGGCGGTCATTGGATGCTTTTGAAGAAGGCTGACCTGGAACACCAATGGCAGAGAAGACTATGACCACTGAAACGAGTCCAGGGCCCTATATATGTGTGGAAGGGAGCACCACATTTCCACTGCTCACAGAGCCTGCTGCCTGGGACCCCTCACCTGCTGCTGCCTCCAGGGACTGCTGCCTGAGACCCCTCACCTGCTGCTGCCTCCAGGGACTGCTGCCTGACACCCCTCACCTGCTGCTGCCTCCAGGGACTGCTGCCTGGGACCCCTCACCTGCTGCCGCCTCCAGGGACTGCTGCCTGAGACCCCTCACCTGCTGCTGCCTCCAGGGACTGCTGCCTGGGACCCCTCACCTGCTGCCGCCTCAGGGACTGCTTCCTGAGACCCCTCACCTGCTGCTGCCTCCAGGGACTGCTGCCTGGGACCCCTCACCGCCCCACTGCCGCCGCTGACGTCTCCATGTCCCACAGTGATGGCTTGGACGGAGAAGATCCGATGCCAGTCCATTTTACAAGCGAGGAGCTGGATGTCCTGGTGGACGAGGTGCTGACACAGTACCCACGGCTATATGGTGGCCCAAATGTTGTGGTAAGTCTCCAACAGTGGGGTGTGAGTGCAAGGGGGCACACATGTAGTCGATCCAGATGGTGTATGTGCCTGAGAGTGTGGGGTGGTGTAATGCACTGGCTGACATGCTGTTTCCTAGTTGTTAAGGGGTGTATGCAACCCACACATTAAATGCATGGACATGAAGGGTGGATGGACATGTGTTGTGTACACATCCATATGGTGTGACAGCTATCTGGTGATTCATGTTTGGGACAGTTATTGTTCATGTGACTGTTTGTGTGGCTCCTCGTTGTCCATCTCTGTGTGATTCTACCTGGCATGGACTGTCCACGCCCAATGTGACAAGGACTACATCACTGACTGTACAGAGGTGTGATACGTGTGTGGTTGGCATGCGTGGTACATCAATGACCCATATCTGCCGTGTGGAGATGAGTCTGTGTCATGCCACTGTTCAGAGAGAGAGGTTTTACCATGAGAGTGTGTCACTGATGTATTCCCCCTCTGTGTCTCCCACACCTGCAGCTCAAGGTACACCAGCATAAGGCCATGTGGAGGTCCATTGCAACAAAGGTGCGGGCTCTGGAAGTATCAAACCGCCGGCGCACCCACTGCCACAAGAGGTGGGACGACATATCGCGACTGGCAAAGAACGTTGCCGAGAATGACACTGGGGTACTCCCTCGCAGTGGCAGGTTGTCCCGGCGCCAGCTTGACACCACTGATGTGCGCGCATCTTGGCTGTGACACAGCCTGAGCACGGACGCACGTTTGAAGGAGGATCAACAGCAAGCTAGGGGTGAGTATTCTGTGAAGGTTGATTTTTTTCTGTGAGTGGCTGCATGTGTACCAAGCCTGTACCTGCGCTGGTGTACGTGATGTGGTTACTGTGATGCAGTGGGTTGTAAGTGGCCCCTGTGCTGGGTTGATGGCAGTCACGGATTTTACATACATGCACTTACTGATGTTTTCCAATCACTGGGAATTTCAATGGCATTGTGGGTGGTGTGCTGCAGGCCTGGTCCATTGGTGTTAGTGTTTGTACGCCCCAACATGCATGATGTTGTGCTGTCTGCCCATCACATGGCTCAGCTATGCCGTGTTTAGATGTTTGTACGCACTGTTTGAGGTAGTGAAGTGTGTCTGCATGGTGAGAATGCACGGGGTGGCCTGCAACATGTAGACTTTGTCATCCTCAGTGTTGCTTTGCTTGCATATGTTTGTCCTGTTGCTGTCACTTTACTGACCCTACATGTCTCTCTGTTATGCAGCATCTCCCGTGGGCACGGAGGGGACAGGGGACGGACACCAGTGGTGGTGAAACAAGCACAACAGCTGCACAGGAGCCCAGTGACACAGATGTGACCAGCGCCTCGGAGGGGATAGGAGTATGCTGGAGGAATCACAGCCCGAGACGCAAAGTTCAACATCATCTGATGACGGCGGTGGTGCAGACATCTTGGAGGACACAGGGAACGGAGAGTCTGCTACATCTTCCAGCACACAGCGTGCAGTGCCCACCCTCCCAGCCACTTCCTCTGTTGCTGCCCGTGTTCGCACCACAAAGAGGGGAAGAGTGTCCTTCATTCCAGGCACCGCTGCCCCTGCCCCTGTGCCCCCTGCTGCCATCAGTGCAGAGTGTGTGGACCTTATGCGCCAGCTGTGTGTGGGGCAGACAGGGCTCCTCAATGCATTGTCAGACCACGACCGCAAATTGGCACAGGTGTTAGCTTTCATGGAGGGCATACATTCAGACGTGGGTGGGCTGCACTGCACTGTCCAGACAATGTCCTCCACAATGGCGGCTGCACTTCAACTGGCTCAATCTCGTAGTCCAATTCCAGTCCCTTTGTCCACCCCCATGCCAGTGGCGACGTCTGACGACGGTGACCACGCTTCACACACCTCAACGTCATGATACTGCACACGTAGCACAGAGCAGCAGCAGCCCAAGTGGTCAAGGTCACAGACACCTTCCCCTACGAAGTTAAAAACAACCCCAGAGCGCAAAGGGAAGAGCCCGTCAGGCGTTGCAAAGGCACATGATTCAAGGAGGAAGTACTCAGGGTCACAAGCCTCAGAGCAATCCCCGGCCACAGACTCTGTGGTCCCAAAACGTCTCGGAAAGGCATGCAGACACTCTCCATGCCCACTGTGAAGGTGGGGCCTGGCAAGGCTACACATAGTAAGGTATCCAAGGCTGTTTCACCAACTACCTCTACTCCCATTCCAAGTCCAGTGAAGCAGGGACAGGAGGGCACTGTAGGGGGCACACAGGGTAAAGAGGGGATGGAGGGGCAGAGGCAATGCCAGGCTAAGCGTCCTTCTGGATCCAGCACATCCCCAGGGGAGGTCCAGCGTGTGCACCTGCGGCAGCCTTGGTGATGAGTGTGCCGTTTGTGTCCACACCACTTCCCATTGATACCAAGACAGGCAAGCCATTTAGAATCCCCAAGAATTGGAAAGGCACCCCTCCACTATCTCCCTCCCACACTGTGTCCCACGTCGGCCTGAGTCCACCTCCACGTGCCACTACACCACCTGGTCCAAGCAGCCCTCCAGCGTCCAAGGCCACTGATAGCTCTTCCTCAGCTGGGCGTCTCACTCCCTAGTCAAGTGGTCCAACAGTGCCCGACACACAGTCAGCTCCCAGTCAGACTGACAGCCAAGTCTGAATGTTGATCAACGTCACAGACCTGTCTCTCCCACACCGATACCTGTGCTGCCCATCGTGACACACCAGACTGTGTTGCTGACCATGGCGGAGTTTGGTGACACACATTCCCTGTGCAGCTTCTCATTGACTCTGTCAGCACCTTGGACTGGCCACTGGCCTTGCAGTTTGCCCCCTGCCTGTGCAGCTTCTCATTGACTCTGTCAGCACCTTGGACTGGCCACTGGCCTTGCAGTTTGCCCCCTGCCTGTGCAGCTTCTCATTGACTCTGTCAGCACCTTGGACTGGCCACTGGCCTTGCAGTTTGCCCCCTGCCTGTGCAGCTTCTCATTGACTCTGTCAGCACCTTGGACTGGCCACTGGCCTTGCAGTTTCCCCCTGCCTGTGCAGCTTCTCATGTTCAGGCTCTGCATCTTGTGCCTTGGTCTTGTCTGATATTGTTGCCTATCAGTGCTATTTGTGAATAAAAACAGTTGCTCATGTTGTCAGTTGTGTCATTGTCCTTACTGAATAAGGCTTTTCCTGTATGTCTAACATTTACTGGGCCACATGCTCTGTGTGCCACTTCAACTGTGCCACTGGCTTGTTTAACTTGTCATTTTTTTACAGGGGTGGCGGGGACTTCAGTTCTTCATGACTCGGGTACTTGTGGGGTCAGTGATGTTGTTTTCGGTGACATACCAGACTCATGTTCCTTCCTTGTTGCTGTTGGCTATGTTTTACTGCATCCTGGTATGTGGGCACAGCAAACACATAGAGGGGTCATATACACGGGATTGCAGGCAGGCTGACCAGGCTCAACATGTATGTGCGTTCTTGCTTTCATGTATGCCTAGCAGTGTAGATGTGTAGTCATGTTGTGATGGGCAGTCATCCCAGTCACAACCATTACTTACATGGTGTGCATTTGGGTGGTCAAGGGTTGTGCGGTGTGTTGGTTGTGGCTTTGTCGTGTGTGTTGATGTGTGTGTTAATGGCATGTGCCTCATGGCTGTGTGGGACTGTTGTGTGTTTGTGTGCACACACTGCTTGTTGTGCATTCAGTGCTGTGGGTGTATGTTGCCTTGTGCTGTCCTAGTGTACATCCCCTGATGTACTGCTGTGTTTGCTATGTGCTTTGTGGTGTTGTGCATCTGTTGTGTGTTTGATGTGTCTGTGTTGTTCTGTGATGGAGCACTTCTTGTCTGTGTTGTGGTATCTAGCCTATGCATTTTTCCTGACTGATGAGGTGGTGCACTCCTGTTGTGTGTGTGCTCCCATTGCCTTCCCCTAGTTTGGCTACACAGGTGATGTGTGTTATATTTGTGGTTCTGTATGTGTTTCTGTTTTGAATTGTGTTTGCCATTTTTGTTTTGGTACAGACGTTGGTACTGAAATCCCTGTGTGTGTGTGTGATGTTTGTGGATGCCCCCAGGGGGTTTGATTGTTTGTCTGTATCTTGTCTGGACATTATGTAGGCCCTTCTGTGTGTCTGGCATTGGGGTTGTGTGCTGCAGATTTGAGGGGGTATGTTTGGGGACTCCTACTTGTGTTTGACAGTCATTGAGTGTGCCAATGTGCCCTGTGTGTTGTGGTGCTGGCATACTCATGTGTACTTGCTGTTCACTGTTTGACTTGAGGTCCTTCCTTTCATCCCTGTCCCTATACATGAGTTACCTTGCTGTCTCCCTGAGTTGTTGCACTGAGGTGACTGTTGTTTGACTTCACTCACTGTGCCAGCTATGTGCTTGGATGGGGTGTGGAGGTTGTTCTAGGTTCCTTGTCCTGCATGTGTCTGTTCACCTGGTTGTTGGTTGTCTCCTTGCCCTCCCATTTGTGTGCACATAATTTTTGCTTTCCTCTATGTTGTGCTCCATTGCTGGTGGCATGTAGTCTGTGTATGTGGCTGTGTGTCGGTGTGGGGTATGTCTGTGTGAGTTGGCAGGGTGTGTGTCCAGTAGTCTGTATGTTCCTGTGTGTGTGGATGTTAATTTTGTGCTTGTATTCAGCTTTCTTGCCATGTATGTGGTGTTGTGGTGTGTGTGTGTGTTGCCCTGGGCCTGTGCCTCTGTGCTGTGTGTTAATCTACACCCAATGCTGCTGTGTCTGTCTCCCTAGGTGTTAGTTGTGTGCTGCTGGGTGTGGATTTAGCTCGCTGGTGTTGGACATGGGGGTGCACAGGGGGGATTGGCATGTTTCTTGCTGTGTGCGGCGGAGCTGTGGGTGGTGGGTGGTGGTGGTGGCCTGTGGTCTTTCTGGCCTGACCGTTGCTGTACATGCATTCTGCTTTGTGCGATGGATTTCCCGCATACTCACCGCTGCGGTGTCGTCAGTAACACATTACATTATGTTCGCGGTAATTTGGTGGGCTTGATGCAGGGTGTGAATTGGTGCCAGATGAGACATGTGTGGGTACACTGATGGATGTGTTCCTGTCCACACCAGTGTGTCTGATGTGGCCAGGTGCCCTGTTTCAGCCCGTGGAATTTGTGTTCTGTTTTGTGTTGTATTGTGTTTTTTTCACGTACCTGCGGCGGCGTCCGCGGCGGGCGACGTTGACCTGGTGATGTATCACGTACAGCACCGGGAGGACGTGTAGTGCTGGATCCATGGTGTTCGGCTCCGGGTGGAGGGCTCCAAAAGTCTCGTTTCACGCTCCGCTGTCGAGATTCCGCCGTGTCTGGAAGGGCGGTTTCTCCCCTGCTGTTCGACTGGTTGTTTGGCGCATCCTAATTTGTTGAGCGGACGGGACGTCATTCCGCACGGCGGTGAGTCTCCATTGGCTGCCACCGGCGCGGTGGCGGGCGCAATTTCATGGCGGTCGGCGTTGCACTGCGGAGGTCGGGAAATGGGGCATATTTGCCCTTCATAATATGGCGGCCGTGTGGACCGCTGCTGGCGGGCGGTAAAAGGCATTTTTCCGCACCGCGGTACTGACACCGACCGCCATCGTAATCGGCCCCTAAGGTTTCAATGAATTCCTAAATTGGAGCCCTGTTGGGGAGTTCCTAATGGATACAGGGATGTTGTTCCAGATCCTGTGCGAATAGATGGTAAAGGCCTGTTGGCTTGTTTTTTCTTTTTTTACAGTACTCAGTCTGCAGTGTGTTGGTGTCCTGGCTGTGGGTGTGCCGAGAACCAGTAGATATGGTGAGCTTGTCTGCTAAATAAGCGATGGTGCTGGTTGTGATGGCTTTTAAATGATGCAGCTAGATTTGAAGATGGTGAGGGCTGGAGTTCCATCAGTGTTGGAGTGATGTATTCATATTTCTTAAGGCCCTGGCTGACACATGCTGTGGCATGCAGGATGCCCCTAATGGGTGCTAATGTAGTGTGTAGGAGGCTGTAGAGTAGGGCTTTAGCACCATCCAGATGCGAGAATACAATGGCTTAAATGGCAATTTTATGACATCACTTTCTGGAAGAAACAGTTTGACTTTCTGTCGACGAGAGAGGTGGAACCAGGCCGTTCTTTGTCTTTTTCGCTAAGTATTCCGTGAGAGAGAGGTTGGTGTTTGGGGTGAATCCAAGTGATTTGGCACTGAGTGAGAGTTGGAGGTTCAATATCATCACAAGTCTTGTAATTGACCCAGATTTATACTGTAGCTTGTTTATTGTTCTTGGCAAATAATAAGCAATCCGTCTGGCCTTGATTTTTTGTTGACTTTTCTACACATTTACATGTATATTGTTGTTCACATTTTTAACTCAATGCTTTTACATATATTTACAATTTTGCACATTCAATTTTAAGCAAATATTCATTATTTGCAATTATCTAATGTATTGTTTGTATAGTAAGAACGTCTTTTTTTCATTTATACTATTTAGCCAATTGTTTACCACTTGCATTAATTTATAGTATGTTTTTGTTGTTTTTGGATGCCAGTAACCCTGCAGGCTAGCAGTTCCTTGTTGTTGCTCTGCACAAAAGGTATGTTTAATTTTCTTCTATTATGTTTTGGGTGGTTTAGGTGTTTCTCTAGTAATTGTAATTTTTCAACTTATTAGTCTTTTTAGATGTTCTATTGGTGCAAGCTATCCAATCTTTTCTCAAGGAACTTGAGGAATTATACTATGCAGTGTAGCTCCTGTGGGCTCTTGTGAGCTTGCGCTCACTTCTCTTAAGTCCCGAAGTTATATAATCATATTTCTTTTTTAGGTATCCCCTTTTCAACTATACATGTTTATTTATTCAGATGTACGTTTTAAATGCAAATGAACAGTTGCCAGTGTTGGAAAAATATTTGTTACAGTGCATTCTAACAATTCAGCTTTGTTTGAATTTATTGTTCAGTGTTTTTTCTAGGATAGCCTATCTTGGTTTTCTAGTCAATAGTTTTAAATAGTCAACAAGGTTTCATAGAATCTGATATCTTGATTTCTCAGTTATTGTTTCTAAACAGCAAACAGTGTTTCACAGAACATAAGTAGGTGAAAGGCAAGAGGGGCTTTTGTATTGATTCTTCATTTTAAAAACATTTAACAGACAGAGGGCTCTATTACGATGTCAGTCGGTGAGCTTCTACCGCTCATCAGTGTCTCACTGACCGACATCATAAGTTTAAAATCCATCTACCTACTTACAATGTAGGCGGTCGGAGTTTAAACCGGCCGGTCATACCGACTGGCTTCCGACAGGCTCAAGGAGCCCGTCTGCCAGTCGGAGGCCGCACATAATCCCCTATGGACGGCATTTCCGCCGTGGGGATTATGATGTTTATTCCTGACAGGCTTTTAATGTCAGGCTTTCTGACATGAAAAGCCTGTCGGAAAGCGGCTTTGGGGTCCCCTAGCAGGGCCCCCGTGCCCCCCAGGACCCCAACCAGAGGTTGGGGTCCTGGGGGGCACCAATGGCTCCCCTTGTTAATCCCTGCACCCCGTGGCAGGCACCTTAAGGTTCCTGCCACGCGGTGCAGGGATTTACAGAAAGTCCCATTTCTCTATGGGAGCTTGTGCTGCGGCCAGTTTCCAACCACAGCACAAGCTCTCATTGAGAAATGGGAGCTTGCAACCGCACCATGTCCAGCTCCATCGTAATTGTGGTGTCGGGACCGCCAACCAGAGGTCGGTTGGTCCCAAGACTGCAGCAATGTGGGAGGCAACTCTGACTGACATCGTAATGAGCCCCATAGTATTCAAGTATTGTCAGATAGATAGGAACTTTAATCCAGTTTTTGCAGGCTGATTGCCACACAGATGCTTTAACTTAAATATCGTTCCCTTCTGACGGCTACAGAAAAGGCAAATTGGGTATTTCAACAGGTGTATGTACCTGCCTGAGGACTATACAGTCATTGTGAAAAGAACAACAATTGAACACTGCTTCTGTGGTCCTAAAAATGTATTTGGGTGTGAGCAAGGTCATCTAAAGATGTAAAGCAGCTTTTACCACACTGTACCACCCAGTGCCTTTACTAGGCATCCTCTACCACAAATGCTTTTAACAGGCACATGCCTTTGCCACGCATGCCTTTGCCACACCAGTGCCTTTACCAGGCAGACGCCTTTACAATGCATGCCTTTGCCATACAGTGATGCTAGCCAATCTGTAGTAATAGTTAGGATTTCCATAGATAGGAATTCCTCTGATTTTGTCTCCCTAATAACTTTCTACTCATTTGACGAATCGCCACAAAACTTTCCAGACCTATAGCATTTCCTACATTTTGAGATGGTTCTCTGACAAAATATCGAAACCACAAATATCGTGGGACATAAATATTGTGTCAAAAATATCAAGTACAAAAATATCATCATCCTATACTTATAATGTAGATAACAAAAATATTGAAAACAAATCTGGTGGTCCCCCGCCCTCGTAAACCCCCGACCCCCACGGACCACGCACAAAACATCTGCATCATACTAGACTCATTGCTCATGATGAACCGCCAGATCAACTCTGTGTCCTTGGCCTGCTTCAACACCCTCTGCATACTCTGAAAGACTTTCAGATGGATCCCACCCAAATCCAGAAAACGGTCACGCACGTTCTCATCAGTAGCAGACTGGACTATGGCAATGCTCTCTACACCGGAATCAACAAGACACTACTTCGCAAACTCCAGACCATCCAAAACGCCGCAGCTAGACTGATCCTGGACATCCCCCGTAACAATCACATTACCCAACACCTCCGCGACCTCCACTGGCTCCCCATTGAAAGAAGACTAACTTTCAAGGTCCTCACTCACGCATACAAGGCCCTCCACAACATCGGAACAGAGTACCTAAACAATTGCTTCTCCTTCCATGCACCCAATAGACAACTCCGATCAGCAGACCTCTCTCTGGCCACTGTCCCACGCATCTACAAGACCAGAACAGGAGGAAAGTCCTTCTCCTACCTCGCAGCCAAGGCCTGGTATTTTTTGTAAATTTAAAAAAATAAACAAATATATATATATGTATGTATATATACATATACACCATAAATTACAAACTGTAACAAATAAATTGGAAAAAAGTCTAAAGCAAATACCAATTTAATTACACACAAAAAAGTAAACAAAGTAAAAAATGACATTTTATAAAAATATATTACATATTACAAACATTAATAAATAAAAATATTATAACATTAAATACACAGAAATATCATAAAAATATACATTTAAACAATATAAACAAAACTATAAAATTGTAGGAATAATACTATCCCCACTCCAATTTCTCCAACAGTAGAGAAATCATTGGAGTCAGAAGGGATACAATTTACTATTCTCACTCCAGTGTGTGCAACTATAAAATTGTAGGAATAATACTATCCCCACTCCAATCTCTCCAACAGTAGAGAAATCATTGGAGTCAGAAGGGATACAATTTACTATTCTCACTCCAGTGTGTGCAACAGTAGGGAAATCGTTGGACTCAGGAGGGGTACAAATTTCTATCTCCACTCCAGTCACTGCAACTGTAGGGAAAATGTTGGATTGCGGGGCGTAAAATGGACTATTCCCACTCCAGTATGTGCAACAGTAGGGATAGTGTTGGATTGCGGAGGGGTAAAATTTACTATACCCACTCTAGTCAATGCAACAGTAGGGAAAGCATTGGACTAAGGAGGGGTACAAATTACTATTCCACTCCAGTTAGTGAAATAGTAGGGAAAGTGTTGGATTGCGGAGGGGTAACATTTACTATTCCCACTCCAGTAAGTGCAACAGAAGGGAAAGAGTTGGGCTCAGGAGGGGTAAAATTTACTATTTCCACTCCACTCTGTGCCACATTAGGGAAAGTGTTGGATTGCGGAGGGGTAAAATGTACTTTTCCACTACAGTCAGTGCAACAGTAGGTAAAGTGTTGGACTCAGAAGGGGTAACAATTTACTATTCCCACTCCAGTCTGTGCAACAGTAGAGAAAGCATTGGATAGCGGAGGGGTAAAATCTACTATTTCCACTCCAGTTTGTGCAACAGTAGGGAGAGAGTAGGTCACTTCAAACAAATAAAATATTTTAACAACTACATTAAATAACAACAAAAATAAATATTTACATTTTAAATATATACATATTTTTCATATGAAAAAATGACATAATTATTACAATATTTAATAAGTTTTAAAATAAAACAAATAATAATAACATAATTAAAATATCACACTATATGTTCACAACTATAACAACCAACAAATATAATGCTATTTACAATTTAAAAGCATAACACAATTAACACATAACATAATGAATAACAAATTTTTGAAACAATAAATAACCATTTTTACCTTTATTATTACGAAAATACCTTCCTACCCTATAACTCCACAAAGTAAACAACACACAGTGAAACTATGGGGGTCATTACGATGGCGGGTGGACCCGAGTCTGGCCGCCACCGTAGCGGTGCCTGGGAACGCCCGCCTGCAACGCGGCGGTCCCGCACGTCAGATTACGATGCGACCGCCACCATGGCAGTGGCATCGTGCATGGTTAACATTGTGGCGGGTGCTGCTGGCTACAGCACCCGCCACAATGCTAAACATGCAGGTCGTGCTTTTCACTGCACTACGTGGCAGGCACCACGCGGTGCCTGCCACGTAGTGCAGTGAAATGTAGGGGGGTACCGTGGTTATCCCCACAGTGCACCACACCCCCTAACACAAGTGGGGCCCGCAACGGGCCCCCAAATGCATTCTCCGCCAGCCTTTCAATGGTGGATTACCCGCCATGGAAAGGCTGGCTGCGGCCTGCATCGTAATTTATGGACGGTGCCTGCTAGGCACCGCCACCATTTCAGGCATGCTGACCGCTCCGCCAGGCAATCGGTACGATTGCCTGTGGCGGAAGAGTGGCTGGCGGTCTTTGCGACCGCTGCGGTCGGAAAGTGATTCCCCCCACCATCGTAATGTGGCGGGGGGAAAATTGCTGTCCAATTGGAGGGCCCGCCACAGCACAGCTGGCAGTGGCAGGCCTTCCGCCATCGTAATCGGCCCCTATAACTTGAAATTATAATAATTACAAATTTTACATAATTATCAATTAGAAAATTAATAATTATTAACTAATAATAAAATAATTGAATTAACTCCCCACCCTTTCTACCTAGAAACCCAACAATGCGCACCTAATATATATTTAAAAAAATAATTACATAAATTACATAATTATCAATTTAACAATTATTAAAAATTAACTAATAGTGAATTAATTATATTTAATGAACTTTCCACACTTTACCTCTTCAAACACAACCTACACCTCATATATAACTTTAACAAATTTTAATTACACAATTTAAATAATTAATTATCAATTCAATAATTACTAACAACTAGTATTAATTATTATAATTAATTTCCTTCACACCTTTTAGTCCTACAAAAACCACAACCCACAACAAAAATATTAATAAAAATGTAATTCATTACACAAGTAACATAATTAATTATCAATTAAATAATTAATAATAACTAAACATTATTAATTAATAATTATAATTTAATTACTTCCCACCCTATACCAATACAAACCCCACAACCCACACCTAAAACTTAACATCCTCAAAAAATGTATTACATAATTAGTTATCAATTAAATATTTAACATTTATTAATTATAATTAATTTACTTCCCACCCTGTACCCCTATATACCCCATAACTCGCTATGGCACTAAAAATACAAATAAACTATTAACACAACACAAAGATTTACAAACTATATTAAAAAATATTTACAATAATTATACAAACAATTTTTACCATATACAATTAAAATATATACTGAAATACTTAAAAATAATTATAAAACAATATTACTAACAACAATATTTTTGTAAAGGATATTAACAACATTGATATTTTTAACATCAATGTTAGCAACATAGATATTTTTAACATTGATATTACTTACCTTAACATTTATGTTCTTGTCCACGATATTTTTGCTCATGAAATTTGTTCATCACAATATTTTAAACTCAACATTTCTGCTCCTCGATACTTCTTGATATTTTTGTCTGTCAAGCTGGTTCTGGTGGCTCAGTGGACTAATGCGTCTACTGCAGGGGCCTGTGTTCGACCTCATGGTCACAGGTTCAAATCCTGGTGGGTCCACTCAGCCTTTCATCCATCTGAGGTCGATAAAATGAGTACCGTTGGGTAACAATAAACATCTGTTATTCAGCGCCAAATTACCTACGGGTAAACGTGCGCTTTACAAATACACACGTTAATACCTTTTGAGATGATGGGGATTTTTGTGGTAAATCGTTAAGGATGTGCAAAGATAAAAGGGGGTCACAAAAACTGATTTCTCCCACAATGTATTTTCCATAGACCTTTGTACTCGACGTAGCTTAGAATCGGCTGAATGGATTTTCATTAAATTTGCCATGAATATACATTGTAGTGTCTAGAATATCCATTTTGCTATTGCAAGTGATGTTATGAAGTGGTTATGAAGTTTTAATATCCACAATGTAGGGGTATCTGTTCACATTGGGCTTGACGTTCTGCAAAATACTACTAAAAGTAGCAAAGAAGTCCAAAAAATAGACTAGACAGCATAGATAACGTTTCAGATTTACAACACGAACACCTGAAAGACCCAATTATGGTCACATGATAATGGAAAACAGTGAATAAATACATAACAAATAGACTACATCTTAAGCTACATAAGTTTCTTTGCATAACTCTGAGCAGTCACCTAGCAGTGACCTACACTAACTGCTAACTGGAGGATGAAACAATTGGCCACTAGGAAAACAAAAATTATATTCTCCATTCTTTTAACCACAACAATGATTGACTTTCATTCAATTTGGGCTTTATATGTAGCACAATACTATCAAAAGAAGCAAGGAAGCCCAAAAAAGAATTAGACTGTATATGTAAAGTTTCAGAATTAGTACATGAACAACTAAAAGACATATGTATGGTCAAATGGTAATGCAAACCAATAAACAAATACAATACATAAAAAGAAAGAAGTCACAGTAAATCTGATTGGTAGATCTCAATAGCCGGACTACAAACATAGCCTAATAGTACAAAATATCATCCTTAACCATAGCCACTGTGGTAAAACAGCTCTATTTGTTCTTTCAAAATATACAACTACTACTATATAATACTATAGTATAAATCAGCAACTACAAATTGCATCATAGAACAGGTAAATGTTATGTCATACTTGGAGGTAAACTATATTTCACGTTTACATAGCCAAAAAAGGGCACTGTTTTATATGCCTCTTAATTTGTAAAACTAATAATTTTTTATGTGTTTCAACAACCAGATTTGCTCTGGATTACAACATGCATGCAAAACATCATCAGAAGAGGAAGCACAAAATAAATTAGGAACATTACTGCAAAGCAGTATAGAATTTGTTTCCTCAAAAATTTACTCCAAACACTTCCCTTCATGAGGAAAGAAAACTGACACACTTGTACAGAAACAGTATGTTCATGTTCATGGTTTTGTTGAAAAAGCATTTCATGTGTGAGGCAAACTTTTTATTTTTATTCTGAATCAGATGAAAATGCTGGACCATTTAATTCAACCTATAAACTAGTTAGACCACACAAGAAAGAACTAACAAGAATAAACTTCTGCTCCATTGTCCAGGACAATTGGAGACATACCTCCATTACTGAACCATACTGTCATAAGGAGGCTTACCTTCAAAACACTAAGGTCCCTATTATGAGTCTGGCGGTCCAGCCACCGCCGCACCAGCGGTCCAACCACCCCATCAGGAGTTCAGAGGTCAGACTGCCCTAGGAACACCGGCTCCACCAGGGAACCGCCACTGTCTCGTCACTCCCCCAGTGCCCCTCTTGGGCTACAGGGGCAGAGTACCCCCATCATGCCTCTTTATATTGTTTTTTAAAACCTTTTCAGGACAGGGGACCCCTAGTCCTGTAATAGCTGCTGCAACATTTCCTTTCATGTTGCAGTCAGCCAATAAGAGTGCTCACTCACTCGGAGGCTCTCACTCCCACTGGAGCGAGGTGGCTGATGGGACAAAAAGCCCCCTTGGCCGATTAGATTGCTTTAGTTTTGACATTGCGTGAGAGCCCCACGAATCCAACCATGCAGATATATAAAGTTTTTGTACCTTAATTTCTGAAAAACTACTGAATGAAATTACATCAAATCACAAAAAGCACTAAGGGGCAGATTACAATGTCGTGCGGAAACTTTCCACCCGACTCCTTCCTGGTTTTCGCCGACTTGCGATCGGCAGTTCCGCGCGACCGATTATAATGTTTCCGAACACCGTTCGGTCGGACTCCCATTGACTCCTATGGGGTGTTTACGGAAAACCTTGCAACCTGTCGCGGGCACCCTAAGGTGTCTGCCACAGAGTGCATGGCTTTACAGGGGGATCCCTTGGGTACCCCCACGGCCCCAAACCGGGGACCTCAGGATGAAGGGGGGCCTGCTAGGGGCCCCCTAAGTCAGTTTCTGACAGCCTTTTTGTGTCGGACAGTCCGACTCGGAAAGGGTGTTGCAATCCAACATCGTAATCGTTTGGTCGGAAACGCTGTTCGTAGAGCTGTACGATTCGGCTCCGACTGACACGGATTCTCCGAGAGCCGGTCGGAACCGAATCGGAATGACCAAACAGTTTCCCTTCCGACCGCGAACATCGTAATCGGTCGGGCGGATTGGAATCCGACGAGTCGGGTGGATGGGTTCCGAGAAGGTCTAGGGGAATCCGACTGTCGGAGGCTTTCCGCACGACATCGTAATCGTCCCATAAATGAATATTTTTAAATGATTGTTAGCAATGTTTTAATTCACAATACTTTTGTTTCCATGGTTAGTTAACGTTTCTTATGATTTATTGTATTTTTGTTTTCAATATTGAGGTATTTTATCTTGGGCTCCTTTTGCTACTGGTGGTGAGTTCTAGCCACCAGGAGCATATTCAGCAGGCCTCCTGGTCTCTAAAGGGGCACACTTTCTGTGGAGCTGGTTTTACTGACTCCCTCACCAGCCTCCTCCTCTGCCTGCCCTCCCTAGGTCCCATGACCTCCTGGCCATCTTGCAAGGTACCCAGGGTGTCAGTGGAATCCAGGTCTTGTCTTAACTGGACCTCAGAAGGTGTAAGGGGTCCGCCAGCTTCACTGGCGCTGGAAAAACTCATTTAGTTCTGAGGGTTCAACTACATACAGAGCCATTAGTCCATTAGGAGATCAAGGAGCTTGTCCTTCCAGCTACTGATGGTGTCACTATCCTCGCTGTGCGAGTCCAGGGTCTTCCTCTCCTTCATGTTCTGGGGATGGCACTTTTATGCCAAGTGCCAGTCTGTATGTGGGGACATTCATTTGTCTAATTCTAAAACTAGTTCCTGTCAGTTCCTCCCTTTAGGAAACGACAAATGGGTACCCCTTTCCTAAATTAGAGGTTTTGCTTGCAGAAATTACCCTGTCAATATAAAAGAAAATGAAGAAAATATTTTTCCTTTTGTTAGGCCCACAGCCACTCTAGTAGAGGCATGCTTCATCATCAGATCTCATCCTGACCCCTAAAAACCACGAAGAGCTTGACCATGTTTAAGAGAACACTTTGGATATTTTAAATGCTGGGATAATACCTCATACCAACCTTTATGAAAATTTGTTTGGGTATGGTTAAAAGAAACCTCAATTGGGGGTCAGAATATTATGGTCCTCTCACCCTAACATCTCGAAGAGATGTTTCAGCCCCTACCCTTATGCCACTGGGGTCCAGGGCTTTCATCAGGACGTCACATACATGCTGCCCCGGATTTAGAATCACTTCACACAAAAGCATGCAGCACTATCTTGCATGCAAGGTGAGTTATTACTTGCCTTTTGGTAGCAGTAATATGTCTTTATTCCCTACTGGCAATGTTAAAAAGCCATATGGGAGGAGGGGGGAGCCTGTCCCTTAGTCACACATTCGGTAGTGTTATATTTTATATAGGTACCCTATATAGGCGCAGGTAAGATTGCAACCTTTCACCTATATTCTTCCCTACATTACATACATAACGGTCCTTAGGGACTGACCTTTTACCTAGATACGACACTGCATTCAGAATGCGGGTTTCCCCCTAGTTTGAATCTCATACATTATGCATGAGGCTTCTTGGAAGCACAGCAGGACTAACATCTCCTGTATAATATCTCTGTATAAAGTTCAGGCCCGACATCATCCTTTAGGCCGACACAGTAACACAGCAAGGTAAGACCCCTGGGGAGACCTATGGGTATATATACATCACATCTTGCTTAGAAGGACAGAGGAGACCGAGACTTCCCGGCTGACACACTGACCAGAGATGCTGAGGTTCCTGCATGCAGACACTCCAGCTCGCAGTGGTCTAACATCCCACGTGGGGTGTTCAACTCGAGACCAGGACGGGTCGCATATTCTCTCAGTCTCAGGTAATGAGGTTGACTAGATCCTAGAGGGATTCTTGGCATAACACCTACACAGATGCTAGGTACAGTCAGGTACATTTAGGTACATCTAGTTAGGAAGGCATTGTAGGAGTACGCACTTTTTATCATGTGTTTTATGTACTTGTATTTATTCATGATTTCTGCAAGATGGTAGAACTTTACCGTCCCTTTACTTTCGTAGTACTTCTAATCATATATCTCTGCTACTGTCTAATGGTTGTTGCAGCTCATCTATTCTACCCTAGAAGAACAACTGTTCAATAAATTCTTATTGAAAACGCTCAGCCTGGTTATTCTGTGTTTCTCTCTGGGACAAACTAAGGGGTCTATTAGGATGGCGGTCAGAAAACCACCCCGACCGCCATGGTAGCGGAAATCAACCGCCCGCTGGTACCGCGGCAAAACTGGTGGTCAGATTAGGATCAACAGCCAAAAAATGCAGACCGCGGCGGAAAGAGGCAACGAAAACCCGCCCGCAGCTGGCGGAGCCGGTGAAGAAGCATCCGCGATGGTTAGATTCGCGGCGGAAACACCCAATACCGCCGCCAGGCACGCGGAGTAACCGCCTGTGAAATTAGGATTCCCCGATGTGACAGCGGTACGTTCCGCAGTTCCCGACCGCCGCGGTCGCAAACAGTGATGAATGGGAGAGCCGGCGGAAGGGCTGTAGCATAGCCACTGCTGCGGACGCTCCTTGACAAAAATGGCGGTCGACAGAAAAAACCCACAACAAGGCCACCAAGTGCACACAAGAAAACTAGCCCTGCCCCCAAAAACACCTAACACACCCCAATGACACACCCCCATGGCAACTCCTAAACTACAAATCCCAGGACAACCCACACAACACACCTGACAGCAATACCCCATTCTGAGACACCCACATAACTGAGTATAAAACCAGCCCCTTCCCTGACAACAATCCTTTGCAATACTCCAGAAGTGAAGGGCCAAACACCATAGCTGAAAGGAGAGGCAAATCAACACACCATCACTACAAACACACCACACACATCACCACCACCACTTCCACACCTGCACCTCTAACCCCTTTGTACATCACACACCATACACATCACCACCACCACCACCACTTCCACACCTGCACCTCTAATCCTTTGCACATCACACACCATGTCACCACAGAAAATGGCCAAATTCACAGAGAGTGAGTTGACAGTCATGGTAGATGAGATAATCCGAGTTGAACCACAACAGACACCATTAGCCACCAGAACGCAAATATGGGTAAGGATAGTTGACAAGATCAATGCAGTAGGGAACACCCCGCACAACAAACAGGAAATCATGAAGCGGTGGCATGACCTGAAGAGTGTTGTCAAAAGAAGAGGAACAAGAACCATCAGCTGGCTCAGAGGACTGGCGGTGGGCCTCCCATTCCACCAAGAACATTCACTGCATGGGAGGAGAAGGTGCTTGCCATACTGCATCCAGAGAGTATCACAGGAATAGCTGGGGGAGTGCAGGCTGGTAAGTAACAACAAATGTATACCATTACACTGCTATGTACTGTCCTGCACAACTACAAAGCTACACCTCCGAGGCCCAAGTACATTCATCTGCACCACAATACCCAACACAGGTCTCACAGATGTAACATGCACTCCATCTGAATCACCCCAAAGGCAGCCAACATTTACAGGGTTGTATGTTACCAGGCAACCAGCACAACAACTCCCACCAGGTCTCCCTTACCCACCCCTGAGCAGGATGTAGCACTCCTCCCCAGAAGCATGTTGCAGCCATTCCACTGTTCACCTTCATCTAACAGTCAGGTAGCCATCTTCCCAGGGAGTGGGGGTGGGAGGCCTGCACTACAACTCCCACCAGGCACCCCTGTCCCACCCCTGATCAGGATGGAGCACTCCCCCCACACCCAGAAGCATGTGGCAGCCATTGTAAGGTTCCCCCTCACATAACAGGTAGGTAGCCATCTTCCCAGGGAGGGCTGTTTGGGGGTGGGAGGCCTGCACTACAACTCCCACCAGGCACCCCTGTTCCACCCCTGAGCAGGATGTAGCACTCCCCCCACACCCAGAAACATGTGGCAGCCATTGCACTGTTCACCTTCATCTAACAGGTAGGTAGCCATCTTCCCAGGGAGGGATGTTTTGGGGGTGGGAGGCCTGCACTACAACTCCCACCAGTCACCCCTGTCCCACCCCTGAGCAGGATGTAGCACTCCCCCCACACCCAGAAACATGTGGCAGCCATTGCACTGTTCACCTTCATCTAACAGGTAGGTAGCCATCTTCCCAGGGAGGGCTGTTTGGGGGTGTAAGGCCTGCACTACAACTCCCACCAGGCACCCCAGACCCACCCCTGAGCAGAATGTAGTTCTCCCCCCACACCCAAAAACATGTGGCAGCCATTGCACTGTTCACCTTCATCTAACAGGTAGGTAGCCATCTTCCCAAGGAGGGCTGTTTGGGGGTGGGAGGCCTGCACTACAACTCCCACCAGGCACCCCTGTCCCACCCCTGAGCAGGATGTAGCACTCCCCCACACCCAGAAACATGTGGCAGCCATTGCACTGTCCACCTTCATCTAACTGGTAGGTAACCATCTTCCCAGGGAGTGGGGGTGGGAGGCCTGCACTACAACTCCCACCAGGCACCCCTGTCCCACCCCTGAGCAGGATGTAGTTCTCCCGCACACCCAGAAACATGTGGCAGCCATTGCACTGTTCACCTTCATCTAACAGGTAGGTAGCCATCTTCCCAGGGAGGGCTGTTTGGGGGTGGGAGGCTTGCACTACAACTCCCACCAGGCCCCCTGTCCCACCCTTGAGCAGGATGGAGCACTACCCCCACACCCAGAAGCATGTGGCAGCCATTGTAAGGTTCCCCCTCACATAACAGGTAGGTAGCCATCTTCCCAGGGAGGGCTGTTTGGGGGTGGGAGGCCTGCACTACAACTCCCACCAGGCCCCTGTCCCACCCCTGAGCAGGATGGAGCACTCCACACCTACCCAGAAGCATGTGGCAGCCATTGTAAGGTTCACCCTCACCTAACAGGCAGGTAGCCATCTTCCCAGGGAGGGCTGTTTGGGGGTGGGAGGCCTGCACTACAACTCCCACCAGGCCCCCTGTCCCACCCCTGAGCAGGATGTGGCACTCACCCACCACCATGAAGCATGTGGCAGCCATCGTAGTACAACAACCAAACTCACAGGTAGGCAGCCATTTACCAATGTTGTTCCGTTTGTGGGTGGGAGGCCTGCACTACTACCACCACCATGCCCCCTTGTTCCACAAATCGTCAAGATGGAGCACTCCCTCCAAACCATGATGCATGTGTCAGCCATTGCATTGTACACTTCAAACTAACAGGTAGGTAGCCATCTAATGCTGTCTTGTCCCACCCCTGAGCAGGATGGAGCCCTCCACCACACACACAGAGAGATGTGTCACAAATTCCACCCAAATGTGAAAACAGAACAGGTAAGTAGACAGTACATGCACCCAGCCATTCCTGTCAAAAAGCATGGTGCCATATGACAACACCAGCCCTCTCATCCCACAAACATTCACACAGATCCTATTGCCACTTACAGTGTGCAGACAGCTAAGCGAATGTAACTGTTACAGCAACCAAAGTGTGACTCACCAATTCACAAGTTGAAGAAAGTCTGTTCACAATCATGCACAGCACTGCATGTCATGTGTAAGTGCCATGGGGCCAGAGCATCAAGGACCATATGAAAACAAAGCAAGCATGGTCGGTAGTACAAATTGAGATTTGCACATGACATGACAAAGGTATGCATGAGATAAAAATGGCCAGTTCATGCTCAGATGTAACATCTGCCAGGCAGAGTAATCAACAAAGATGCTTCACATTAAATCGTTGTGGCGCTCGTCGTTAGATGACAACATGTCCTTGTAATCACAAAATATGCACGTGGCGCATGGTATGTATTGATATACCATGGACAAGTAATGCATGTACCGCCACATCATGTCAGGGTGCACAGTAGTATGCAGACAAACAATGTGATAACTAGTAAACTGTGTGGCAGCCATTGCACTCCATCATACCGGCCCCAAGATTCTCCAGAATAGAATTAAATTCTATACCCCGTCCAGGTGCCTGAGGTCACGCTCTCAAGCGCTAGCTGAGACTAAAAGGATCAGTAAGAGTATGGCAGGCGGACGCACCTTTTCGTACCTTGCAGCTCTGCACTGGAACGAGCTTCCGCTGGAGCTACGGCTGACTGAGGAGTACATGGCGTTCAGGAAGAAACTTAAAACCCACTTATTCCCCTAGGACTGTTGCCTTCATCTAACAGGTAGGTAGCCATCTTCCCAGGGAGGGCTGTTTGGGGGTTGGAGGCCTGCACTACAACTCCCACCAGGCACCCCAGTCCCACCCCTGAGCAGGATGTAGTTCTCCCCCACACCCAAAAACATGTGGCAGCCATTGCACTGTTCACCTTCATCTAACAGGTAGGTAGCCATCTTCCCAGGGAGGGCTGTTTGGGGGTGGGAGGCCTGCACTACAACTCCCACCAGGCCCCCTGTCCCACCCTTGAGCGGGATGGAGCACTACCCCCACACCCAGAAGCATGTGGCAGCCATTGTAAGGTTCCCCCTCACATAACAGGTAGGTAGCCATCTTCCCAGGGAGGGCTGTTTGGGGGTGGGAGGCCTGCACTACAACTCCCACCAGGCCCCCTGTCCCACCCCTGAGCAGGATGGAGCACTCCACATCTACCCAGAAGCATGTGGCAGCCATTGTAAGGTTCACCCTCACCTAACAGGCAGGTAGCCATCTTCCCAGGGAGGGCTGTTTGGGGGTGGGAGGCCTGCACTACAACTTCCACCAGGCCCCCTGTCCCACCCCTGAGCAGGATGTGGCACTCACCCCCCACCATGAAGCATGTGGCAGCCATCGTAGTACAACAACCAAACTCACAGGTAGGCAGCCATTTACCAATGTTGTTCTGTTTGTGGGTGGGAGGCCTGCACTACTACCACCACCATGCCCCCTTGTTCCACAAATCGTCAAGATGGAGCACTCCCTCCAAACCATGATGCATGTGTCAGCCATTGCATTGTACACTTCAAACTAACAGGTAGGTAGCCATCTAATGCTGTCTTGCCCACCCCTGAGCAGGATGGAGTCCTCCACCACACACACAGAGAGATGTGTCACAAATTCCACCCAAATGTAAAAACAGAACAGGTAAGTAGACAGTACATGCACCCAGCCATTCCTGTCAAAAAGCATGGTGCCATATGACAACACCAGCCCTCTCATCCCACAAACATTCACACAGATCCTATTGCCACTTACAGTGTGCAGACAGCTAAGCGAATGTAACTGTTACAGCAACCAAAGTGTGACTCACCAATTCACATGTTGAAGAAAGTCTGTTCACAATCATGCACAGCACTGAATGCCATGTGTAAGTGCCATGGGGCCAGAGCATCAAGGACCATATGAAAACAAAGCAAGCATGGTCGGTAGTACAAATTGAGATTTGCACATGACATGACAAAGGTATGCATGAGATAAAAATGGCCAGTTCATGCTCAGATGTAACGTCTGCCAGGCAGAGTAATCAACAAAGATGCTTCACATTAAATCGTTGTGGCGCTAGTCGTTAGATGACAACATGTCCTTGTAATCACAAAATATGCACGTGGCGCATGGTATGTATTGACATACCATGGACAAGTAATGCATGTACTGCCACATCATGTCAGGGTGCACAGTAGTATGCAGACAAACAATGTGATAACTAGTAAACTGTGTGGCAGCCATTGCACTCCATCATACCGGCCCCAAGATTCTCCAGAATAGAATTAAATTCTATACCCCGTCCAGGTGCCTGAGGTCACGCTCTCAAGCGCTAGCTGAGACTAAAAGGATCAGTAAGAGTATGGCAGGCGGACGCACCTTTTCGTACCTTGCAGCTCTGCACTGGAACGAGCTTCCGCTGGAGCTACGGCTGACTGAGGAGTACATGGCGTTCAGGAAGAAACTTAAAACCCACTTATTCCCCTAGGACTGTTGCCACCGATCTCAATAGACCAGCTTAACTCACCACCCTCCCGCTACATTAGCGCAGTGATATCCCAACGGGATGAATGTTGCGCTTTATAAATAAATAAATAAACAGTGAATAAGATACATCTAACACCAAGCTTGAGGGGTGCACTTCAATGACCATTTCCCCTCTGTCCCACAGGCGACGAAGAACTGACTGCAGAGGACAACAACAGCAACCTGCAGAGCCAGTCTCCCCCCCCCCAGAACATAGACTCTCGGATGTAGACTCCCAGGATTCTGAGGACGTGGAGCCCGAAGTCAGGCCATCTGGTGTGCCAGGGCGCAACAGGTCCCAGGACCCCATTGTCCCCCCCACCACATCTGCAGCAACACCAACTTCTCCGCAGACCCCTGCTGTAACGGCCTGTGCATCCTCCACCACCACCAGTGCTGCCTGCAACACTCTTCCTGCCCCAGAGGATGACCACCCCACCCCACCCCACCAACTGAGGATGGCAGGGAGAGGATGCGGGTGCCTACAGTGGTGAGGCAACAGGTCCGTGGCAGCAGGGTAGGTGGGAGGGCAAGGGTCAGTCAAAGACAACCGGACACTGGGACCGAAGCCCTGGACAACATCAACAGAGTCCTTGGGGCCTATGAACGGGCCCAGGGACGAACGGCCCAGGCTGAGGAAGATTCACGCGAGCTCCTCCTGCTGATGAGGTCCATGGACACCCGCATGGGCCAAATTGTGGACCTCTTGGGCCAGCTAGTGGCGGTACTGAGGGACAGGCCTGCGCCACAACCAACACCTCCACCTCACTCTGGTGGCCCACAGGATGACAGTTCACTGTCCTCCCCTGCGGACACAGAGAGGGGTGAGTCCCCAGACCCCACTGGCCCGCAGCAGAGTCCCCCCCGCAAAACGACCAAGGGGCCGTCCCAAGAAATCCCAGGGAGGATCACGTGGCAAAGCACCTGCCAAACGCCAGCCACGGAGCCAGCCATGATGGCAACACTCTTCAATACTGCATTGACTTTTTGGACTGTCCTCACCCACACTGCCTTGTGAATGGCATCTGTCTGTTGGACTGGGTCACCACATCAATGTGGTGACTACTCGATTGTCTCATGTACCATAACTGACAACTTACTGCTTCACTAATCACCTTATTGTAAATATTCCCCCCTCATATGTCCCCATTGTAAATAAACACTCCTTACACACACATGTCGTTGTGTCTGCTCTGTGTTTATTCCAGGAAGTGCAGTCTTCACCATGATCACAATGTACCTGGAGTATGGAATGTATGTAGGCAAGGAGAGGCTGAAGAGACCTAGGAAAACACAACAGAACAATATTCACTAGTCAGGTGTTGGCATCACAGCCATCACACAACACTTGTCATCAAGGTACTCCAATATTCACACATTACAATGAGCAACAGTGCCGACATAAACATTCTGTAGATGTGCCAAACTACCCTGTCCCAGAAACATCGGCAGCCACCACTGAGTCAACAACTGGCTGCAGTCACAAAGCTAACATACACCTTGCCAACAACAGCGACATCATCAGACAATGGGTCTGTTGTACATTGTCACTCACCTTCAAGTGAAGTAGCGGTTGATGAGCTGTTGACGCAGGTCAACACCTTCCTCCTCTCCACTATCCTCGTCACTGGACACGGGTTGGTTTGCCGGCGGGGGCCTTGGCTGCTCATCAGCATCCAGGAGCAGGGGGATCTCCTTGCGCAATGCCAGGTTGTGGAGCATGCAGCATGCTACTACAATCTGACACACCTTTTTGGGCGAGTACATCAGGGCACCTCCGGTCTTGTCCAGGCAGCGAAACCATGACTTCAGGAGACCAAAAGTACGCTCCACCACACGACGTGTCCTCCCATGGGCATCATTGTAGCGGACTTCACTTGGGGTCCTGGGATTCCGCAGTGGGCTCAGCAACCAAGGACGGTTGTGATATGCAGAATCACTTAGGTGGGAGATACACAGACCAACTTTGTAATATAACTGTGGCAGAGGACAGCATGTCACACACACAGCACTCTACTTGACTCTGCGTACTCACCCATAATCCATGCACGCTCCGGAAGCAGATTATCCATCAGCTGTGGCACAATGCTGTTACGCATGATGTACGAGTCATGGGCCGAGCCAGGAAATTTGGCACAGACGTGTGAGATAATCATATCGGCCTGGCACACCACTTGCACATTGATGGAATGGAAATGTTTCCTATTCCTGTAGATGTGCTCCCGTGCCTGTGGTGGAACCAGGCCAACATGTGTGCAGTCAATGGCACCAACAACATTGGGGATGTGCCCAAGTGCATAAAAATCTCCCTTCACAGCCGCCAATTCATGCCTCCTGGGGAAATGGATATATCTGTCCTTTTAGATCATCATAGCGGACAGGACATCACATAGCACCATGCTGAACATAGGTTGTGACATCCCACCTGCGCTGGACACCGTGTACTGGAAAGATCCAGAAGCAAAAAAATGCAGGGCTGCCATCACCTTAGACGTTGCTGTGAAAGCACCCAGATATGTCCTGCGAGGCTGAAGGTTGGGCTCCAACATAGCACATAGGTCTTGGAGGCTGGCTCGATCCAGCCGGAATTTCCGTATGACCTCCTCATCCTCAATGTCTGCCAACACTCTGTAGGGACGATGCAGATTTGGTCTCCTCCTAGGTGAGATGAAAGAGGACACATGTGAACGCAATCCTCCAGGAGAAGTGTCTGACAACTTACGGTTTGACTGGCACAACGGAAACAATGACTAGCATCACAGTACACCTTACAAAACTACTTACTTGTGGGGACACCTTCAGCTACAACATCCGTATACCTGTCCAGTTTTCACACAGAGCGAATCTCATAAACAATATCCGACTATGTGAATGCACAAAGGGACATGGCCACATCTTGCATGGGCAGCCCAGAGAGTAGTACCAGTAGCATATGTGTGAAACTGCAACACTCCTGTCTCCTACATAGCTGCTGTACCTGCCACACCTTCTTGTGTAAGTCACACAGGGCACACATCAACCACACAATGCCCCCACACTGTGCGTTTTTTGACAAGTCTGTGCATGAGCCAGGAAAAGTAGCCCGTCAAATCTGCACATTGTGTAGTGAGACATTCATCACTGTGAGTTGCTCAGCCCTTTCACACATTGACATGTGTACCCATTGGAGAGTCCATCACAACACTGTTCTGTGAACATGCCCAGAAACTCACAAGTGACATGTGAGTGAGTACATGCCAATGTTTCTAATCATATACAATAACATGGCATGTGTAGTCAGCAGTGGGGTAAAGGTCAAATTGGCATTGAGTGCACAATCTTGTGCCAAGAATCATGTGTCGACTGTGCACTGTGGAGGACTTGCCTTTGGCCATCAAACTGCATGACGTGTCCATAAGTGCTGTCAAGGTGATCTGACACCCAAATCATGGTCACTGGCTCAAATGCATGGCTCACATATCGCGCTAGCTACCGCCTGGCCCCTGCAGTGTGTCACCGCCAATGCCCCAGCCACAATCGCGGTAGTGTATGGCATATACACATGGTCAAATGGCAGTTGGCATGCTCCGCCACCTAAATCCCGGTCATTCTTACCAAGACATGGCACACATATCGTGGTAGCTTACGCCTGGCCCCTGCAGTGTGTCACCGCCAATGCCCCAGCCACTATCGCTGTAGTGTTTGGCATATACACATGCTCAAATGGCGGTTGGCATGCTCCGCCACCCAAATCCCAGTCATTCTTAGCAAGGCATGACACACATATCGCGGTAGCTTCCGCCTGGCCCCTGCAGTGTGTCACCGCCATGGACCATGCCCTTACAGCCAATGGGAACCGCAATCGCGGTAGCCTAATGCAATTTTGAACATCGCGGTAGGCGTGCTCCGCCATCGCGGAGCCGGTCATTGGATGCAATTGAAAGATGCAGGACCGCGGTAGCGCCAGCCTGGCCCCTGTGGTGTGTCACCGCCATGGACCATGCCCTTACAGCCAATGGGAACCGCTATCGCGGTAGCCTCATGCAATTTTGAACATCGCGGTAGGCGTGCTCCGCCATTGCGGAGCCGATCATTGGATGCAATTGAAAGATGCACGACTGCGGTAGCGCCAGCCTGGCCCCTGCGGTGTGTCACTGCCATGGACCATGCCTTTACAGCCAATGGGAACCGCTATTGCGGTAGTCTAATGCAATTTTGAACATCGCGGTAGGCGTGCTCCGCCACCGCGGAGCCGGTCAATGGATGCATTTGAAAAAGGCTGACCTGAAACATCAATTGCAGCAGCTTAGAACCACTGAAACTACCCCAGGGGGCTATATATGTGTAGGCGAGAGCCTCACATTTCCACAGCTTCCAGAGCCTGCTGCCTGCCACCCCTCACCACCAACTGCTGCTGCTCCTGTCTCCAGAGCCTGCTGCCTGCCACCCCTCACCACCAACTGCTGCTGCTCCTGTCTCCAGAGCCTGCTGCCTGCCACCCCTCACCACCAACTGCTGCTGCTCCTGTCTCCAGAGCCTGCTGCCTGCCACCCCTCACCACCAACTGCTGCTGCTCCTGTCTCCAGAGCCTGCTGCCTGCCACCCCTCACCACCAACTGCTGCTGCTCCTGTCTCCTGGACACAGTGATGGCGAGGACTGAGAAGATCCGTGCCAGTCCCTTCACCACCGAGGAGCTAGAGGTCCTGGTAGACGAGGTGCTCACACAGAATGGGAGGCTATATGGTGCTCCAAATGTCGTGGTAAGTGTTTCAGAGTGAAAGTGAGAGTGCAGGGGGTGCACACATGACGTTGATGTGGTGCAGTATATGCCTGAGAGTGTGGGTTTGTGTCATGCACTGCCTAGCATGCTGTCACCAGGTGAAAGGGGTGTGTAGCCTATTTCACACGTTTCCCTGCCTGAACATCAGAACTGGAGGGACATGTATTGTCTTGCCAGCCATACAGTGACGCAGCAAGTTGGTAATGCAGGAGTCATGACAGTAAATGCTTGTGTGAATGGCTGTGTGGGTCCCTGATGTCCTTCACAGGCTCATCTGTGGCCTTAGCAAGGCTTTTCGTCCAGAGGGTAGTGATGGAATTGTGTCTGACTCAAAATTGGCACCATCTATAGTTCAGCACTATGCTCAGGACGTCAATACCCGAGGGTGACACTCTTGGTGGTCATTCACCTATGGCACAGCTAATTGTCGTACTATTGTGCACAGCCCCTTCCATTTCCACCAGCACGTGTACAGACTGGCATGTGTAGGCAATGTTCACGCTCTCAAATTGTCCCTTTATGTGACATTTCTGATGCCCCACGTTGGACCTCAGTCTGATCACACCTGGCCTGCACAGTCACTGCCCAAGCAGACAAGGACACATCACTGAATGTACAGAGTGTCACATGTGTGTTTTTTCCAGGACTCTCCATCAAAGAGCCATCAAAGAGCCATCTCAGCCCTATAGATTGCACACGACAGGTCTTGTGAGAAGGGTGTGGGTTTGTAGGATCATGTCCCTCAAAGTGAACTCCATGACACAGTGAGCCATTCACAGGTCAAGGACATTGAGGGCTGCGCAGTGTTGGACACAGTGAGTCTTCCCCATAACATATATTGAAATGTCAGGTATGTCTTGCTAAACCTCAAAATGGACAGTAGATGTGGGCAGCCTACACATAGCTTTCTGTGTTGGCATCCTGCATGTGTATGAGATGGGCAGGTACTGTGTCCACCCTCATACCTGCATGAATTTGCGTATGGGTCTCCCATGCTAATGTACCATATGAGATGCATTATCGTCTCTGCTAGACATATCTGTGAAGTTGTGATGAGTTAGTATCATGCTCCTGTACTGTGAGATAGTGGTACATGACACTGTAGCACTGATTTTTTCCCCCTCTTGTCTTCCATGCCTGCAGCTCAAAGTCCACCAGCATAAGGCCGTGTGGAGGGCCCTTGCATGCAAGGTGCGGGCTCTGGGTGTCTCCAAACGATGGCGCACGCACTGTCACAAGAGGTGGGATGACATCTGCCGGCTGAGCAAGAACGTGGCGGAGATGACGCTGGGGCTTATCCCTCGGACTGGCAGGTTGGCGCGCAGGAGCATGACACCACTGATGGCCCGCATCTTAGCTGTGACACAGCCTGAGCTGGATGCACGTTTGAAGAAGCATCAGCAGCAAGCTGGGGGTGAGTATTCTGGGAAGGGTGACTTTGGTTGTGAGAGGTTGCATGTGTTCACAGCCTGGGCCACCGCTGTGCCCGGTGATTTTGGTAGTGTGATGCAGTGGCTTGTAAGTGGCCTCTGTGTTGGGTGCAGCTGTCATGCATTTTCCCTACCTGTACTCTCTCATGTCATTGGGGTAATGGCCCTTGACATAACATTCTGAGTTGTGGCCTTCTGGCATCGTCTGCATTGGGTTAGTCATGGAAATCCCATGGCAGGGAACGGCAGTGTGCATCATCTGAGTGTGCTGTCATCAATGTGTGCATTGCCTGACCTCAGAATTGTGGGGACAAGAAATCTGACACCAATGTGCAACTGTATTTGGGCCCCAAAGTACGACATGGTGGATGGCATGTGCTCATGGCCATTGTTGACTGTTATGTTAAATCTGTGTTGTCCCCTTCTGCTCCCTCCAGATGTGACAGTGGCAACATGTTGGGAGGTACATCTTTGTCCCCCTCAGGGCCCTGGGTGTGCTCAGAGGTATTTGTGTGTCTGGTTAAACGGAGCCACCGGCAGGCAATTTGTCTGTGTGGTCATCACATGGCTCACTTATGCCACGTTTGCTTGATGACACTCTAAATTCAAATTCAAAATTGAGGTTGCACAATGTTACTGCACCGGGTGGTGTGCAACATGGAGACATCATTATCTAGTTTAGTGCTTAGCTTGCATATGATGGTTGTGTTGATGCCAATGAACTGACCCTACATCTCTCTCTCTCATGCAGCATCTCCCGTGGGCACGTAAGGACAGGAGACGGACACCAGTGGTGAGGCATCAAGCACGACTGCTACACACGAGCACAGTGACACTGATGTAACCACCGCCTCAGAGGGGGACAGGAGTCTGCTTGAGGAATCACAGCCAGAGACAGCAACCTCAACGTCATCTGATGCCAGCGGTGACACATCTCTGTTGGCGGGCACAGGGAGCGGGAACTCTGCCTCCTCTTCCACCACACAGCGACCAGCACCCACCCTCCCACCTACTTCCACTTGTGCTGGCTGTGTTCGCACCAGTAATAAGTGAAGAGTGTCCTTCACCCCAGGCACCGCTGGCCCTGCCCCTGTCTCCCCTGCTGCCCTCAGTGTTGAGTCTGTGGACCTTTTGCGCCAGCTGTGTGTGGGCCAGACAACTCTCATCAACGCCTTCCTAGACCACGACAAAAAATTGGCACAGGTCGTTGCTTTCATGGAGGGCATTCATTCAGACGTGGGTGGGCTACACCGGACTGTCCAAGCTTTGTCCTCCGTAGTGACGACAGCCATTCAGCTTGCACAATCATAGAGTCCAGCTCCAGTCCCTTTGTCCACCCCCCTGCCAGTGGCTACATCTGACGATAGTGACCACACACCACAGAGCTCAAGGGCAAGATACAGCACACGCAGCACACAGCAGCAGCAGCCCAAGTGGTCCAGGGTGCAGACACCATCCCCACAGAAAAGTAAAGCCACCCCAGAGCGCAAAGGCAAAAGCCCGTCAGGCGACACACAGGGCCTTAAGGCCAAGAAGCAGGCCTCAGGCTCACATGCCTCAGAGGCATCCCCAGCCAAGGACTGTCCTATCCCAAAAGCGTCTCGCAAACACAAGCAGACAGTTTCCGTGCCCGCTGAGAAGCTGGTGCCTGCTAAGAGTACACATAAAAAGAGCTCCAAGGCTGATTCACCCACGACCTCAACTCCCATCCAGAGCCCTGTGAAGCAGGGAAAGGAGGGCACTGTAGGGGGGACACCTGGTAAACAGGGTATGGCGGGACAAAGGCAAGGCCAGACCAAGCGTACCGCTGGATCCAGCATGTCCCCAGAGGGAGGGCCACTGTCTGCACCTGATGCAGCTTTGGTGGTGAGTGTGCCTGTTGTGTCCGGCCCACTTACCACTGATACCAAGACAGGGAAGCCATTTAGAATCCCCAAGAAGTGGAAAGGCACCCCTCCACAATCTCCCACCCACACTGTGTGTCACGGCAGCATGACTCCACCTCCCCATGCCACCACACCACCTGGTCCAAGCAGAAGCCACTGATGGCTCTACCGCAGCTGTGACTCTCTCTCCCCGGTCCAGTCCTCCGAATGTCCCCGACACTCAGCCACCTCCCAGTCCGACTGACAGCCAAGTCTGAGTGGAAGTCCCCCTCACACACCTGTCTCTCCCACAGCGGTGCCTGGACTGCCCATTGTTAGCCCCCTGACTGTGTTGCTGACCATGGCAGGGTACAGTCGCACACATTCCCTGTGCATCTTCTCATGTACCTCATCTGCACCTTGGACTGGCCACTGGCCTTGATGTTCACTGCTGTTTGCCCCTTCCCTGTGCAGCTTCTCATGTACCTCATCTGCACTTTATGCTGGGTACTCCCTTGATGTTCACTGCTGTTTGCCCCTTCCCTGTGCAGCTTCTCATGTACCTCATCTGCACCTTGGACTGGCCACTGGCCTTGATGTTCACTGCTGTTTGCCCCTTCCCTGTGCAGCTTCTCATGTACCTCATCTGCACCTTGGACTGGCCACTGGCCTTGATGTTCATTGCTGTTTGCCCCTTCCCTGTGCAGCTTCTCATGTACCTCCTCTGCACTTTGTGCTGGCACTGGCCTTGCTCTTGTCTACTATTGGTGCCTATCTGTGTAATATGTGAATAAAGACAGTTACTCCTGTTGTCTGTTTTGTCAGTGTCCTTGCTGAATAAAGGGTTTTCTGTGTGGGTATGGTCTACTGTGACACATGCTCTGTGTGCCACTTCAACATTGCCAATGGCTTTTCTCACTTTTTAAGGGTTTTACAGGGGTGACTGGCACTTCAGTTCTTGTTGAGTGTGAGGCTTGGGGGTGCAATGATGGTGGTTTGTGATGGACTACTGTTATGATCATTCTTTTTTCAGGTTGGCTATGTTGTACACATGTCATGTTTGTATGCACTGCCAGCACAAGGTGGGATTCTATCCACAGGATTTGAGGCAGGCTGGCCAGGGTCATCATGTATGTGTGATCTTACTTGATGTGTGCACAGCAGTGTTGGTGTATGGTCATCTTGTGATGGCCAGTCATCCTAGTCACATGGGTTGATTTCTATGTGTGCACTTGGGTGGTCAAGAAGTGTGCAGTGTGAAGGGGGTGACTTTGTCGGTAGTGTTGATGTGTGTGTGCCCCTGCAATGTCAACTGCACACATGTGTCAGCCAGGATTTGAGTGCCTGTTTGTTTGATTGGTCAGCCCTATGCTTGTGATTGTGTGCACATGTGGAAGTTGTAGGTTGTGCACTGTGCAGTGTGTTGGTGTGTCCTTGCACTTCTGGGGGATTCCAACTTGTTGTTGGTGGCAATTGTGGGTATGCAGGGTGTGTGACTGGCAATTCAGTGCTGTGTTTTGTTGATCAGCCATGTGTCTTGATACTCTTTGTGGTCAATGTGCAGACGTGCTTGGCAACACTGACATTGTGGGTGTGGGTGTGTTTTCTCATGCATTGCTGTCACTTGGTGCTTTTGGCCTCCAGTATGGCATGTGGGGTGTGGAGTCATACCATCCCCTATCTGTGCTTCTGATGCCTACCCATTGTGAGTCTGCACTCCATCTATTTGTGTATGGTGCACTCTTGCCATGTCCACTACTGACGTACACAACACTTCACTCTCAGGTCAGCTGTCCCCTTGTGTTGACAGTGTGTGTGCCTCCCCATCACTTCATTTGTTTCACTATGGTTTGTGGTGCTGATCTGTGCACAGGACCAATGTGCCACTCATGACAGTTTCCCTATTGGTTATATGTGATTTTCTGATACTGTTTTGCAGCCATGGTTGCTCATATGCAGTTCAACTGTTTGTGCTGCACAGTCCTCTGGTCATGTTGTTTTCACCTGGGTGTCCCAGACTTGTGCATCTGTGGGTGTTGGGTTAGCTGTATGTGTGTTTGCTGAGGTACTGCTTCACTTCCTGTGTGTGATGTTGTCTGTGTGCTGTGCTGATTGGTGTTGTGGGTGTTCATGGTGTGTCACTCATGTCTGTGTGGAACTGGTATGTTTAGTGTGCACACACTGCTTGTCGTGCATGCAGTGCAGTGAGTGTATGTTGCCTTGTCCTTGCCTGGTGTGCATCCCCTGATGTCCTGCTGTGTTTGCAATGTGATGTATTGGCATGTGCATCTGTTGTGTGTTTGATGTGGATGTGGGCAGTGTTTGGGCTGTGTTGTGTCTTGCAGCTGACAGATGCTCTGTGTGTGTTGTTGTATTTGCATGTCAGTGTGTGTGTTTTGTTGGTGTGTTGTGTTTGAGTCAGTTGTGTCTTGCCAGTGTAGTGTGCATTACTTGTGTGTCTGTCACATGCACTTAGGGCTATTCTTGTTCCTGGGCTTGTTTTGGGTGCGTCCTGGGTGTTTTCTCCTCTCATATTTGAGCTGTCAGTTGTCATTATTGTGCATGTGCAAGCATGTGGTACATTATGACACCATGTAGACTTTATGGGTGGTGTGGTATGTCTGTATGTGTATCATTGTAGGCCCATTTCTCCCAGTTTGTGTCCATGATTGTTTTGTGGTGATGCACTTCTTGTCTGTGTTGTGGTATGTTGTATGTGGATTGTTCCTGTCTGATGAGGTTGTGTACTCATGTTCTGTCTGGGCTCCCATTGCCTTCCCACAGTTTTGCTGCACAGGTCAGGTCTGGTTGTACTTCTGTGTGTGTTGTAATGGTGTTCTGTGTTTGGCTGTTGGTTTTGTGCTAGCATTGGTTCAGGCATCCCTGGGTGGGTGTGTGTGATGTTTGTGGATACCCCCCAGGGAGTGTGGTTGTTTGTCAGTGTATTGACTGGACATTATTGGCACCCTTCTGTGTGTTGGACACTGGTGTTGTGTGCTGCAGGTGTGAGGGGGGTGGGGTATGTGTGAAGGTTCCTACTTGTGTTTGACAGTCATGGAGTGTTACAATGGACCCTGTATGTTGTGCTGCTGACATACACCTGTCAGGTAGTTGGATACAGATATGTGGCAGTTCACTGTTGGACTTCAGACCCTTCCTTTCATCCCTGTGCCTGTCCATGGGTTGCCTTGCTGTCTCCCTGAGTTGTTGCACTGAGGTGACTGTGGTTTGACTTCACTGACTGTGCCAGCCATGTGTGATTTGATGGGCTGAGGGTGTTGTTATATGTTCCTTCTCTTGCATGTGGTGTACACATGCTTAGTGGTTAGCTCCTTGGCCTACCATTTGTGTGCACCTCACTTTAGATTTCATATTTGTTGTCCTACATTGCTGCTGACATCTGGTCTGTGTATGTGGCTGTGTGTCAGTGTGAGGTATGTCTGTGTGACATGGCAGGCTGTGTGTCCAGTTGAGTGATTGTTCCTTATCTGTATGAGTGTTGATTTTGTGCTTGGACTCTGTTTTCTTGCTATGAGTGTGGTGTAGGTGTGGTGTGTGGGTTGCCCTGGCCCTGTGCTTCTGTGCGTTCCTCTGCAGCCCCACCTGCTGTGCTGTCTCCCTAGTTGTTTTGTGTGTGGTGCAGGGTGTGGGTTCACCTGGCTGGTTATTGTGCATGGGGGAGCACAGGGTTGGCACATGGCATGTCCCTTCATGTTTGGGGTGGGGGCCTGTTGTGTGGAGGGTGGAGGTGTGGCCCTATGATCTTTGTGCGCTGGCCCTGCCTTCTGCCTTGTGCGCATGTTTTCCCACGTCTTCTCCGCTTCGGTGACGTGACCGAGACATTACATCAAGATCGCGGTTGGTGGGTGACCTGGATGCGGAGGGGTGATTTGGTGAGAGGTAGGACATGTGTGGGTACACTACTGGATGTGTTCCTGTCCCCACCAGGGTGTCTGGTGTGCACAGGAACCCTATATCTGTCCATGAGTTGTGTGTTGTTGTTGTGTGCGGAGTTGTGTTATTGCATACCTGCGGCGACGTCCGCGACGGTGCATGAGTTGCTGGTAGTGTATCAGGTACAGCGCCAGGAAGACGTGTAGAGCTGGATCCATTGCGCTCGGGGCCGGGCGGATGGGACCGGGAATAAGGTTTCGCGCTCCACTGTAGTGCTACTGCGGTCTCTGGTTGGGCGGTTTCTCCGCTGCGGTGCGACTGGCTGTTTGGGGCATCCTGATTTGTACGGCGGTCGGGACGTCATTCCGCACGGCGGTGGATCTCCATTGGCTACCACCGCCGCGGTGGCGGGCGCATTTTTATGCGGTTCGCGTCGCACCGCGGCAGACGGGAAATGGGCTGTGTTTGACCATACTAATATGGCGGGGGTGGAGACCGCTGCTGGCGTGCGGAAAATGCCATTTTCCGCCACCGCCAGCACTGCGGTGGTGCCTCCGCCCGCCATCGTAATGGGCCCCTATGTGAGCACGAGTGACTGAGCGAAAGGTAGTATATTGTTTTCACGATTCTGAGGGATCAGGGTTGTCATGTTCTGAGGTTGCCAGAATCTATTCTCTCCTTGGTAAGAGGAGATTATAGTGGCACTGTGAGCTAGCTGATACAGACAGGCTCACGTATCCGGTGGGGGTGCACGGAATCAGTCTGCCACCAATCCCACAGTTTATGTTATCCAAATGTGCAGATCCCGTATAGCTTATATAGGAACTACACGACAGTAGGGGTAGCATACTGCTCTTTTACCTAAATTGTAAGTCTGCTTTTTACCAGGCTCATTGTCCTCCCTTTCCTTTGGGATTTACTCCAGCCCAGCTAGTTAAATAAAGGCAGGAGAAGGCCCAGCATAGGTTTCCTTTGTCTGTGGTGGAGGCAGGTTCCTTCAAAGTGTAATCAGTGCGGGCAGGCAGTCACCCTGTCAAGAAGACACACTCCCCTCTACACCCATGTCCTTTTATTCGCTGCCTGGCTCCAATACACATTTCCCAGTGGGAGAGGCATCACCAGCCCAGGCAGCTAAAAATTCTAGAAACTTTATTTAGGAAAATGCCAACTTTCTAAAAGTTCTCATAATAATAATTTAAAATCCGACTGTACCATTAAAGAGGATTTAAAATGACAATTAAAAGGAGTGAAAGATGAATTTCACTAGCTGTTACCATTCCAAATTTAGCATTTAATAAATGTAGCAAAGTCGCCCAATGATTACCCACGGAGGCAGCCAGCTTTGGTACTGGGAAAATCGTTTTTGGAGATATTTCACTGTAAGAACAAGTTCTACATTAATTTAAACATGTCCTACATCTAAATTAAATGCACCCTGCCTTTACAGACAATAAGGCCTACATATGTGTGATTTTTTAATATTTAAAAGAAGGTTTAGACCAGTCAAAAGGGGTATTTTGACTGGTCGAATTTGCAGTTTATAACTCCCACAGGCACGTAACCTGAATGCAGCTACCGGTCTCTACAAAGCTGTTGTCTGTCATGTGCAGCCTGCACCAGTGTTCACGTGTAACCAGGGGAGAGGATGTTGCCTAGCGGCTAAAGTGGTCGACCTTGGAGCTGGGAAACTGGTTACGAGTCTCAGCAGGGACGCTCAACATCCTGTGATTCTGGGTAAATCAATTCATCTCCTCATGCCTAACAAAACTGAATCTGCCCGTCTGAAATGCAACTGGTGCTCATGTAAAGCGCTATGATACCTTCGGGTCTAGTTTGCGCTTTATAAAACTCCCAAAAGAAAACACAACAACAACAAAAATAGCTCAGTGCCCCTTACCCTAGCTGAATCGCAGCAGCCTTATTTTAAAAGGTGAGCACTGGTGGTAAACTCACTTAATAAACATCTGTTATTCAGCACCAAGATACCCTTCTGGCTGAACATGAGCTTTGCAATTACTGTGAGTGAGACTCAGGTCACATAAACGTCCATAAAAGGGGGTGATCCAAAGAAGAAACAGAACCCTTTTCGAGAGTAGTGAAACACCTTTTTTGCATGGTCATCACCCCACTTTTTGCTGGATTTTAATGCTTGTGTATGGACTCTGAACACTGGGGTGCTGCCATCCAGTACCCGGTGTATGTTCTCTAACCATTGAAACATGTAGAACTGGCTAATACCTGATTGCCATATTTAACTCCCCTACAAGTTGCTAGTGTATAGTACCGAGTGTACCCAGGGCCTGTAAGTTAAATATCACTAGTGGACTGCAGCACCTATTGTGGCACCACTAAAGTGAAAATACAAAGCATGTCTTCATGCCTGCCCCTGCATCCTGAGTATGCAGTTACAAAACTGAAAATTTGACTTGGCAAAGTATCCTTTTTGCCAGGCCTAAACCTTCCTTTTTTAATGCTGATTAGTCAAACTAAGGGGTGCACTAAATGCCAATAGGGCAGGGTGTATGGTATTTATGTTTTACATGTCCAAGTTGTTTTTCTCTGTGGCAAGGCCAGCTTTTCTATAGACAAACACTTGGGTATAACACTTTATAATGCACAACTTCAGTTTGAGAAAGCTAGAATCATAATTCAAGAACTCAAATGAATAGGAATTTAAAAGCCAATCTAATGGTCAAATCACATTTTAAATTACTGTTTTGAAAATGTCACTGTTATAAAGTTGTCATTTTCCTACCTATAGCCTCAAGTAACCTTTTCAGAGTTAATATCACAGCTGTCAATTTGAAGCCTGCTTGGAGGTATAAATAGTTCCCAGGAAAGAGACTAAAACGGCCTCAACTGAGAATAGATGTGACCTCCTCCTGACAGGATGACCTGGGGGATGTGCCCACGATCTGCACATGCTTCAAAGGGGCATCCCCTCTCACAAGCAGAAATAACTCACACCTATGCCTGCCCTTGTCCACATAATCCAAGTGGTGCCAAGGGGAAAATCTGATCCTGAACTGATTTGCAGGGGGGCGCTGCTAATTAACCTAGACACACCTCAGAGGTGTGCCCAGAGCTCTGACTAGGAGAATAAAGATTCCACCATGTTGGATTTTGGCAGAGCAGGTATTATTTATCATAAAATGATGTCATAGAAGGGTGTTATACAACAAGCTACCCAAATATTTTTGGACAGATACATTGATTGAAAATTCTGACAGCTAGACTGTGCTTAAAGCACTGGAAGTGCAGCCACATAAAGACGGCCTAGAAATCACTCCTTTGTGGTCTGGTGGAAATGACTTAAGTTGAAGGTTCTTTGCACTATCCTCAAAAGTATTGTGAGAGATAGGCATGGAGTATATGCCAAACCTTGCATCCCTTTCCATAATAACATCCCAGCCTTGAACCTCTGGTCAGAAACATTAGATGTTCTTGCTCAACTGCTATTCAAGAGACTAAAACATGAAGGCAAATCTCTGGAAGTTCAAAACCTGGGGATAGAAAAGGCCATGAGCCCAACCTTAGGAGAAAGATGTAAGTACCTGCTCTTTGGGAAACGTTTAAAGACCAATTGTAGACCAATTTACAATGACATTCATTAGAACGTATAATTCTTTGGATATTCATAAATGCCTCTGTAAGTGTTGCGGGGACTCTGTGTAAACAGAAAAATGCCTGGGATCACAGAACGTCATTATGTAGCGACTGAGTCACCATACTACATCAGTACATATGAATCCCAATCCAAACTTGCTCATAGTGCTCTACCTGCCCTAATTACCATCCCAGAGTGTCAGGTAAGTTGGGACCCCAGAACACAACACTCTAGTCCCCTCAGGGAACCATGGAAACAGATCATCACCTTTTTGTTTTGTCAATCATGCATGTCCATAACAAACAAAACAAAGGCACAAGAACAGTTTACAATATTTATTGAAACTATCATGCTCTATTATAAAACAACTGCACTGAAACTAGAAAACATATACATGCTAGCAAAGTGAATAGTATCACAAGTAAACTACATACAATAATAGGCCCTATCATGTTTAACGATATATCTGCCTCAGCCTATCCTCACTACGAGGACACAGTGATATATCATAGATCTCTGGGATTAGAACTGAACTCCATACCTGGTATTATAGTTAGGTAATCTGCGTCTCAGGTTGTGCAAGGCTGGCACGTTCATTTCAGGACCTCTCCTCTGCAAGAATTCCCCTCTCTCTTTTCAAATGGCATGTCTCGGTGTATATGATACGAGGTGGCTTTTTTAACAACAGCAGATGTGAATTCATGTTGTGTCTAAATGCCAAACTTTGTTGCTAATTGGGCACAGAAAGACAGGGCTCAGTGTTGTTTGACCTTGTACGAGATGTACAGACAGAGTCCCAGACAGAAGAACCAAAAACAAAAACATGTGCAGTGTTTTGCTAAAATCATATCATGGCACAAAAATAAACGTGCTGAGTGTAACGTGTGCAAAGCAGCCCACAACTTCCAGTTAAGCTAATATAGGGGAGAACTAAGTGGGCCCTAAAAGGAACTCACAACATAAGTTGGCCCAAAATCTTCTGAAATGGGAATATTCAAAGAATATTTACACACAATTTGTAGAAATAAAAAAGAGTATGCCTTTTTTTCACTTTTACTAAGGAGTTTTGCATTTGCATGTGAAATAATACTGCTGAAGTGCTATTGCACGTACTCATAAATGTCTTTGGGAATTGGCTCAGAGTTATGAAGACTGGCCATAGACTAAGTCATAAACCTTCTAGTATCGAGCAAGGAATACCAAGGAATACCATAAAGGGTTCTTGCTTCACATTCAGTTGGACGTCAACTGCCCACAACTTATACATGTTATCAACAGGCACAATGCTCTGAAGTAGCAATGAGACTACATTTATCACTATTTAAAACTCATGAATAATATATAAATAAACTTCACTAATTTTCAAATAAAGCTGTGAATCTTTTTTTTAAGACACTCTAGCAGCGTGTTTTAATAGTTTTAAAAAGGCAATGCTATTCTTATTTTAAAATTCAAATAGTCTTTTTTCTAAGGAAAATAAGTCAATTATAATTCGGTTATTTTTCCCTTATTTTCCTAAGAAAAAGAATATCTTGCAACTCAAAAAGTGGTTTTCTCTCATATGTATATCGGTAAACATCGTTTACCACGAAAACCTTTCCCCGCAAGGAATTACAACGCGGTCGTTACAATGACCGGGTTGTAACCACGCATACCATTACTCCGCAAGTCGGAACAACGACTTGCGGAGGGGAGAGAAGGTGTTGGATTTGAAATCCAACACCTTAGCTACTGTCCGCACAGACTGGAGTTGGAATAGTAAATGATACTATTCCAACAACCAGCGCCCCCCTCCACAAGTCGTTGTTACGACTTGCGGGGTAATGGTATGCGTGGTTACAACACGGTTGTTGTAACGACTGCGTTGTAATTCACTGCGGGGAAAAGGGATGCGTAAAAAAAACGGTATATTCATGTATATCAGAGGACCAAAACTGAAAAACAAATTTCCCCAAATCTACACCTAAAATTAAACAGTTGCTTTGTTTGGCTTGGTCAGACATGTCGCCTCTGGAATTTCAAAAACACAGGCACCATTTTGAGCACATTAGCATCTTGACTCTAATTAGGAGGGACACCTAAATTCTGAAGTTCCCTAAACTGTAACTACTTTTTATGGTATCTGTTTTTGGTTAATAAGCATGCCAGAATACCGCACCTACGTACCATATAATAATTATTGCACACTGAAGGCATATGTAGATAGTTTGGGTGCTTATGTTCTATAATATTTTGCAACCGCAAAGTTTGTAACACTGCATGTTTTATGACCACATAATCATTGGTCGTTTTGCAAGCTGAAAAAAGCCAAATAGGGATGGCAACCAATTTGCAATCTAGAAGACGTCCATATGGGACAGACTTAAATTTGCCAACTGCGAGCAAGAGATGGTCCAGTGGACAATGATGGTATTCCTTGCATGTTTACAATTTTTTAAAGAGCCCTTTTCTCTTTTAAGGAAAAGGGTTGCTTTTGAAATGAAATAGTGGCAAAGCCAATAAGTGTTATGTTGGCTGCTTGACTTTTATCTTTGTCAGTGCTTGTTTTGGTTAGATAAGATTCTTGTAACACTCTATTTCTGAGTAGCTGCCGGGCCCTAGCCAATGTAAAAATTGAACATTGGAAAAAAGTAAAAGTATTATTTGGCCTTACAAAGCACAATTTGACATACTACTTCTGTATCAACTTTATGAAAAAGCAGAATGACCTCTCTCATAGTGAAGCTAGTCAAGGGCTGAACCATTCTCCCATGCTGTATTCTGTACTAGGAGGAAGAAGATGTGAAAAACAGAACAAAAGACCAAGCTGAAAGCTCCTATACGTAAATGTATATATAGATATATATAGGTATACGTATATTTAAATATATATTTATGACCACTCCCACGAGCGAAAGCAAACATAACTCTGCGGGAGCTGTGAAACCGCTCCTGCTTGCTGGAAGCAGAGTTTTCATCTGTTTCTCTGCCAGTTGTCATGCGGACAGGGAGATAGATGAAACTATTGCTCCAGCATGCAGGGAGCTGCATTTCTAGTAGCTCCCTGCATGCTGGAGCATTGCCAGCTCCTGTAGAAGGAGGGGAGCCGGCTGGGACCAAGGGGGCCTAGAGGCTCCCCCCAGGGTCCCCATCACAGCACACTGGGTGCCCTGGGTGTTCCCCGGGGGAGCAGGTTCAAGACTGATTTTCATATGGCTGGGTCAGAACTGAATTGGCATGAGGAGCAAACAAATTATGCATTTAGGCCCAGATCTCTGTACTGGGGGTGAATGTTTGACGTTGTTCAGCATTCCATCCATCAATTGTTCTTTTTGCATTTGTCGTCCTAATTGGGATGGGTATGCCCGGATGTGGGTCCTGTGCTCTCCTTGCCACTGGAGTCAAGCTAGCCTGGCTGATGAGGGATGATACACTGAAACCAGTCGCAGGATTATTTCAGGCCCAGGGAGGACCTGGCCAGTCAGTTCTGATTGGACTGTTCCTATAGAGAGCAAGGTGAAGACTGATTTGCATATGGCTGGGTCCACACTGGAATGGCATAGTGAGCAACAAAACTATGGATTTAGACACCGATCTCTGTACTGGGGGATGAATGTTTTACATTGTTCAACATTCTGTCCATCAATTGTTCTTTCTTTCTGGGTGGGCTGCAGGGCACCCAGGTAGACGTGGCTTGGCCCCGGGTGATGGTGTCCCTGGGGCCAAAAGTGCCCCAAGGAGGGGGTGATGGGTCCCCCCTCTCCCATTGAATTTAGGTGGGACCCGAGGGATCGGGTCCGCGGGGCCTAAATTGTCCCAGGGAGGGGGGCTGCGCGGTTCCCCTTCACTTCCAATAATTGGCCAGACCCTGGGGGATGGGGCACCCTAGCCAAAAGGAAGGGAACTGCACAGCTCCCCTCCCCCATATGAATTTTGGCTGGGGAATGTGGTCCCGGGACTGAAATCGGCACAGGGGGTGTTGTGCAGTTCCTACAAATCTATATAGGATCTGCATGTTTAGTCAACATAAACTAGCTCAGAGTGCCACCATAAGCCCCCTAACCTTCCCAAGGAGCAAATAGTTTCTGGCAACTTTCGAACATGCCAACCCTTGTTCCTTCAGGGATCGTGGAAACAGTAAATTACTTTTCGCTCAGTCAAACGTGCTCACTTAGGGGCTGATCAGGATGGCGGGCGGACTTTAGTCCGCCCGCCATCCTAGTGGTAATGGGACCGCCAGCCTGCCATGCGGCGGTCCTGCCACCCAAATCATGATGCGACCGCCACCGCGGCGGTCGCATCTGGCATTTTAACATTGCGGCGGGTGCTGCTGGCTGCAGCACCCACCGCAATGGTAAAATGCCATGTTGTGCATTTCCATGCAGAACGTGATAGGCACCGAGCAGTGCCTGCCACCTTGTGCATGGACATGTAGGGGGGTACCATAGGTACCCCCAAGTGCACCCCCCCACCCCACCGGGGGCCCGCAACGGGCCCCCAAAGCAAATCCCCGCCAGCATTTCCATGGCGGCATCGCCATGGAAAGGCCTTGTAATCACGACATCCTAATATGGCTGGAGGTGCCTGCTAGGCACCGCTGCCATATTACAGCCCCAGCTCCGCCCGGCCGGCAATCGTAACGATTGCCGACCAGCTGAAAAGCGGCGGATGGACTTTCTGTCCGCTGCAATACCCACCGCCATCGTAATATGGCGGTGGGTATTGCACGCCATCGTAATCACCCCCATAGTCTCAGAGAGATACACAGAATAAACGATGGGGAAGTTTTCAATAAGCATTTATTGAACCAGCGTCATTCTAGTATAAAACATGTTTGCTGCGACAATCATTAGACAGAAACAGATGTATAAGATTACAAGCACCAACAGAGTAAATAAAAGGTAGAAATCTACCATGGTGCAAAAACAGTCAATATATGCAGGCATATAGATACGTGGCAGTAATCAAGCGTGCTCTACTATGTGAACCCTATCTAAGTGTACCTGGCATGTATGTGGGAGTACAGCCAAGAATTCCCCTAGGAAAGAGCCAGCCCCATTACTAACTCTGGGCGGTGAACTCCGCTCCGCTCGTGGAGTTTGTGGAGTTTTCTGCACTCAGCGTTACGTGGAGATCGCGGAGTTCTGAAAAACTCCGCTTCGCGTTGCGGAGCGGAGTTTTTTTCCTCGCTCACGTTCGTCAACGTCATGTTGGCGACCGCGAGCGAGGAAAATCAACCTCCGGGCGAGATTTTTCCTCGTTCGCGATCGTCAACATCAAGTTGGTGAGCGGGAGCGTGGAAAATCAACATCCCGGCGAGATTTTTCCTCGTTCGCGATCGTCAACATCAAGTTGGCGAGCGCGAGCGTGGAAAATCAACATCCCAGCGAGATTTCTCAACACAGGGGGGTCAGGTTTCCCATTGCGATTGGTCGCGTATGCTTGCGACCGCTCGCGTTGAGAAACTGCCCGTTCGCATTGAGAAAGCTGCCGCTCGAGTAAAAATCCACTCGAGCGGCAGAAAAGGAAAGCTTGTGCTGTGCATGGTGCCGTTCGCAGTGATTGCACAGTGCGGACAAGCAGCCGGCACTGTGCAATCACCGCGAACTGCATTTTTCTATTATACTCCGCCGCTCGTGGAGCTCTGCATAGTTCGACGGAGTTTTTTTGCACTTCGCGGTGTTCCACGTAGTGTAACTACGCGAACTCCGCCCAGGGTTACCCATTACCTGATGGGAGAGAACGAAGGACCCCGTCTTGGTCTCGAGTTGGACACCCCGCAAGGGATGTCAGACCACTGCATGCTGGAGTTTCTGCATGCAGGAATATCAGAGTCTTGTGTCAGCATGGAAGATTCTCCTCTGGTTCGCGAGTGAAGATGTGGTTCTTTTATACCCAAAAGGTACCTTCATGGGTTCTACCTATATACATAATGGTTTGCTATTATGTGTAGTGGACCTGTCATTCAAGGATGACGATAGCGGTGACTTTTGTACAGAGTTATTACACAGAATATGGTAACCCTGCAGTGTATGTACTGGGCAGGGGATTAAGATATGATTCTAGGAATCCTCATGCATAATAAATGAGGCCAGTTTCAGAGAAAACTGATCGACATCTATTCAGCATATAACCAGGTAAAAGGTCAACACTAGAACCATTATGCAGAGCAAGGTAGGACAAATGTAGGTAAAATGTCGTATAGCTACCGAGGTCTAGATTGGGGTACATTGGGGTTCATAACACCCACTCCTCATCCGAAGGTTGATAAGGTCAATTAATGCTAAAATATACCTATTTAAAACGCATAAAAACATTGTCATAAGAGGTAAAAAACATCTAAAAACATGGTATATGTAAAAGATGATGCTAAAAAGCTAAAAAAAGCTCTATAAATCTCCTAAATAGTCAATATACTGTTAGACCAACTGAGCACATCGAAAGCCATGGTGCTCAGTGAGAGCAAAAAAAAAAAAATGATGTTTTTGCATTCCAATTTGGCTTGTTTTGGGAAAAAGGCCGAATTGTTCCCAGCACACGGAGAACCAAATGTTTATGTGTCGTGTTTGGGAGACGCAACTTCACTATCGCTTGCTTTTGCAGACGACGGTTCATGTAACACCTCTTCAATCAGGTCAGTGGAGCAAAGGTGATCCTCTTCAGTTCCTGCAGCAGCCGCTGAAGAAACACTCGAAACCTGTGTGCTTGTTGTAGAGCTGGTGTACATTCCGACAAGAGCTGAAGCATCCCGTGGAGGCTCTAAGAGTGGTGTCATCAACATGGGAATACGTTGAGGACACTGTAACACGTGGTCCTTTAAGGGATCCAGTAATACGTGTACGTCCATTGGAGCAACCAATGGAAGGGTTAGACATATGTCCAACATGCATGCATATCCGCAGAACAAGCAGTGGAGCACAGGCAAGATGCAGTCAACCTAGACTGGTCTAAATGAGAGGAACCAATGCTCGCTTAGCTCCGGAAGCCGAGGTGCACTTAGATGAAGTACAATGCGCTCACAGCAACGTCACACAAGGAGTGCTTTTTCCATCTCTGGTAGAACTGGGCTGTCCATTGCATAGCAGGAAAATTAAAACCAGGATACCCATTGCAAGTAGTAGGACCAGCGGAAGCCCTCCAAAAACGCTTCCCAATACAGAGTGTATAAATGCTGGAATAACTCGGAAGATGGTTTGAAAGGTGCTCAATAGTCCAGAACCTATGCTCCTAAATAGGTGTAAGATCCCCCTCGTATCAGACATGTTAAAGATACGATGTACCATTTCTCCAAAATGGAGCAGGATGTTCGTTCAGACTAGTGCCTGTATCTCAACTGAAGACCATGCAACCTGGAGATCAAAAGTCTCTCGGGCTGAGGTTAAGGCCACATCCTTCTGTAAAAGCATGGCTTTCAGTCTGCTCAGAGAATCAAACTGTATGAAGGAAACATTCAATGAAGGCCATAGAGGTGCCTCCCTAACTGTGTGGGTCGGTGGAAACAATACTTGCATGCAACAAGTAACCCTGGAACTTACTGTGACCAGATATGCAATGCCTGGCACCATCCCACAACAATCATGATCATTCAACATCAAATAACTCCCATTTGAGAGCAGTTTGAACACTGGATGAATCACGGCAGCCGGGGATCCTTTCAAGTGGCACGATAGATTTGCAACCAAAGCATTACAGGCTCCATGAAGTGAAATATCCTGATAAATTAGAGACCCACTTAAAGAACTCTCACAATCTGAACTGCTGAGAAAAACTTCAGTGTCCCCATTCCTGCATCTAAATCTGTACGGTAAATCCCAAGACTCATGCATGTATCCCTGTCCCAACGCTTCATACCTGCCTACTTGGTGATACTATAGACAGTATTGAAATTGGAATGTCGTGACTGTTGAGTAATATGGTCATGGATTAACCATTCTGTGGAACGTGACTCAGCCATGATAAAAGGAAATTAGTCAAATTTTTCAATGTGCAGAATTGTATACTTTGAATCTCTTCATGCCATTTTTGTCTGTCTTTCTGTTAGATTACTTGCAGAAAACAGAGCCGTACTGTTGATATACCGCCAGGGCACGTGACCAGAGCGCTACAAGTATAGCGTCCAGCTCAATAATAGAATGAATCGCAACTGCGACTGTACATGTTGTAATATAGACAAATCCTGTTCCGTTATATCTATTGCAGAAGACACAATGTTGCCCAGTGAATAAATCCTGGATGATAGTGTTGTCATACCATTGTCGACCACTGACAAAACCTTTTCTAGGTTAACCCTGTCAATCTCACACAATCTCTCAGCAGCCTCCCGCTGGGAGATTTTCCATACCTCGTTGTAAATAGCATACAAGAAGTGCTTTTGATGTGGCTTCTGGGGACCTAGCATAAAATCCCTGAGGTCCATGTCATCTGAGAGTAAGGACAAGTGTTGTTTCACCTGAGACAGAGTTAAGGTTTTTAGCCATTCTAGGCATAACTTCCCAACACTGTAAGATGTACCACCCCGAGTGTTGTCGTTGTATGTAGCGTTGGTCAGGCCTGTGGATACTAAACCCTTCGGCAGTACCCCTGAATCTTGACTGACACCAATTTGTGTCGATATGCCAAACCAACCATCCCTTCCAATTGGGGTCTGAGGAATTGTAAGTGTGCAGTATGGTATCTAATGTATCCTCACTGTGTGATGTATAATTTTGCCAACCCTCAAAGTGTGAAAGCGAGGGAATCTGCAGTATGTTCAAGTCCTTGACCTAGGCTAGCGCACAACAGGAAATCTGTTGCACTGTGTTGTGCAGGAAGATAATCTGATTTGGTATGAGGCAAGCTCGAAATAAGGCCTCACTTTCCTGAACTTGCCACTCTTTTAGTCCCCCAGACAGATTTTGTATCTATTGTGTCTTTCCAAAAGTTGAAACCCTGTACAGACTGCTGGGCAATAAAGGAAGCAGAGTATATCTGTTTTGTGTTAGTGAGCATATTTTTCTTTGCTGATGTAGGTGCAAGTTTTTAATAATAGAGGTCAGGTCTGATGTGTTAAACCCATACAAATAAGCAAACGTTTATGCAAACGTTTGTGAGCTACCTTTCGGTGGTGTTGGGCAATGTTCCCATTGATGGTAAGATAAAACATTACGTGGGATATTTGCTTTGTGCAAGAAATGATGACCATAGTGTTGGTAACAATACATGGTGTCAAAATCAGGTGTATCATAGAATTCATCACTTGAAAAAGCAATAGATTGTTCTAAATCAGACAGCATAGTATTTACAGTTTCAAAGTCCCAATCATCAGAAAAGGTACTGGAGGTGATAATATCATTGAAAGAAGTGTTAAACAAGTGTGGTATTTTTAAAAGTTCAGTTTGACCATATACATCATATGAAACTCTGTCCCAAATAATTCCTTCGGGAACTGGAACTGCTGTAAAGTTCACTAAGGACAGGTCTCTTGTTCAGGGTGTGATTATGCATGCAGCTTCAGGACTAAGTTCACATTTTGTGCTGCAAAGCGTTCTGGGAGGTAATGTCCATTCAGAAGCAGGACAAAGACAGTCCCTACACCTTTAAAGAGGACTAGGAACAGTAGACCAATTGCAATCCAGAGCTGCAGCCAGGGAGAAACAAGGTAAGTCTTTTTAGCCAAAGGCAGAAATCGCAAAGTTGTTGTTTGTGGGAAACAGGAGCTGGTGGAGACTCTGGTTCACTTGGCTCCAATGAGAAAGTATCCAAATCGATGAAGTAGCCAGACGCAGTTCGATCTATCTTTGGTAGCTCAGCAGGTTTTGTAGAACTGGCAGATGTCTCCTGTAGAGGCATATTCACATAGATATCGGTATTAGGCCGAATTGAGATCTGTGTTTCCTTTGTGTTTTGTTGCTGTTCAATTTTAACAGGTAAAAGTTCCATTCCATTGTTGATAAATCCTTCACTTTGTAGAGTGGAATCTTCAAGGGTTATTAATCTTTTTGTCTGAACTTCCTGTAAGGTGGCGAGAGGAGATCAGCAGCAACCCAGGAGCCCACGCAGCCTACTATTCAGTATCGGTCCCATAGTGTGGTTTGATCAGATCAATTGAGACAAATCTCTTTTCTTTCTTGCCGGCAAGAGGCGGAAGAAGTACTGTTCTTGTTCCTTCGACAGCCAGGACAGGTACACATGCTCTGTAAGATGGCCCAAATGATTTTTTGTCCACAATCTTTTCTCTGACCAGGTCAAATCTTAGGGACACAGGAGGTCTTGCTGAACAGCTTTCACTTCCCCAGTGGCGATGCGTTTTACTTGGACGTTGCTTTGTAATGCCCAGAATTCATTGAGTTCCTGTAAAACAGCCAATCGATTATTTATGTCAAATGGTTTTTGATCCGCCACTGTGCTGCCACAATTGAGGTCAGGTACCCACATTCTAGTCCCAAACAGGACTTCATATGGAGTACGGCCCCCTAAGGAACTTCTTGGCATGTTGTTAAGTGCCGTCTGGACCCCATATAGGTGATTGACCCAACTGCCACCCAAGCCTAATACCCTTGCTGTTAAGGATTGCTTTAAGTCACGTTTTTCGTCTCCACAATCAAATTTACCTTGGGATGATAGGGAGAGGAGTATTGCAAGACCACACCCAAACTTCCTATGGCTTATTTTGTGAGCCCGAGAGCTGAAAGCAGGGCCACAGTCAGTATGTAATGTGCCAATTCCGTATGTCCCTATAAAGACTCTCAAATCTTTTATAACAGTTCAGGCGTCAGCCGAGCGCTGATGCCAAACCCACAGGAATCTAGAGCATAAACCCACCGCCACCAGGATGTACCTGTAAGCCTCATCAGATTGGGGCTGCAGTGGTCCAAATAGACACATGCGAGAGGTCTGTCTGATATCAGTAATGATGTTTGTGGTGGACGTACTACGGTGGAACCCTTCATCTGTTGACAGATGTCACATTTAAGGACAAAGCCCTTGGTCGGTTTAGTGAGATCCTGCCACCAATAGCGCTGCTTCAATAATGTAATCATAGCAGTAACCCCGCGTGAGCTGAACCCAGACCCTCGTGTGCAGCCACAATTAATCCTAATCTGCGATCCATGTTTGGTATTACTCTATCCCCCTCTTCTGGAATTTGAGCATACAGAATGTTTTGTGCATCTAACTTGTAGGAGTCCTTTAGTGGAACACCTTTTGGCAAGGCTGAGCTGTAGGGTTAACAGCTATCATTACCTGTCCGTCTATCCTCGTGCTAGAACGAGTGATTGCAGCAACGGCAGCAGTTCGCACTGTCGCCTTGGAGGCTTCATCAGCCAGTGAATTCCCTTCAACATGCACGCCAACACGCTGATGACTGTGTGAATTACATGAGCCCGTGGCAAGCCTTTTTTCAGCTCTGCCACTTGTTCCCACAACAACTTGTGTTTTATTGTGCAACCTTTGGAATCTCTGAACCCATTCTGTCCCCAATAGTAAAGTTATTCATTGTATGACTGGACACAGTAAAACAAATTGCGCACAATGAGTGTGGGGAATTCTCGATCCGTATTTTTTAGTGCCAGCATCAGGGATTTTATTTCTGCCAGCTGTGCAGTGCAATCTCCTAGAGACTGCGTATGCATATTGCTCAGACGGAACTTGCTGTCCCACATACATCACACATGCGTCCCTTTACAATCACACATGATGCTCTGTATTGCTGTTTACTTCCTATGGCAGGCTGAGCAGATCCGTCAGTGTGTTAAAGATTGCAGGAATCGCTGTTAGCATGAGCTGAAAGCCATTTTGTACTTGGCAGCCATTTTAGTTAGCCATGTGCTCGCCATGTGCTTTCTCCCTCTTCCAGAGTCTTGCACATGCTCAGAGAGGCCTAGCTGGTAGAATGCACCTGCTCCTAGTATAGAACTGTCAGGCTATTCTTACTCATGTAAGCAGTTTAGTCTCCCCTCCCACTTTGTGGAGCAAGCAAATTTTGTATACCCATATTAGTCAATAAGCATGCTTGTATGTGCTAGGACCTCCCCTTGATTTTATGCTGACTATGTAACAAATACATATATAAGGACCCTGTTCTCTGCACTCATTAGAATGCCTCCTACAGTGGCCTGCGGGTACCGTAAGATGCAATCTCCCTCATCTGAGGTTAATAAAACATGTTTTTTAATATTACAGCTTCTGTGCCAATCTCTTCCTTGTTGGTCTTAAGGACCAGATGTATCAGTGAACCCCTAAGAAGGTTTTTATTTCTACAAATGGCGCCCGAAAGTGGACCTCATCGGTGCAGCGGCTATCCAAGGGAGTGGTCTTGAAGGGAGACAGGAATCTACTGAGGCGTACAGGACAGGAATCTACTGAGGAGGTACCCTGCGCACGGAGATTGTTTGTCTTCCAGCCCAGTATATTTCTGGTCTTCCTGATCTGATCCTCCAAGTGTTTGCCGCTCCCGACTGAGAACTTCTTTGGCGTGAGTATTTTAAAATGACCGTTAGGTCACTCAGAACTTGGCAGTTGGAACCTGGACACCATTTGATTGGTAAGAGCCGTCTTGCGGCACTTGCTGTTGGTTTGATGCCTTTGATTGGTAAGGTAGTTTTAGTAACACTTACTGTGGCTTTGTTTGTATGATTGGCCAATTTTGGAATTTGTTTTGTAATTATATATGCATTGCAATACATATAGGCGGGTAATGAGGAGAATTTTCTCTATTTGAAATTGTTTGAACAGCGCAACGTACAAACAGTACCTTAAGCGCTACTTTGATTATAATACTGCATATTCTGCACTATTTTTTGCATGCCTGTTTCCAGTACACTTCGCAGAAAGTGTTGCTGTTTTGGAGGTACCAGTAGGGATTTAGTAAGTACTTAGTTGACTCCCCTCAGAGGGGATACCTAAATAGGTTTACGTATAGTAAAAAGATATTTCTTCCTTGGTGACTAAGTACCCCATGGAACTAAATATGTACATAAAACGGATCCGGATCTGCGCACTTAGTAACATTCATAAGTGGTGATATGCAGAGCGCTTTTTGAGTGTTCTACCAGCCAAAACTGGCGAATTTGGTGTATTTTGGCTTCTTGACCATGGAACAGTTTTTTGGGCTACTTTTGAGAGCTCTTCTTGTAAATATGAATTACAATTAGTATTTACAAATAGGTTGGTCTTGCGTACACTTTGTAAGCTGTCCTAAGTATTGATTTGTGGGTTAAATATGTGTTTCAATGTCTATGTGGGTTTTTGGTTTGACATTGGTAATACTTGTGTGAGTAAATAGCGATTGCGCTCTTTGTGTAAGAATGGCTAGCTTTAAGCGCGCTGTGTTGTGTGCTCTGCGTATATGACCCCCCTTCTGTAAATGTGTGAATGAGCTCAATGAGTTTGTTTATGTTTTTTTGCTGTCATCATTCTGTTATGCAAAATGTCATTTAGTTACTTACATATTAAATAAAAATCCAGAAATGAATTATATAACATACGCTAAACAGCTGCATGTTACTATTAAATTGACAGAGTACGACACTGTACATGTGTGCAAATTGCCACAATGCTAAAGATAAAATTAGAATTTGTATTCAATAGGATTAAAATAGGCCTCATACAGAGGAATAAAAACGAAATTGTGTGTTTTGTAATCAATAGACTAAAATACACGTTACAGCATTTTCCTTAAATACATTGTATTAGACATTAAAAGGCATGCACATCATATGAGTGAATTTGGTCGTTGCTGAACTAAATACACATTATAGAAAGATAGATTTGACTGCATTGAAATGCCTCAGTTTTTAAATAGACTGTGACATGCTTTTCTTTCAGCACCCGAGAAAAAGCTTTCCAACAGCTGTGTTTAAACTGACTAACTGAAAAGAAACTGACACAGCAAATGGGGATTTAACTCTGTCAGGGTATTTCAAATAATAAAGGGGTTTTTTCCTGAGAAAGGCGTGAAAATTCGACGCCTGCTGACAAACAACAGCTGCATAAATAGCATATGGCTATTCCTGATCACGGCCACAGACAGGAATGCTGAGTCAGCGAAATTTTAAGTCAGTGTAAAACTGGTATAAGGGCCTGCATTATTTTAAAAGTTTCAAAAAACCAGTTTCATTATTTTGGATAACAGAGAACAAAATTGAAAGTAGGGATTTCCTTTCTTAATGCCTTTTTTACATAAGTACATCTGTGGTTCTGATGTTAAATGATAACTGTCCTTTTAAAAAGTGGCGCAGACTTTTCCTGTTTCAAGTAAAGGCTTCTGTGCTTAGGGTTATGAATGAATGCGTTTAAATATGATAGGCTAGGAATGAAGCTTGCTTTTCAAATGTGGAATCATCAAAATGGTTGGTTTTGATAAAAAAAAAAAAAAAAATTAATTATATGAAAAAAAATATATTGTTAAACATAAATGCTTTAAATTCGTTTTTTCATCTTTATGAAGCCTAATCATCATACTGTGAATTCCTAGTATCAAAGTTGAATTTAAGCAGTGCTGTACCGCAATAAGAAGGGAGCTTAAATGTGAAATGTCACTTTACCCAGCCGTACAAAACTCATTTTTATAAGGGTATATCTTATACATTTCTGATTTCCCATTCCTGGGCTATCTAGAGAACACTCTGGGGGTTCCTATTATGCAAAAATATTGTAGGATATTCATTTTTAAGTGCCCCTACCACCAAAGTCGAAATTGAGCTAAATTCACAATTTTACAAGCAGTTCTATCACTCAAGGCAGTTTTAACGTGCTCTCAGGCTTCCATAAAGTATATGCAAGTATAAAACAAACAGCTGACCTCTGCATTACTAGACTGCACACCACATACTATACATAAATGAAAATAAGTATACAGAAACCAGCAGACGTTATTATCCTACCTTTAAATTGCTGGCAAACACACCGGACAGGACTGCCTTTTAGCTGTGATTCTCCAGAGTTGCTTTGCATTACGAAAACCGCATGGCAAGCCTTGCACAAACAAAATGAGCAGCTGCTGAACGGGTCAAAGGTCGGAGTTCTGCATTTAGCAACTTAGCAGGGTGAAGGGTAATGTTTGCTGGGACACTTCGACCTTCGAAAAGTTTTTGAAAAGACGAGATGATAGCGCAAAGAGAGGAAGAGAAGCTTTGCTTCCTATTTTTAGCAAACACACATTTTGCGCAGTCATATGAAACGAAGGAAGACAACCCTCAGTTGAGCATTGATCTGCCATGTATATCAAAATAATGGTTTTAGTTTAAAGAATACTGTGTAGGGGCTACGATAAGGAGGAAATGGATTTTAGTTTGCATTCATGCGCCCTCATGTTAATCTAGTACAATTGCTCAAGAAATTGATACATTGGTTTGTTTGTGCCCAGTTGCTACAAATAGGGGTTGAAAGTGTTGACAGAAGTAAAACCTGTTTCAGGTTTTCCTACTGTCAAAATGGGGGAAGGAGGCTAGCTCCTCTACAAATTAAGGGTAGGCAAAATTATGTTTTCTCTCTTCTTTTTCTCACTTTTTTTAGTCTGTCTAAAGCTGTCTAGGAAATGGCCATGTGATAGTTATTGGCTATTCTGTAATACTGTTTTAAAATTGTTAGAATTAATAAAAAGATGAAACACATAAGCTATGTTACTGCCCATCCTGTATGAAAGAATGAGTAGAACAGATTGATGTTCCCTTATTTGATCTTTAAGGAGAACTGTATAGTGGGGGTTTCTGTTCAAAAATCTCAGGTGGCAACACTATTATTGTTTATGTTATTCTCATGTTCTATACAGTTTTGCAAGGGCATTGCTAGTTTTTTATTAGCTAGTCTCTGTCAATAAGCTGACAGCCCTTATTAGAGTTGGAGATGGGGTTTTTTTTCCTTTTGAAAATGATGTTGCATAGTCCAGATCGTGAAAAGTACAATGCAGGAAAGACGCTCATGTGATCCTTAGCAAACATTTTGAAGGAAAATATTGTTTTATAGGAATTTGTTTGTCATAACATGTTCTGCTGGAGAAAATGTACTCACTATGTTGAAGTTTAGTTCTTTTTACAATAAGAATCCATGTTAAATTAGCAGTTTTAGATTTTCCTGCTGCACCTATAACATGAGAGCATGGTCCTAAGCATAACATGTAAGAGAAATTATTTTACAAGTGTCTGCAGTCCTGTACAAGTAATGTAAAATCTATGAGTAAAAGTGTAGAACATTTCCTTTTTCTTGAGGGTTCTTCAGATTGGTAATATAGGAATACACCAATGTAAGTATTTGGAGTATGTCTGTATTGTTTTTCTCTTTTCCTCAGAATTTAGTAAATGAACACAGACTTCCTTGGCTGTTTGGGATTGGGTGATGTATTACTCTTGTCAGTTCACCAAAACGTTCCTTTTATACTTGCCAATAGGTCCAGGGTTTTCTACTCTCAGATAGATGAAGTGGCTCTTGGGTGCCTTGCTAATGTATGGGGCGCCCCAGGACTAAGAGAGTATTCTGAGACTATCCTCTCTGTTGTTAGATTATTTCTGTGCCTTGTCTAAAGACCTCTTGTTCTGTCCACCAATAGATATTTGCTGCCTTACAACCATTGCCAGAGGGGCCCGGACATCAGATCCAGCCTGGGAGTCAGCACCAGTCCAGCCTACAGTCAAAACGAAAGGAACCAGCACAGGCCTTGCTGGCAACTAGGACCTCAGTGAAGGCGGAAGCACTGGGACGTGAAGTGTGTACCCCTGCCACTGTCTTGGGCGAAAGACGGGGTTACAAATCAGGATGGAGAAATCTTTGTGTGGATCCAGTTTTTGATGCCCAGCTGAGAGAGTCACAGAACGACAAGGACGGCAAGGAGGCTTTTGCTTGAGGTGACCCCCTTTGAAACAAGGGTTGCTTCAGGCCTTTGAGTCCTGGTCCCAAGTGAATGCAAGTCTACGCCTTTGTTTGTTGATCAAGAGATGCCCGAGCACACTGGGTATAATTTGTGGCCCTAACAAAAGAGCAGTGCGCCAGAGGTGCAATACAGGAGTTAGGGAAGGACTTGAGTTTAGGGTACAGGTGCTGTGCCCTTGGTGCCTGTTAGATTAAAGTGAAGAAAACTGGTGCACTGCCTGAGACACTGGACAGGATCATTGAGGGTATTTGCCCTGGGGGGTGATTGCCCTATCCTGAAAGAAAGACTTTTCCTTCTCCGTGATTCTTGAGTTGCGAGTTGTGCAGCTCCACCGTGGGAACAACAAGAGCCTGCCTGTGAGGCTCAAACGGACACAGGGAGAAGACTCCCCTCTGGCTGGTTGGTTCTAGAAATTCCCAAGGACTCTTTTTTTGTTAGTAATGTACCCCTTTGGTCGTCCCATTTTTTTGGAGGAGCAGCCCTTTGCGGCTCCTTGTCCTAATTCCTATGGCCCTGTGTGGTCCTCCTGGTCCCCGGAGCCAGGATTGTTTTTGTAATAATATGTCTGATTGCTTTAATATTTTTTAAGAGTAATGTTTATTCTGCACGAGAAAAGTTCATCTGAGCATGTTACTTTACTCTTTCCTTAAGTATATTAATTGATAATTTAGCCCTCATAAAAAATACTGAGAAAGTCTATTGAAAATGTTTTTATTAGGTATGTGCTGTTGGCTATTTTGAAATTGACATAAATAGTCACTGAAATACATCAGAGCCCTGAAACTTAAAATTAGACTAGATGGTTTTGGTATTTGCTTTCTGCTTAGGATTGGAAAATATTGAGATTTCTGTTTGAGATAATAGTCATTATTCTCTCTTGCTACCTGTATGACCCAATGCTCTGTTCACTTTGTACTCCTGCTTATACCTTGTATATACCTGCTTAATGAAATGTTTAGAATGTAAATGCCCACCTAGCATAGGATATTGATGAATTTATGAGAAGAAAATGTGCAAAATATTTTCTATGTCTCTACTAGATCATGGGAATGTCTTTAGCTCATGCTAAAAGGATCATCTGTTAAAGATTGCAGGAATCGCTGTTAGCATGAGCTGAAAGCCATTTTGTACTTGGCAGCCATTTTAGTTAGCCATGTGCTCGCCATGTGCTTTCTCCCTCTTCCAGAGTCTTGCACATGCTCAGAGAGGCCTAGCTGGTAGAATGCACCTGCTCCTAGTATAGAACTGTCAGGCTATTCTTACTCATGTAAGCAGTTTAGTCTCCCCTCCCACTTTGTGGAGCAAGCAAATTTTGTATTCCCATATTAGTCAATAAGCATGCTTGTATGTGCTAGGACCTCCCCTTCATTTTATGCTGACTATGTAACAAATACATATATAAGGACCCTGTTCTCTGCACTCATTAGAATGCCTCCTACAGTGGCCTGCGGGTACCGTAAGATGCAATCTCCCTCATCTGAGGTTAATAAAACATGTTTTTTGATATTACAGCTTCTGTGCCAATCTCTTCCTTGTTGGTCTTAAGGACCAGATGTATCAGTGAACCCGTAAGAAGGTTTTTATTTCTACAAGTGTAAATTATGTATTCATACTGATCTAGATGCATTTTTTTATTTCATTCGGGAGAGGATATTCTTGTTCGTACTGCAGGAATGCCTGTGTTTTTAATGTAGAATCAAATTTGTAGTCTGCATCTGTTGCACTGAGAGAATAAGCCCATTGTATCCATCGTGGATGCAGTGCTTTTGCATTTTTAACGCTTGCCTTAGTAACAGCCTCTAAGGTTGGTACCGGAGTCATGACAATTATGCATTTCTCCTGAGCCAGTGCTCTTTCTCTCACTACAGCAGCCTGTACTGCTGTCAGTATCTTTTCTGTGGAAGCAAAACGCATTTCAGCATTTGTGTACAAATGAGATTTGTATGCAAAGGGTACAGTTTCGTCTTCATTGAAGGGTAGGAAAGTGTACCCTGATTGACCCGCGACTACACGGAACGTAGAATTTCTGTGTGTTCCTGTGTGAAACGTTGAACTGAAAACTCAGTTCTGATTAGGTCGTAGAAAGGTCTCACCTTTTCTGCATAATCCAAAATGTATGTTCTGCCAATATTTAGAAATCCTAAAATGGATTGTAAACTTTTCAAAGTTTTCGGAGGTTGGAGCAGTGAATTCTTTCTAAAACATTTGCTGCCAGGCTGTTTCCTTCACTTGAGAGCTCATATCCCAAAAATAGGACAATGAGGTGGGAAACTTTAGATTTTTTAAAGTTAAGTTTGTAACCCTCAGAGGTGAACCCCAGAATTATGTTGTTCACCCTTGCGTGTGATCCAAAAACTCATCGTCCATCAGATAAATATCATCTACATAGGACAATGCCTCCTCATCACAATTTTGAAGTAACTCTGATACTCTTGCTGAGAGTAACCTGGGGCTATTTTTATACCCTTGAGCAGTCTACAGAATAGGCGCTGAGAGCTGAGCGCTGAAAATGCAGTCAAATATCTGCTTTCAGCTCCATTTGAAATATCTAGAGATATCTAGTATAGTTTTGTATTTCTTTTGCACAATGTTATTCATTAATGCAGTACTGTGTGCATTCTTTACTGCAAATGTCTTTTTGCATGTGTTCAAATGCCTGTAGTATAAAACTAGACGGTATGAATTGTCGCGCTTCATTACGGGAAACAAAGGATTATTCATGGAAGAGGTGCAATTCTCAATCACACCTTGGTATTCAAGTTGATCTGAGATCTCCCTGACTTGTTTCTGTGCGTCATATTTTATTGGATACTGCCTCTGTGGTGTAGGAGTAGTTTTTGCTCGGATTTCTTGGTGAGGTGACTCAGCATTCCACCCTACATGATTGCGGTATAATGCAATAGCGCTGCTGCCCACTCCTGCACGTACGAATATTTTAGTGACTCTGGAACGAAGTCGGAGAAAGGTGGTAAATTTGCGTCTTCCCCCTTTGGGCACTCCATGACGAACTCAGGCGGCCAATCTTTTTTCAGCCAAAAGGATGTCGTATCCATATGTGGAGCATAATCTCGTGTAAATGATGTGGGACACTTACCCTTGTATCAGGTGTTTCCACCGCAATATGTTCACTCAACGCTGCTGTCACCAGAAATTCCATCAGGTTTTGGCGAGCTATTGTTACTTCTGCTCCGCTGTCTAGGATCGTCAGAGCCCATTCCCCGTTCAAGACTCGAGTCCTTAGTATCCTGGGAATTTCATATTTTAAGGCCAGCTACTTTCTTCTTTTTAAATTGCGGTTTGGATTTGGGTTTATCTTCTTGTTTGGTAATGTAGTCTGAAGTGCGATGTGTGTCTCTTGGCTTGACTTGCTCTTCTGATCTGCGTTCTGACCGTCCTTCCCTCTCTGAGGTTTTGGATGAACCCTGAAAGGAATGAGAGGAACATGTATCAGTATCCTGGCTTTTTAATATTGTCATGGTTTACAAGGTTATATTTTCTATCAAAGGGCTCCAGTTGAGGAGACCCAGCCGGTGATCCTGATGCATTCTGCTTATTATTTTTTGATTGTTTGTTATCCCATTTCTTTTTAGAAGAATTGGGTGCTTGCTTTGAGTTAGCCTTTTCAGGATTACCCATTAATTGTGGTTTCACAGGTCTAGCTCCCAAATTATCTCTACCCAGCGAAGCATAGGTATCTTCGATCATTTTAGGTAGTTCTCTGATGTGCAGGAGTGCATTCCCTCAGGCGTTGGTGTATAGCCACCACTGCTGCCTCACCTTTAATGTTATCTAATATAATCGTGGATACCTGGGCAAAATTGCCTATCATTTTCATCCCCAAGTCCAGGGGACGGTTCTGCCCCGTACTCATTCTGTATTTGTTTCAATACTTCTGGTATGACCGCTATTGAGAGGGTACCATGAGCTCTGGTATAAATGGCAGCAAAGACTGTACCCCAAGTGGTACAATCCTCTATCGGGGGAGCTATTCCCATTGGCAAGCAAATTGTCAGTGTTAGAAATGGGGTTCTCTAGTTTGCAGAGGTAGGTACCTTTGTCCAAGTAGGGACCCTTCTTCCTAGTCAGGGTAAGGGGGATACACTTATAAAATAACCCCTGCTCACCCCCTTGGTAGCTTGGCACGAGCAGACAGGCTTATCTCAGAGGCAGTGTGTAAAGCATTTGTGAACACATACAGTAATACAAATATGACTTTCAGATGGTAGAAGTAGTTCAGTTCAAAGCAAATTGCAGATGCAACACTTTTCACACAAAGTACCTTGGATGCGTCACGCAAACAAACAAAACGGGCCGCAGGAAAGGTGATGCGTCAGTTCCTTACACTCAGGGAATTTGATGCGTCGGTTCCTTGCTCCGGGGGAGGTGATGCATCGGTTCCTTACTGCTGCGCAAGGGAGGTGATGCGTGGGTTCCTTACCGGAGAGAAGGTGATGCATCGGTTTCTTACTGCGTGGGGAGGTGATGTGTCAGTTTCTTACTGCGTCCCCCAATGATGCGACAGACTTGGCACCTCAATGTGATGCAACGGTCTGGGACGATGTGTGGACTCTTGCAGCCGCACAGCAGGGCTTGCGTCGGAATCGGAGCGGTGATCTCAGATTTCGGAAATCGTTGCACTCGATGTGGCATGCAGCAATTTCTTGAGCCGCGGCAGGCGCTGCGGTGGTTTCTTCTGCGATGCATCGGAAACAGGTACGGATGCGTCATGCTTCTTGGTGTTGCGTTGATTTTCCAGCTCCCAGTGGAAAACATTCTCTAGAGGTCCAAAACAACAGCAGGCACCTCTTTGCAGGTCAGAACTCCCAGCAAGGAAGTTCAGGGGAGCTGGCAGTGAAGTCTTTGTGTCCCTGAGACTTCAGAACAGGAGGCAAGCTCAGTTTCAAGCCCTTAGAGATCTTCCTCAAGCAGGGGACACAGCAAACAGCAAGTCCTTTCTCCTTTCCCTGGCAGCAAGTGGCCACTGCAGACCAACCCCAGACAGCAAACAGCACAGGCGCAGTACTCCTCCTCAGCTTCACCGGCTCTTCTCCTCGGCAAGGGTTCCTCTTCATTTCCCAGAAGTGATCTAAAATTCTGGGGTCTGGGCCCCAATATTTATACTACAAAATCCTTTGTTCTCTGGTGGCAGAGAAGCCCTGCGCTTGGTCAAAACCAGTTCTGTCCTCTCTGGTGCAGCTTCCTGGCAGGAGGTGGAGACAGCATTGTGGAAGGCAGACCAGGCCCATTCAGGTGAAAGGAAATCTCCTCCCCCTACTCTAAATGCAGCCCAGGTCTATTCAGCCCAGCCCTGACTCATCAGACTCTCTGAAGCCACTGCTTCTCCCCAGCCCCTGCCATCCAAAGCCAGACATGCAATACACAAACCTAGCATAGGCACACTGGATGGCTAAGCAAGATAATACCTACTTTCTAAAAGTGGTATTTTCTAACACAGAATGTAAAAATCACCCTCACTAAAAGATGCATTTCAACATTCTGAGTTCAGGCATACTAAACTTTATTTTCCTACCTTGTTCCCAGGGGTAGTTATGTTTATAAGATGTTATAAGCAAACTCCCCATTCTATCCTATGGGAACAGGTAGCCTTGCAATAGTGAAAAACGAAATTGGCAATAATTCACTATTAGGACATGCCACACACACACCAGGGCATGTTCTACCTTTCACATACACTGCACCCTGTCCACAGGGGTACCTTGGGATTGCCATAGGTGCGACTAACATGTTAGAAAAGGGAAGGGTAGGGCCTGGCAAGTGGGTGCATTTGCCAAGTCAACAAGGCAGTACCGGACTGCACACAGGCTCTGCAATGGCAGGCCTGAGTTACATTTACAGGCTGCTTATGTGGGTGGCACAATCAGTGCTGGATCCCACTAGCAGCATTTGATTTACAGGCCATGGACACACACAGTGCACTGTACTAGAGACTGACTAGTAGATCAAATCAGCCAATCATGGAAACACCAATCCATAACAACAATTTACAAAAGGAGCACTTGCACTTGGGCACTGAACAGCAGTGGCAAAGTGCTCAAAGCATCTAGACCACCAAAATGGAGTCCAACACAATTAATCAATCAATCAATCAGGAGTTTATAAAGCACGCTACTCACCCGTGAGGGTCTCAATGTGCTGGGGGGGGGTGTGCAGCTCCGGATCAGTCGAAGAGCCAGGTCTTGAGGCTCTTCCAGAAGGTGTGCAGAGTGGGGGAGCGTCTGATGTTGACTGGGAGCTCGTTCCAGGTCTTTGCTGCAACGTAGGAGAAGGCTCTTTTTCCTGCACTGGTTCTGCGGATGCGTGGGGTCTCTGCCAGGGTGAGGTCGGCGGAGCGGAGGTTACTTTTGGGTACGTGGAAGGAGACTCTTTCGTTGAGGTATTTGGGTCCGATGTTGTGGAGGGATTTGTAGGTGTGGGGGAGTAGCTTGTAGGTTACTCTCTTCTTGATGGGGAGCCAGTGGAGATCTCGTAGGTACTGGGTCATGTGCTTGTGTCGTGGGGTTCCGAGTCTGGCTGCGGTGTTCTGGATGGTTTGGAGCTTGTGTAGCAGGGTTTTGTTGATTCCGGCATAGAGGGCGTTACCGTAGTCAGTCTGCTGGTTATGAGTGCGTGGGTGACGTCTTTCTGCATTCGGGGGGGATCCACTTGAAGGTCTTGCGGAGGATGCAGAGGGAGTTGAAGCAGGTGGAGGCGACGACGTTGATCTGGCAGGTCATGGTGAGGGAGGAGTCAGGGATAATGCCGATGATCCAGCGTGTTACTAGCAACAAGCATTCATACACCAAATACTCACTTGGGCCCATACATTCATACTATGCTAGCAATTTCCGCTGGTGGGTCAGTTGTACTCTTTATCAAATCCCTGCTACCAATTACTTTTCTGATTGAAGAGTAATGACTTACCAATGGACCCTTTGCTAATTGGGAAGTTTAAAATGAGTGACATTCATTACAATTCATAATCCTGAAATAATCACTGAGTCAGGAAGTTTTAAAATGTTTATCTAAATATTTAGCAGAGTAAAATACAGAACCACATGATACTTAATCGTATATCAAGGATGAAGCATAATAATCAATTATCGATCAATGACGGTCCCTCAGAAAGGAGAAGATAGAGACAGCAGCACAGCTAAAGTTGCATTTATATTTACCTAAAGGTGCGAGGAACCAAACCCCTTGGCCAAGGAGTTGGAAAGATAGGACCCAGGAAGGATGAAGAGCAAAGACCTCCTCCAGGTTCAGGACAGGACAGGTGCCCTCTCTATCAACGACGCCTGCGTCGTTCCCCTCTCTGATACTTCGCTTCTCCTCGAATTCTCCAGAATCTTCCTTCTAATGGAATCCGCCGCCCCCACCTCAGGTCCTCTCTGGACAGCGGTTCAGTCTGCAATCGATCAGCTCGTCGAGCACCAAAGCCTGGTCTAACTAATTAACCAATTCTAATAACTATTATACCCTTCTACGCCCATGTACCTCCCATTAATGTTGCAAAAATATGGGCCCACTACTTCTGATTGGACAGGGACAGGGGGTTGATCCTCACACCATATCAATTTAGTTCAATTTCTTTAAGCCCATTGTCTTCAAAATACCGCCCATCATAATTAATACATTTGCTTTATTTCCCACCCGTTTCCCATTGATTCAGCAACACATTTTATATACATTTGTATCGAGTGCATGTACATTTCGGATAAACTTGTGAACCAGGCTTCGCGACCTTGGAGGGCTTCCAAGTTGACTTCATCGCATTCTCTGGTCAGCTTCTCAGGGCGCGTGTGCAGAACCAATGTCTTTCGAGCTGCAGTTCAACCAACCCAGGCCCATTTATGAACTAATAAAAGTCAAAGAAGAAATATTAAAATCACAAAATAAATGGTTTCACTGTATACCCACTATGTCTACTCTATTCCCGTTTAATTAAAATTCTATCCCGTATTAATAGCGTTAGAATACCACAGTTTTAATTGCAACATATGAGCAAGCTGTAGCGCGTGAAAACATTAAGCAGCCATTTTAATACACACTGCGCAGAAGCAAAAAGTTTCCCTCCAAGCAAAGAAAGACGTCATACCACGTGATATGGTTGACACATGGGCAATGTAATTCCCGCGCTTTAGCGGCCATTTTGGATTAGACAAGCGTTATTTGTTAGTTTAAACACATAGGCAAGCTTCACTCGTATAATGTTCATGGGTGCATTTGTTAGTATAGACATTACAGATATTAATAATTAATACTGTGAGAGGATTGCTTACGAGCAAGTCTCATTGTGAGTCCTTGCTCCATCACTGAGGTTTCAGGCGTGGTCTGATGGAGTGGGTGAGTTTCCGAGGGCGGAAGGCCACCAGGTGTTGTCCCAGGCGGTGGAGGAGGGTCCAAGGACGAGGACCTCTGTCTTCTCCGAGTTGAACTTAAGGCAGCTGTTGTTCATCCAGGCTGCGACGACTTTCATTCCTTCCTGGAAGCTGAGTCTGGTGTCTTCGGGGTTCTTCGTGAGGGAGAGGATGAGCTGGGTGTCATCGACATAGGATACTATGCTGTGCCCATGCTGTCTAACAATGGCGGTGAGGGGGGCCATGTAGATGTTGAAGAGCGTGGGGCTGAGCGAGGATCCTTGGGGTACTCTGCAGTTGATCTCTGTGGGTTCGGAGAGGAAGGGTGGGAGTCTGATCCTTTGGGTTCTGCCAGTGAGAAAGGAGCGGATCCAGTCGAGGGCGGTTCCTCGTATGCCGGCGTTGTGGAGTCTGGCTGCGAGAGTGCGGTGGGAGACGGTGTTGAAGGCTGCGTCACAGCAAAAACGCAGAGGCAAAAAATGCAGGGGAAAATGCAAAAAATGCAGGGGGGACCCTTGCCAATGGTGCCAGGTCTTACAGTCAGTATTCTGTGATTTTCTTGTGGCCTGTGTGGGGAAACACTGTCTCATGCTGTGCTATTTTCTGTGCTATCCAGAACGACATTTGCTGATGTTTAGTGGGCATTCTTCCCATAATCGCGTTCAGCGTTTGTGGGGTGATTTTTGGCATAGTACCTTCACGTGGACCAGCTTGAGTGACCCTTGTAGGTTGAACTGTAATTGTTTGCATTACGAACTGTGTAAGGTAGTTTTATTATCTCTTTGTAAAGTGTTCGTAATTCTGCTGCTGGCAATGTATCAATTTCTGGATTCGGTGTGTAAGCAGCTCAGACCGGCCAAGTCGCTCTGTCTCTTCTGAGCAGACCGAGTCTCACTTTTTCTGTGGTATGGGGGAGGGTGCCTTTAAACCAATTTATATGTTCTTGGTAAGTTAACAGGACTTCTATGTCCTTGTATGGAGAGTATCCTTCAGGTGTCTCATCTGGAATGCAAGTATGAAACAAATGTGTGTGTGCATCCGCAGGTGGGAATTTGATACAAGAATAGAATACCTCTGTCCTGAATGCCTCGTGTGCCTTGATCACAAAGGCAACAGTCCCACCCAATGATGGGACTCCATAATCTAATAATTCCTTAGTAAGTGCATGTCTAAAATTTTCTGAAATGTTAAGAGCACCTTCCTGCTCTTTTTCCCCTACATTTGCAGCACCGTCTTGGACAGACATTACGGAAGGAATTGGTAAGAAACAGAGATAAGGTTTTGCACTATATGGGCAAACTATAATCCTTCAAGCTTGAACAAACCTACAGCCAATACACAGGATATGCCTACTCAGCTGCAGCAGATTTTTCCCTTCCCACACCAGACATCTCTGGGTAAATGTGAGTAGGGGTCTCTGAGAAAGCATGACTGAACTACTCAGATTTGGCCGTTCAATTAGCACCAAACCAACGTTGGCGCCGCCATGTTGTGTAGTTCCTACAAATCTATATAGGATCTGTGCATTTAGACAAGACATAAACTATAGGATTGATGTCCAGCCTGATTCCAGACACCCCCAAAGGATGTGTTAGCCTTTAGACCAGCTAGCTCACACTACCATTATAAGCTCCCTAACCTTACCAAGGAGCGAATAGTTTCTGGCAACTATCGAACATGACAACCCTTGATCCTTTAGGGATCATGGACACAGTACAGCACTTTTCTCTAAGTCAAATTTGCTCACTTAGCCTCAGAGAGATACACAGAATAACCGATGGGGACTTTTTCAATAAGCATTTATTGAACCGCGTCATTCTAGTATAAAACATGTTTGCTGTGACAGTCAATAGACAGAGACAGATGTATAAGATTACAAGCACCAACAGAGAAAATAAAAGGTAGAAATCTACTGTGGTGCTAAAACAGCGAATATATGCAGGCATATAGATACATGGCAGAAATCAAGCGTACTCCTACTATACGGACTCTATCTAAGTGTACCTAAGTGTACCTAGCAAGTATGTGGGTGTAAAGCCAAGAATCCCCCTAGGAGGGAGCCAACCCCATTACCTCAAGGGAGAGAACGAAGGCCCCCTTCTTGGTCTCAAGTTGGACACCCCGCAAGGGATGTCAGACCACTGCGCGCTGGAGTTTCTGCATGCAGGAATATCAGCGTCTTGCGCCAGCATGGAAGCTTCTCCTCTGGTACGCCAGTGAAGATGTGGTTCTTTTATACCCAAAAGGTACCCTCAGGAGGTCTACCTAGATATGTTATGGTTTGCCATTATGTGTAGTGGATCTATTGTTCAAGGATGACGATAGCGGTGACATTTGTACATTATTATACAGATCATGGTAATCCTGATGTGTACGTCCTGGGCAGGGGATTAAGATATGATACTAGGATTCCTCATGTATAATAAATGAGGCCAGTTTCAGAGAAAACTGATGGATATTTATTCAGTACATAACTAGGTAAAAGGTCAGTGCTTGAACCGTTATGCAGAGCAAGGTAGGACGAATTTAGGTAAAAGGTCGTATACCTACCTAGGCCTAGATTGGGGTACATTGGGTTCATGACAGAGGGGAACCGCGTGCCCCACTCCCCATTCCAAAAGAGGGCAAAATAGACGGTAGAAAAACGAGTATAAAAGGCCAAACAGAGGGCAAAAAATGAGCAGATAAGGCAAAACAGAGGGAATAAAAACAAGCAGAAAAGGCAAAATGGAGGGCAGAAAAACATGCAGAAAATGGCAAAATAGAGGGCTGAAAAGTGAGCAGAAAAGGCAAAGCAAAAACAGAAGAGGGCAAAACAGAGGACACTCAGATACTCACACACCCACTCACAGACCCCCTCAGACACTCATACACACTCTCACTGACCCACTGAGAGACTCATGCACTCACTCACAGACCCACTCAGAGAGTCATGTACTCACTCACAGACCCACTTGGAAAGTTGAACACATACTCACTCAGAGACTCACAGATTCACTCACAGACCCACTCAGACACTCATGCAATCAATCACAGACTGACTCAAACATTCATGGAGGCACTCACAAACCCACTAAGACACTCTGACACCCACTCACAGACCCACTCAGACACTCACACACCCACTAACACACCCAGTGAGACATTTATACAGCCACTCACAAGCCCACTGAGACACTCACACACCCACTCACACACCCATTGAGATACTCATGCACTCACACACCCACTGAGACACTAATACACTCACTCTCAAAGGATACAGGTTACAGCTATGAAATAAACTTTTAGAAAACCTTAGAAATTCACCTGAAAAACCAAAGGTTACAGGGACGTTATAGTTAGGAAATAACAATAAAAAACTGTATAAATTCACTAAAAAAACAAAGGTTACAGGGACATTATAGTTAGGAAATAGAATTAAAAAAACCTTAGAAATTGACTGAAAAAACAAACGTTACAGGGACGTTATAGTTAGGCTCAGATTTCACTCATACAAAACCATTGATATTCAGCAGTTATAGTTACCTGAGCTTACTATTGCTTATGCTCCCGCAATACACTGCTTATGACCTCACATATTACATCACTTATGATTTGGTCAGTGACATCACTGATGACATCTCAAATGACATCACTGATAACATCATCCACAGAACCACTATAACACACCCACTCACACCCCTATGCAACCTCTCATACACCCACCCACTCACACATCCACACACTCACATACCCATTCACAGACTCATACAGCCACTCACACAACCACTCACTCACCCTTACAGCTAATCATACAACCATTAATTGTCATGAACGGGTGTTAGAAGGAATATGGGCGCTCATATTAATGTCACAATGGTTTTTAAGCCATAGGTTATATCTAGCGGTACTCTCAAATGATCAAAACTTGATAATATGAGGAATACACAGTATATCACAAATATGAGTACAAAAGCAGTTTCAAAGACAGGCACAACGTCTTTTCTTGTCTTGTAGATTTATTTTCGGGTACTTTGACCCCTTCCTCGAACTTTTAGCCAACACATGTTTTGTTGTATGGGGGGTGTACCCACGACTTCATCAAGGCTCATTGTGAGCGAAGAATCCAGTATGATGCAGAGGTTTCGTGTGTGGTCTGCGGGGGTGGGCGGGCTCCCAATGCGGAGAGCCACCAGGAGTCATCCCAAGCTGTGGGGGTGGGTCCCAGGATGAGGACTTCGGTCTTGTGCGAGTTGAATTTGGGGCAACTTTTTTTCATCCAAGTCTGAGCCTAACTTTAATATCCCTGAAACGTTTTTTTTTCAGTGAATATAAATATATATATATATATATATTTATATATATATATACAGCTCAAGTCCACGGAAAAACGCTCGTAGCACTCAGGAACCGGTGCCGGTCTTGTGTGTGGCAGTGGATCCACAGCATATATTCAGCTCCATACTCCACAAAGTGAAGAGACCGCACTCTGTTGAAAGGTGAAAAACTCGGGTTTATTTACAGAGTCACAAAACAAACAGGACGCGTTTCGGCTCGCGCCTTTTTCGACTGGTCATACAATGACAATTACGCCATTTTTATATTTACGACAGCATGTAACTCACAGCTTTTACATTCATAGAAATACAAAGCAGCCTGTTACATCACAGGCTTTAGTAATCGCCGCCATCTTATAATGGTTTTTTGCCCCGAAATACATATTATGTTTATACAAGACATTGTAATCGTCGTTTAAACTCATAAATCGTAATTCATTGCTATATATTTCACAATATACGTTATATTATTGGTCATAAATAATTAACATGCATTGATGCAGAACTTTATAAAACGAGTCAAACGAATGGCTTGTCTAAAATTACACATAATTATTCTCAATTCATCTAGCTCTGTATGAGCATAAATTGTAGGGCAGGTTACCAGCTTGATTAAAAAGACAGTCGTCGATCATATCATAAACCGATAACACGGGAATGTTTATTTCAGTATGCAAAAAAAAGAAGAAATTCTTATCGACTATTATTACGCCCTGAATGGGCTGGGGGTGAGGAAACAGATTAGTTTCTTTTGAAGACATAATTTAGCAATCGTACATCTAGATATGTGCATTCACAGCATGAAGATCACCAAAAGTTCATTATAACCAGAATAGCCAACATTTTACACTCTATCCTATGTGAATTGCTAACTCCTCTTCTGTGTTAAGACCTGCAGGTGCCTTTGTTTGGAGGTCTATAATAAATCTGGATTCGAGTCTGCGTAATTTTAACTCTCTATTGCCTCCTCTTTCGTGTGATGGGACATGATCCAAGCAATAAAAGTGAGGTACATTTCTATTGCTCTGATGATATTTAGCAAAATGTCGCTACCGGGTATGTCAGGTCATTTCTTTCGATTGCTCTAGCATGTTCTAGTATTCTCCACTTTGTAGGGTGAATCGTGCTGCCTATGTACATTAATTTACATGGGCAGACTAGGCAATAGATACAGAATGGAGTGTTGCATGTAAGAAATTTAGTAATAGTTCTAGGCTTTTTTGTCCTAGAATTGCATAGGTTAATGTTTTGGGACTGTTTTTACAGGCCTTGCACTTAGTGCAGGGAAAAAATCCTGTTAAGTCACTTATTCTAGGATTATAGGGCACTGTTTCAAAGTGACTTTGCACTAAAGTGTCTTTAAGGGAGCGACTCCTTCTATATGTGATTTTGGGGTGGTCTGGTAAGCTTTTTCCAATGACCAAGTCGGTTTTAAGAACATGCCAATTGCAAATAATGACATTTCTTAACTTATGCGATTCATTAGAGAAAGTCGTAATAAATCTGAATTCATCCTTCGACCTTTCTTGGACTTTCTTTCTCTTTTCACTTAGAAGGCATTGTCTAGGGATCTTATCTACTCTAGCCAATGTTTTCTGGAGTAGTGTCACTGAATATCCTCGTATCTTGAACCTGTCAATAGCTTTCTCAGCTGCCTGTACAAAGTCCTGATTCCTAGTACAGTTCCTTTTGAGACGTAGAAGCTCTCCATAAGGGATGCTGTTCTTTAAAGAACTGGGATGGCTACTTTGTACTTCTAGGATAGCATTTCCTGCAGTTAACTTCCGAAATAAGGTGGTACAAATCTGTCCATCAGCAATAAATACTTTTAGGTCCAAATATTTTACTTCGGTAGCGCTGATGTTCCCGCTAAAATGTAGGTTAACTGAATTGATGTTCAAAACTTGAATGTATTGTTCTGCCTCATCTTGGGGACCCTTCCAGAGAATGAATAGGTTGTCTATATAGAGGTACCATCCTACAATAGACGCTACCCATTTACTGTTGCCATCAGCCCATGCCACCTGCTTCTCCCACCAGCCCACGAACAAGTTTGCGCAGCTGGGGGCGAAGCAGGTGCCCATGGCTGTCCCCTTCATTTGTCTGTATAATTGCTTAAAGAACAGAAAAATATTGTTAGTGAGACAAAATATGAGGAATTCAATGATCATTTCATTGTGCTCAGCAAATTTCAAAGACCTTCCTTTGAGAAAGTATCAGATAGCATTGACACCCTTGTCATGATCTAGACAGGTGTATAGGCTAGTTATGTCTAATACCACCATTAACATGTCGGGTTCCCAGGTTATGTTAGAAAATATTCTAATAAAGTCTTTGGTGTCACGGATATATGACGGCAGAGTTTTAACAAAATCAAATAAAAAATAGTCGATATATTGTGACATAGATTCTGTTAGACTGCCTTTTGATGATATGATCGGACAACCTGGAGGCGTATTTGCATCTTTATGTATTTTCGGGAGGTGATAGAATGTTGGTGTCACAGGATGTTGACAGTTTAAAAATCTTACTTCCTCATTATCTATCATACCTCGAGTAAACCACTTTTGTACCATGTCATAGTGGTCTCTGATGCTTTTGTTGTATTCCTCTTTGGAAATTCTGACATAGCAGTTTGAGTCCGACAATTTTCTTAATGCCTCCTTACAATAGTAGTCTTTAGTCATGAGCACAATGTTTCCTCCTTTGTCCGAGGGTTTGCATATTATATTAGGATCTTTTTGGATTCCTTGAATGGCTCTTTTTTGTTCTAGTGTGAGATTAGCTCTGTATTGAATTGATTTCACATTCTTTGATTTCATCAGTCTCATTTTCTTTAGATCTCTCTTTACAGTCTCTTCAAAGACATCAATTGTGTCGAAAGCTTTTGTTGGTACAAAGGTCGATTTGACCCTGAATCCCGTTTTTGCTCTGCGTTGGGTAATTCCAAAGCTCTATATGTTCTTGATGTTTCCGACACACTCTTCAATGCCAGTAGATTGTTCCTGATTTTCTAACACCAGTAAGGTTTCAAGGTTTTCCCCTGTTAATATGTCAGTCAATACTGGTGTCGACGCAGTGTTTTCCATAGATTGTTCATGTCTACTGAGACCTTTGATTTTAAAGAATTTATGCAATTTTAGTTTCCTTGTGAAGAGATAAAGGTCTATGCGTGTTATTATAGTCGAGAAGAATTTCTTCTTTTTTCCGCATACTGAAGTAAACAATCCCGTGTTATCGGTTTATGATATGATCGACGACTGTCTTTTTAATCAAGCTGGTAACCTGCCCTACAATTTATGCTCTTACAGAGGTAGATGAATTGAGAATAATTATGTGTAATTTTAGACAAGCCATTGGTTTGACTCGTTTTATGAATTTCTGCATCAATGCATGTTAATTATTTATGACCAATAATATAACATATATTGTGAAATATATAGCAATGAATTACGATTTATGAGTTTAAACGACGATTACAATGTCTTGTATAAACATAATATGTTTGTGTATATATACATAGACAAACAGCCTTCCTTATCACAAAGAAAGGACACCGCACACCAGGCTGTATAGGTACCAGGTGCTTTAATCAGTAACAGACATTTGTGGCAGCTTGCTTAAGTCCTGACTCATTTCGGCTCGTGATGAGCTTTGATCACAGGTGAGCTGTCCTATTGATTGCTGCGTAACCTCATGATTGTATGCACCAGTCAAACACTACACTCTTATTAAGTAGTTTTAAAGTCCTACAATCCAGGAATGCGCAATGAAAAGCATCTTCATATATTTCTGTTTAAATTGCAGTGTCATTTCACCTTTTCGGTTTCTTTTTCCAAATCACTGCAATCAGTAATAAATCTCTATGCTTACAATGCACTCTGTTATTTTGCTCATAATATTGCCATGTTGCCACAATAGTTATCATTTCATTGCACTCTTATATGAAGAAAAGTCCTTGCATGAAAGACACAGGTTCGATTTTACAACCTTGCCTGCTTCACTTGATAGTTATGGTTGTTTTTCATTCCGTACCTTTTATAATCTTTGTAGTGCAGGCGGGTCAGGCTCTCGCAAAATTAATCCAATAGACATTTTCTCTGAGAGAAGATGTCTGTTGGATATATATATATATATATATTACTTGTGCCCTAAGGTAACTATATCTTGTACCCTTGCCATGCACAGTTTTCTCATCAATAATTTCATTGCAAATGTTGCAGTGATATTATCAATGATGTCATAGAAGATGTTAATGGTGATGAAGTATGTGCGGTAATTAGCAGTGCCTGGCAAGGGCACTAAGACGGCCCCATAATTGTGGGATCCATGCACCGTCCAACTCACAGTCAAGCTCATACACTCCATCCAGACACTGCAGTTACCCAACACAACTTTACACACTGTCTCATACAGCAGCAAATGCATAGTCATTCCATCATACCAGAAAATAAAGTTCCATACCACACATCACCCACCAATGTTACCAGCCAGAGCAACACACATCACAGAAAATACCATTCAGGAATCTGAATATGCTGTTGCAATACATCACCTGAAGCACCACACACCTTAAATCATGCAGTTTCCTACACAAAGGTAGCTATAAAGGCTCCATTTGACTGGGGGGGGGGGAGAGGGGAAATGTTCTGTTCCGCCTGAGGAATTGACAGAATTTTGGCCACTCCATGTTACTCTTTATGCTGAGTTCTGGCCAAATTCCGCCAATCACCCCGTGGCCGATATTTTCTTCCATGAGGCCCCAGAATATGGGGCACTTGTTCCAGACTGATGTTGTATCAGGCGTATATTTGATGTATATATCAGAGTGACTTGACATTTTCACAGGTTCTTGGACAGATAAGGACAGATGACATCTGTGTCAAAGGCAGATCTGTTGATGGTTCTGCAAAAATACAGAAAAGGAAGACTCAGCCTATTTAAAATGGAGTCGGGCCTTATAATCTTTACATCAATACTTTGCACCTCCTCCCAATTTACTGCTTTCTCCTTAGTCCTACCTCCTCCTCTTATTTTTCAGGCCTCATGTCCTCTATGTAATTCTTCTCTTCTTCTGCTACTTTTTTCTCTACTTCACTTCCCATCACTTATCACCTCTGACCTTGATCCATGTCCTTCACCTTACCTTTCCTTTCCTTTCCTTTCCTTTCCTTTCCTTCCTTCCTTCCTTTCCTTTCCTTACCTTACCTTACCTTTCTTCTCCTTTCCCTTCACTCTTTGTCACACCAACTCTTCTTACTTCAAATGCCCTGCCTTCTCTCACCTCTCTACCATTTTCCCAGTCATCACTTTCTACCACACCATACAAAATCAGCAGTTTTAAATACAGTACTACAAACGTATCACAAAAAATCCCCTCATATCATACATTGACACTATACAGTGATGTAGCGCAAAATCAATTTTTCATTTGTATGGGTACTTCATAATCAGGAGTTATCCGCATCCACATATATTCTTTCATTGTATTAACATGAGACATTAAAAGGTGAATTGTGATAACTTGAATCGTGATGTATTTTAGGACACTTCAATGTAAACGTGAAGAAATCAACGCAGCAACCAGATGTAACTAGCTGAAATCATTAACGTGCAGAATTTGTGTATACCGCTGACAATTATTCATGTATTCAATATGCTTATGTAACGTATTAATTCAGATGTACGCAGTAATATTGAGAGAGTGTGTTTATCTTATATGCAATTTCGTAACATCTATGTGCCATCTTTCTTATGTTAGCCGAATTATGTAGGCCTGAAATGCATTTTCCCTGGAAGCTCTTGCATTTGAATTAATAATTGAATTTCATGTGCACATTAGGCTTTGCTCTTTCTCACGCTTGTGTTGCATTTGGAAGAATGATCCTTGTTACTTAGAATAATGTCTTTGTTTTAGGAGTTAGGCAAGGAGAGAAGGGGATACATTGAACGTTGATACCGATAAGGCGAAGTGTTGTACTTTCTCACTGGAAAGAGTCTGGGAATCAAGGTCGTCTCGCCACCGCTCGGGAGAACCACTGTCCAATAGAAAAAGTACCTATGAGGATGTGGCCTGGCCGGATGGTGTGACCCGAAAAGGATCCTGGGAGGCCACATCTAATATTGGTACATGGTAACTAGGGAAAGAGCCCACTTCTTCTCTGCCTTGGGAGACAGAGCATCTTGGAACGAGCTCTGTCTCATTAGCTTCATGGTGCTTGACCCAATTGATGTGAAGAGACTTCTAAGGAAGACTCCACTCGCTGACACCTTAACCGATCCTGCCCGCGGAATGTTTAACTAGGGGATTCCACATTAGTGTAGGGATATATTTATGCGTTATTTCGATGAAATCTTCAATGCATGGAAATCTGGATTCCTGCGCTCTGCTCTTTTGTATTCTGATTCTCTAATTAATTATCTTGTGCATGTTGCACTGCCTTAACTTCATTCGTAGGTTTGGCTTTGTATTAGTCCCAATGTATTTCTACACCCTCATTTTGAGGTGTCTGTATGTCCAGCTATTTTTGGCTTTGTAATAAATCAACTAACCCCATTTAGCTGTCTGTGATTCTTAATGACCCTAGCGAATTGCATTTGAATTGATTAACTTGCTGACGATTTCTCTCTCTCCTATTCTCTCATGCTGCGAAAAAGTAGACTCAGGGTTCTAGAGCAGATCTAGAACTGGAAATCCAGCTTCTTCAACAGCATTCCTTAGCAACCAAAGACCTCATTCTTCCCATTCTCATACTTGTCCCTTAGGAATTTATGCTGCATGGTTTTCCAGATCACACCACTCTGATAGCACCTCCTCACAGCACCTGTCACTAGCTGGAATTAGTCTATAGTGATGGAAGGGATCTAATACACTACATGAAGCTGATACCCTGGGCGGTGAAAACGTTTGGGATCAGCAGATGGGTAAATACTAGATGAAAGAGGGACAGAGTACGAGATGCCGGGTATGTAGTATGTCTGAGAGCTGAGTTTATCAGCCATAAGAAGGGGAGCTACAAAGGGAAAAGTAGATAGGAAATAGAATACTTGCTTCACTTTAGCTAGAGCAAATTATAGATGGCTATTTCATCTCTGTTGGTTGCCTCTTATGGTTGGCTGGGATTGTGTCTACTAGGTTGTCAACTGAGTCTCAGCAACAGCAAACCTGGTTGAAGTATACTCAGAATTATCTTTGTCTGTTATAGTCAGGATGAAAAGTGAAAGACAGGGAAATAAACAATCAGAAGACTGGGGATCATGAGGAGTGACGTGCATTGGCAAAATGTGAAACAGGGTGACATGGAGACACCTGACCAGTGGCAAGAGCAGAATCTGCCTCAAAGCAAGTCACGAATTTACAGACATATGAGCATAGGGACAATGAACTATATACATGCCCTTGGCATATCAAATCCTAGGTCAGGGCCAACTCCTGCATATGACTACCAGCCCAGCCTCAGATTGTGCAATGCCAATGCTCCAACATGCCCCCACCTAAAGCATATAAAACGGCATAAACCCTGTCACCAACACAGATATTACCATAAATGATGAAGGATAGGTGAAGTAAAATCGGACACGAAACTCCATTGCATTTGACCTTTTAGGGACAATCAAACATAAATATTGCATGTACATTGGTTCAGATGAAGGTCACAAGAGCCACTTGATAAACAGAGCAGCGTTTTGGGGCTAACTCTCACCTTAACTGCAGCACTCGTACACACTAGGGCCAAGGGGGAGTGGCAAGTTCCTCCCCTCCACCCCAACACACAGAAACCCTCAAAGCTCACAACTGCAGGCCCAAGGGAGCCACAATAAATGTCAAGAAGTAATGTAATTGGTGAATACCGCACTACAAGAAAAATGTAATGTAGTTTATCACGACACAATAAGATTAACACTCGGTAATAATAATAATAATAATATTAAAGTGTAATAATGAAAATAAAATGATTATTAACACAAATGTTAATCGTACTAAGAATAATACTAATATCACTACAAATATACTAACAATAATAGTAAAATATACAGATAATAATGAAAAAATACCAGTTTTTATAATAATAATGTTTTTACTAATGTTAGTAGTACTAATGGTAACATCAAGAACAACATAGGAGGAAAGGTAAGAATGATAATAGTACTAACCGTAGTGCTAATATGACTAATACTACTGCTACCACTACTAATAGTGCACCCACATTCGTATCACCAGCATAAACGTCTTACTGTGTCTCGCTTAAAAAATTCCACTAGCCAGCATACTGAGGTGCAGAATGGGGAGGTAATGCAGTGGGCCTGATTACAAGTTATTGTAAGCTATGTATTGCACCTAATAAATAATGGTACCACGGGGTTCGTTATTTATCAGGTGTAATAATAGCACCTATTATGAGTATTTGGGAAATAACATGCAGATATGGGGACATAATTACCAGTTCCTCGTAATATTCTGACTCATTGGTAAACTCCTGTTAATGCATGGGTTGGAATTTACAAGTTTGAAGGTATTTGGCGCATCTGATAATTATCAGATGCGTTAAATAGCTCCACCTTCGTTAAATTTCGGCAGGTCAAACCTGCCAAAATTTAACAGGGGAAAACATACAGGCCCTCATTTATGAAAAGTGACGCATCGCTGCGAGAAAACAGAGATGCGTCACTTTTCATTGCGCCCTCCTTCCGACACCAATGATGCGTCATATTTACAGTATGACGCATCATGTCGCAAGGAGTTACAGATACGTCAGTATTTCTAACGTATCTGTAGGCGCAAAATGGACGCATTGCTGGAGTGTGTCACAAAAGTGACGCAACTCCAGCAATGGGTCATTACACATGGGCAAGTCCCATGTTAAATGTGCCTGCGTCAGTCTTACGATGGCAGGCGTAAGATATTGACGCATTTGCGTCCCAGAAGTGGCGCAGTGAAATCTCATAGATTTCACTGCGTCACTTCAACGACCCTTTCTTGCGTCGGAACGCCCCCCCTGCATACATTATACCTTGCGCAGGTATAATGTGGTGCAGGGGTTTACAAAGTGACGCATCTGCCTAGATACGTCACTTTGTAAATATGACGCACCATGGCGCATTTTTTACACAAAAAGTAACGCACCGGCGGCGTAAAAGTGACGCAAGGGCCCATAAATAAGCCTCACAGCATTTACAATATAATGTGGAGTTTATCATGCTGAATTTGGTGCGTTGCACACCAAAATCCACGTTATTCCCCATGAACTCCTAATAGGTGTTATTTATCACACCTGATAAACAATGTACACCATGGTATTGTTATTTATTAGGAGTGCTAAATGAGGCCTTAGCTTGCAATCAGACCCTAGGTGTTTAGCACACCAAAAACCTTATGATACCGTATATACTGTATATTTTCCCAGATACATTTCAGCAGGTTCAACCTGCCGAAATGTAACAAATGTTGAGGTATTTAACGGAACTGATAATGTAAAGAAGGGATTATCCATGGGTCAGAATTTTACGAGCAACTGGTAAAAGGGGCCTGTGTCTCTTAAACACATCACCCTCTAGTATTTATATTTACTGAGCACGCGAGGCCCTACAACATTTGCGTGTCCTGCCGACATTCTTAAATTGTCCTTCCATAGAATCTTTTATTTCTAACATGTAAACTTTTCGAAGTATTGCGTCTTGACACTCATTAACCCGAGGCTGCTAATAATCGCAGCAATAGCTTTGCGAGCTTAGTTTACATAAAGCCTCAGATTTTTCTGTGATGCAAATCAATTCAGTTGTGCTTGGTTTTGAGGGTTTTAAATGGCCATTTAAACTCCACAAATCTCTCATTTGCATAAGTAGGCGCATAATGATATGCATAAAACATAGGAAGGGGTGAGGGCAGATAGAATGCATGCACGAAAAAGGGAGGGACACAAAACGGAAAGGACAGAGGGAAGCAGGAGGGTGTTTAAGACCGAAATAAGGAACCACAGGAAATAAAACATGAAAGTACTGAGAACAAGAGAAACATAAGAGCAAAGGAAAAGGCACGCAGACTCGGGTCAAAATGTATACAGGAAACAAGATTCATTGAATAATTCAGGAAAGTGAAAATTAAACTCTTTAACTGCCCCTGCTCATGCCTATGTCGACTTACACTGCGGAGGGGCTACAACTGCTAAAACTCACATAACCCTCATTATTTTCCTGCCATGGAATTTCCTTTACCAGGAGCCCAGGTAATTCAGGGGAAAGGAAGTAACTGGGAGTATAAAATTATGGGATATAACGTGCAAACATGACGTTTCACGTGGAGGTCTCGGCTGTTTAAAGCAGCGGGATTTATTTGAGTTAAAAAAAAAACTCATAATTCCTATGGGACTGGGAACACCGGTTAACTTGTAATGAGGCCCTAAATTAGGGTGACCAGATTCTCAAAACAAAAAACGGGGACAGGTCATAGACATAGAAGTAGGACTACGGTTTGCAGTAACCATCGACATAAAAGTAGGACTATTTGACAGCTGTCATAGACATAGAAAAAGAACTACAATGACAGCTCCCTCCACAGACCGAGATGAAGCATTACAGACTACAAATCAGAGGTCTTTTATTGGCAGTAACCATTAATTCCATTTAAACAGACTTTGCCTCAACATTTGCTATAGTTGGTGACCACCCTTGCCTTGAAATCCCAAATATGTTTTCTTATTAAATAAATATTTTAATCAATTAATACCCAGGTGCTTTTGACCTGGTTGTAGCCGCTGATCTGTCCTAGCAAACCTCAACAATCATCTACCACTAGAACATTCCTTCAACAGTGATCCTGCTCCTTGCCCGTATCCACGTTGTTAACCCGAACATGAATACAATGCGAAGCATGAACATAAACCCATCCCATGTTATCCATCCGCCACAGCGTCATGTTGTACATGGCCTTACTGACTAGTTCTCTCACCACCATAATTATCATCATGCAATTTTTAGAACAGCAAACAAACCTAGGTAGGGCATCAGGTTGCTACAAGATAACCGCTAGCAGTAACTGAAGAATCAGAACACCAGGGTCTTTAATAACTATCTCAACACAGAAAGGTAGTGGTTTCCTTGTTGGGCTTCAGGGAGGAGGTTAGTCAGGAAATCCATCTTGACACATATCATTTAACCTTTATCCACCATTTTACCCAAAATATCACCTTGTGCAGGACCTGAAAATAAAACAAGCATTGGAATAGCCAATAGGTCTCGCCTTTGGGACCGTATAAGTGGTTAGTCATGCTGCACATTATCCTGGGTGCTCTGCTGCTGTGCAGAAATAGCGATCAGAGTCACGGTGTGGGACGGCTGATAGAGCAAAGGAAATGCAGACAACGGGAGGGGGCGGGAGCAAACTAGAAAACTGGAACTGAAAGTACAGGGGGAGGGGGCGGGAGGGGGCGGGAGCAAATGCAGACAACGGGAGCAGATGCATGGAATGATTTCCTTTAAAATGCAAGACTAACCCCCAATTACCAAAGACTGACCATGAATCCTGGGGCTAGTGTAGCGTGCTAATCGCCGTAAAGCACTTCAAAGTCTCATCAGGGGTAGTAAGCGCTACATAAATGCCATTTCAAAACAATATGTAAAAGATTTTACTAAACTGCTCACTCAAATAACCTAAGCCTTTCAAATGCATTCAACAATTGCATGCATAAACCACCTGACAAAAATGTAAATTGAAAACGCAGAGATGCACGAACACGACCTGCCAGCCACCGGAATCGCATCGGAAAAGATTCTGACTAAACCTTTGTGGGAGCCTCACCTGCATCACATCACTGGCAACAGAAAAAAAGTATCAAACATCCCTACTGCCTAAGTAAACTGTTGAGAGAATCAGATTCGTCCCAAAGACAGCACAATATATATTCGCTTATTTCCTTTGCACAGCAGTGTGCCTTTACAAGAGCAGCCATCAGATGCTGTGAAGGGTCAAAGACAAACCAAAAATAAAAAACCCACATATTTAATGGAGTGTTGCAGCAAAAACATACATAAATACAATAACGAGGTGGAGTGAAAAGAGAGCAAAAACATACATAAATACAATAACGAGGTGGAGTGCAAAGAGAGCATGCGTCAACCGAAACACCAATGAAAAACCGGGACATTTCTATGTTTAACCCGGACACTGTTTAAAAACCGGGACATTTCTATGTTTAACCCAGACACTGTTTAAAAACCGGGACATTTCATTAACTTGGAGAAAAGTGTCGGGACACTTCTCCAAAAATGGGGACCGTCCGGGGAAAACAGGGACGTCTGGTCACCCTACCCTAAGTGCTGATACCCCATGTGGCTAGCATTATTATTAATTTCTTTGGTCTGTTGCTTCTCTTTAATACATAGGACTTAAGGGGGATCGCTAAATTCCTCATTTGAAGCTCACTAACAGGGCCGGACAGGGAACACAAAGCAGCCCTGGCAAATTTTGTCTGACCAGCTCCCATACGGTGCATAGCGATCGAGCGCAGCAAGCAAGCCTGACCACTACAAAGAGGACTTGGAAGGATTTTCCCCCACGAGAAAATTTGGAAAAAAGTGAAAAATGGTCTCTCCATAGCCCCTCTCTCACATGTGCTTCAATCAATCAATCAATCATGTCACTTATAAAGCGCACTACATACCCGCGAGGGTCTCAAGGCGCTGGGGGAAGAGGGGAGTGGTGCTGCTACTGATCGAAGAGCCAGGTCTTGAGGAGTCTTCTGAAGGCCAGTAGGTCTTGGGTCTGTCGGAGGTTGGTGGGGAGGGTGTTCCAGGTCTTGGCGGCGAGGTGGGAGAAGGATCTGCCGCCGGCGGTCGTTTTCCAGATGCGGGGGACTGTGGCGAGGGCGAGGCTGGTCGAGCGGAGCTGGCGGGTGGGGGTGTAGAAGCTGAGTCGTCTGTTGAGGTAGGCTGGTTCGGAGTTGTGGAGTGCTTTGTGTGCGTGGGTGAGGAGCTTGAAGGTTATCCTCTTGTTGACAGGGAGCCAGTGCAGGTCTCTCAGGTGGGGTGTGATGTGGCTGCGTCGGGGGATGTCGAGGATAAGACGTGCAGAGGCGTTCTGGATGCGTTGCAGCCGTCTCAGGAGCTTAGCCGTCGTTCCTGCGTAGAGGGCGTTTCCGTAGTCCAGCCTGCTGGTGACGAGGGCCTGGGTGACTGTTTTTCTTGTTTCGGTGGGGATCCACTTGAAGATCCTGCGGAGCATTCGGAGGATGTTGAAGCAGGATGAGGAAACGGCGTTGACCTGCTTAGTCATGGAGAGGGTGGGGTCGAGGATGACCCCTAGGTTGCGTACGTGTTCGGTGGGTGGCGGGGCTGTTCCCAGTGATGTTGGCCACCAGGAGTCGTCCCAGGCTGAAGGGTTGGAACCAAGGATGAGGACCTCCGTCTTGTCCGAGTTCAGCTTCAGGCGGCTGGTCCTCATCCATTCGGCGACGGCCTTCATTCCTTCGTGGAGGTGGGCTTTGGCGGTGTGAGGGTCTTTGGTGCTTAATTTATTTTATAGCTCCTCTCTTACAAGTGTAGGATTTCGGAGCATTTTGTATCACAAACACAGACACTGAATCATATGTGTGTAAATCAGTGTATAGAAAATGATACATAAGACAAATGGGACTACAAAGTGTAGGATTCATGTAATCCTTACTGGTAGGCAGTACATGGTCTGGGGAAGCACAGACTCAGGATTCAGAACGTAACACAGTGATTAGGGTTGACTATACCAATAAGAATTTATTTCTACCCAAACAAACCCTTTTTAGTTCAATTCGGATAATGAAAGTTTGGGACAAAAAAACTTTACTTTCCAACCTAGATTACAACTGTAATTCATGAATTGCACAGTAACAAAAGGATCTCTGTGACTGTTGGACTTGGTCCTTTTTGCAGGGTTATTCCCAAACCTTTTGCTTCTTCCTCCTAATTTTCCTGACCTGTGTTTGTTGGCTTTAGGACTCTAGGCACTTTACCACTGCTAATCAGTGCTAAAGTGCATATTCTCTCTGTGTAAATTCTGATTACAATTGATTCTCCCTGTTTGGCATATTTGATTTACTGGTAAGTCCTTAGTAAAGTGCACTGAGTGTGCCAGGAGCCTGTAAATCAAATGCTACTAGTGGGCCTGCAGCAATGATTGTGCCACCCATATGAATAGCTCTGAAAAGGTATCTCAGACCTGCCACTGCAGTGTCTGCGCGCAGTTTTGAACTGCCATGTCGACCTGGCAAGTGCACCCATTTGCCAGGCCCTAACCCTCCCTTTTCTTACATGCAAGGCACCCCTATGGTAGGCCCAAGGTACCCCCATGTGCAGTGTGCGGTGTATGTGAAAAGTAGGCCATATACTGGTGTGTGTGACATGTCCTGATAGTGAAATACTTCCAATTTCATTTTTCACTATTGAAAGGCTATCTGTCCCATAGGATAGAATGGGAAATACTTTGTAACATCTCCCAAGTATAACTTCCCATTGGGACAAGATTGAAGTATAAAGTTTAGGCTCTCTGAAATCAGAATTTAAGAACACATCTTTTAGAAAAGATGGTTTTTAAATTGTGTGTTTGAAAATACCACTTTTAGAAAGCATACATACTGGGGTGTTGGGCTCTATCACTACCAGCCAGCTACAAGAATTAGCCATGGAAAAAGCATAAAAGGCGGCAATTTTACTCATCTAAGACTCTTACAAAAGAACAACAGGAAGTCCTTGAACTAGGCCTGTCCTTCGGGCCCATGACACCCACTGATTTTGTAAGATTATTAATTGATGCCTTGGAATTGTTTTAGAAAAATTCGATTGAAAGCTTTTTTGCTAATAAAGACGTTAAAAGAATTGAAGAACCTTCTGGCATAAGCAAGAAATCATAATTCCCCCTCGCCCCCCGCATACCATCCCAAAGGAAGTAATCAAGTTTGAGCAAGCTGTCCTTTCATCTCTAAGTCATCTTAAAAGTAAAAAACAATATTGTAAACATAATATTACAACGAACCAAGCACTTGCAATTCAAGAACTCAAGAACGACAGTTCAGTGGTGATCAAACAAGCTGATAAAGGAGGAGCAGTCGTTTTATGGGCAAAAGATCAATACCTTGATGAAGGGAGAAGACATGTTCACAATACCAACTGGTACCCCCTACTCATGTATGGCCCAACAACAGAAATCCAATAGGAAATTTCGGTAGTCCTGCAAGAGGTATTTGACGAAGATTACTTAGGTCCCAAAGAGTTTGAATATTTAAAATAAACATCTCCACGGATTCCAGTAATTTACTTTTTATCACAAATCCATAAAAACGAGCAAATACCTCCTGGTAGAACGATTGTATCGAGTTGCGATTCATTGTTAGAACTGATTTCCCAATATATCGATGTCTTTCTGAAACCGTTTCTTAAGGAAGTCCCTTAATGTCTGAGGGAAACAATGGATTTTTTTAACAAGGTAGAAGGACATCCTTTTGATTCACACAGTCAATGGCTAGTCACATATGATATGGTATACCTGTACACCTAGATCCAACAAGATCAAGGTTTGGAAGCAATGGAACATTTCTTAGAAACAAGACCATGCCCTCACAGAGTTCCAACACGTTTCATACAGAAATTTGAATTATTATCATTAAAGCGTAACTACTTCAAATTCGAAGACGATTTCTTTAAGGAGACGCAAGGGACCGCCATAGGATATCCCTTCATGCCAGAAATGGCCGTACTCTTTATGGTGATGTATAAGGACAAGTTCATCTACAACAGTAACTCTTTCTCCATCCATATTAAACAATGGTTACGCTATATCGATGATATATGGTGTATATACAATAATCTGCCCATGTGTGAAAATGTATAGTGGAAAAACGAATCAAGAAATTAAACAACGGATTGTACAGCACAAATCCTGCATCAAAACAAAGACAGTATCAGCACCCCTAGTCAGCCACTTAATGAAAGAGGGCCACACAGAAAAAGACTTCAGATGGACAGTTTTAACAACCATCCAGCCTAAATCTAGAGGAGGGGATGTAGAAACAAGATTGATGCAAAAGGAAGTGTACTTAATATTAAATTTTAACAGTGTCAATCATGGACTTAATGAGATGTCAGAAACCAACAAGTTACAATAGTTGAGAAAAAATCACATGCCTCGCTATTCAAAAGTTCAATTACCACACCATCCAAAATAGTTTAAAACTTCAAGTACCATGAGGCCTTGCTTCGACTCAACTTGGATTGATTAATCATGCCTAGATAAACAAAACTGAGCAAGAACAACAGATTGTTATACAGATAGAGTAGTGGGTGGAGTTTGAGGACAGAACTAGTTTGGACTGGGCTCAGAGACCCTTGCACAAAGAGAACAAAGACAAAATGGGGTATAAGTAGTGGGCCTTAAACACCATAATTTTAGATCACTTCTGGACTCAAGAGGAACGTTTGCCAAGGAGAAGAGCTGTAGAGCTGTGAGGAGGAGTACTGCCCCTTTGCTGTGTGCTATGTGGGGTTGGCCTGCAGATGCTGCGTCTGCCAAGGAAAGGACAAAGACTGGAACTTTGCTGTGAACCTGCTTGAAGAAGAATCTCTAAGGGCCTGTGTATGCTGGCCTCCTGGTCTGAAGTCTCAGGGATACAAAGACTTCACCCCCACCTGCCCTGAATGCTATTGCTGAGAGTTCTGACCTGCCGGGAGGTGCTTCTTCCAGTTTTGGGCCTCTGGAGGTCGTTCCTGCTATTGGGAGCTGGAAGCAACTTGAGAAAAGCAAGAAAACCTGTCTCCGACGCCATCAGCAATGCCGCTGTGATGCCACGACCTGCACCGAGGCCAGGGGCACCGCTCGTGAAGTGCACAATGCACCACCCGGCCTGCACCGCAGCTCCGACGCCCTTCGGCGTCTGCCGACGCCTCCAGTTATCGGCATTTACCGACACCAGCGCTCGCACCGACTCCATCATCGCCAGCACCTGCATCCTGTTATTGGGGTGCCGATAACTGCAGAGGGTGACTCCACAAACTCGCTGACTTCACACCGTCACTGGAACGGACACCTTACCGCCAACACAAACGACTTCCCCATCCCTGGATTCGACACGTCACCTCCTCGCGGATGCGATGCCTCGCCTCGCCTCCCCTTGGCAGCCTGGAAGCCGGCCTCGACCTTGGCACTGATGCCTCATCTCCACGATGCCGTGCATCATCATAGACTTCGTTTCCAAAGGTAGTGTTTGTTTGGGGGTCCATGTGACTCCGTGCCCGACGCTGTGCACCTTGCGGTCGGCGCCGTACTTTGGATTTATTGCTGTCACAACGTCGTAATAGCCCCAGGTGGAGCTATTTGTTTTCTGCAAGCATTATTCTGTTGGATTTTTGTCATTTTGGTCCTGTTGAGTTTAGATAAAGATACTTTATTTTTCTAAACTGGTGGGGTGTCCATTTGTGGTGTTATCACTGTATTACTGTATGTTTTGAGTACAAATACTTTACACATTGCCTTTGGGATAAGCCTGTCTGCTCGGGCCTAGCTACCAAGGGGGTGAGCTGGGGTTATCGAAAGTGTGTATCCACCTTACCCTGACTAGAAGCAAGGGTCCCTACTTGGACAAAGGTACCTACCTCTGCTACCTAGAGACCCCCATTTCTAACTGTGACAAAAGCAGTAGCCCACTGAGCCGTGCAGATAAAATACTGTTCTGTTATCTGCATAGTACACGCGCTTTGCAGTACGCATCTTAACCTTCTACGCAACCTTAGATGAGTCAAAACGGCCACTAGACAAAACTCCAATCTCTCTCCAGCAGGTATATTAATCACCAGAGTTATCTTGCCACTTTTATTGTTGCCCGAAAACTGTTGGATATACAAGAAAAACTGCAGTGCTTTCAAAACTGCTGCACTGCTACAAAACCGGCTCCCAGTAAGAAACCCGGCTCCCCCACCCTCCTGACCTAATATCAGAGTCCTCATCCAATTGAAATGCTGGTCCAATGCAAAGCTTCCCATTGCTGATAACCAGGATCCTCTTCCAGGAAGCTGCAATGTTTGATCCAAAATGTGATCTTAGTGGCATATTAACAGCAGAATGGAAAAGCGTGGTGTTAAGCAAACATTGCTAACACCACACTTCTCCATTCTGAAAACGCAGGGATGTGCCGTATTCACAAGAATACGGCGCACCCCTGCGTTTCCCCTAGCGCTAGCTCTGAGTTCAGCTGCCTAGCGCCAACGCAGGCACCCTTGCACCATAGTGCAAGGGTGTCTGCATTGGGGGGAAGATTGTTTATGTACATAAAGATCCCCATTCCTGCACATAAACAATCTTTAAATGCTGTTTTGTAACTTCTATGTGTGCCGCTTAATGCAGGACACATAGAAGTTGCAAAACAGCATTTTTTAAATGATTGTTTTTGTGCTGGAAGGAGGACCTTCCTGCACATAAACAATCATAGGCAATTTGCTGTTTCTATGTGTGCTGCACAAAGAGGCACACATGGAAGCAGCAAAAATGAGGCGAAATAAAGCATTTCTCCTTGTTTCGCCTGTTTAATAGCAGGTTTTCCCTGGTCTTAATTTTGGCACTGCCTCTTATTTACGCAGCCCTTGTAAAAAGGTGGCAGCGTCAAAATGAATGGGTGTTGCGGTGGAACACCCACCACAACACCCATTTCCCTCCCCTTTCACGCTAAATACAGCGTGAAAGGGTGCCTAATTTACATGGCAGCGTTAAGCCACATTAAGTGGCTTAACGCTGTCTTGTAAATAAGGCGAGGTCCCTATCGCCATCACAGCGTCACTGAAAGTGACGTGTTGATGGCGATAGGGGCTTGTAAATATGCCCCTTAGTCTGCTAGGTGTAACTGGCAGTTGGCCTTCGTGCATTGCTCCCAGACAGTGAAGCAAAGGGGAAATAGGTTTTGGCAGGAAGGGCCATCTCTGACTTGACTGGCGGGGGTGGAGCTGTCACCTACCACTCTAGCACATCACAAAACCTCTGCCCAAGCACACTCACAAAGAGTTTGTCACTAGTCTTTTGTCTCCCCAGACAAGCTGGGGCCAGGGCCGGGAGGCAGGAAATTCTAAACACCTCTGGGGGTAGAAACCTCCAGAACCTTCTTCTGCTTCAAAGCTGGCACCAGGTATAAACATTGGACCCTTAGACCCAACTCTTCAGTACACCTCTGGAACTGTGGATACTACAGGAGAAGGACTGATGTGCCAGAGGTACTGCTACTCTGCTGCCCTGCTATTTTGCTCCCCTGCTGCCTGCTGCTTACTTGCTGATTAGGAAATCTGGACCTGCACCCTTCATACCAGGCTGAAGTGACACCAAGGGTCAGCTGACTGACCTCCTGTTCTGAGCTATAGGGACATAACAATCTCCAGAGGCCTCCCTGCATCTGTCCAGCTGACCTGCTGCCTGGACCTGTCTGAGCCCTAATGTTACTGATCCCCAAGAGGTGCCGCTAAGGCCCTGGACCCTTGTGTCATCAGTTGAGCTCTCTCCCCAAGAATAGGGAAGGATCATGAATATTGGGCTCTTGGTGACCGCAAACAGGCTTGCCAATGTGAAGCTCCAGTGGAGCCGGCTCTTTGCACCACAGTGACTGCCAGCGATGCCTGGCAATGCGAGATCTACACTTCGCGCTACGACATCGACAGCCCACTGTAACCACCAATCTGTGATGCCCAACAGGATCTTCGGGCTACAGCAACGACCATCCACGATGACCGGTCTGCGCTTCGCGCTACATCGACGACCATCCGCAACACTCTCCCTGCTCCTCCCAGTCCCCTCCACCATGAACGGAACTCTTCGCGTGGCACTTTTGAAGGTAACTCTTTCAGTGAGACTAACCTTGTCCGTGTATCATGCCTGTGCTCCATTGCGGTCGGCCTGAACTTGTGACTTTCACCTGGTCTCGCATGACCAGATAACCGTGAGCGGGGCTTTGCGCTTTAAGGCGCTATACTTACCTGAATTCTTTGAAATTACATAGCTTCGGCTCTATTGATTTGATTTTTGTCTTTTTGGTCACAAACAATTTATTACATTTTACCCTATTTTTCTAAACTGGTTTGGGATTTTTCTTGTATTGTGTTTTCACTTTATTACTGTTGGAAATGCTCCATAAATACTTTACACCTTGTTTCTAAGTTAAGCCTGATTGCTTCTGGACGAAGCTACCCGAGGGTTAAGCACAGGTTCATTTGGGGTGTGCTTGTGCCTCACCCGGACAGAGATTGTGGTTGCTACTTGAGTATGGTTTCACCCCCTCTGGTTCCAACCCAATTTCTAACACTTGTAAACCTGGAAATGTGTCAAAATGCTATAGCTTTCTCAGTGAAGCATAACGAAGAGAAATATCTTTTTCTAATATATTTTATAGTGTTTTACATCAAATACAATAATGCATCTCAACTGTTCCCCCCTCCTCTTTCCCCTCTCAAGGTGAAATATCTTAATTGGAAAGACAAAAATGCTTCTAAGGATTGTTTTTGTGCAGGCCGGTGTTTCTTTCTGCATAAATACAATCTTGCCCATAACGTAAGCACCCTTGCAATATGGTCACAGGTGCCTGCATTGGTCCTAGGTAGCACATTGTGCTCCAGCGCAGGAAGCGAGCAGAAATGCTGCATATCTTTGCAAATATGGAACATTTCTGCTCTCTCCCTTCCACGCAATGTAGCTCAAAAACTTTGCTTGCAGCCCTGCATTGTGTGAAAGATTAGTAAATATGCCCCTCGATATCTAACCAAAATCTTAAATACATTGATGTTTCGAACCTTACTATTTTTTGGATACAGGGTGTTCATCAGGACATACGAATTGTAGCAGCCTCTATCAACTATAAAAAGTGGAGACATGCTGATAATAAAAGCAAACGTTAATCGAATGAATCTATATCGAGGTTGTAATTAATTCAAAATTAATTTCAGAACTCAATATTATTGCATTTGTGTAGACGCCAATATTTTAGATGTATCAAGCAATAAACAATCCCAGAGGTCGAATCATTTTTCTGATGGGACTGTATACCCCTTCCAAGACACAGAAGGTGTGTGATGAATGTTTGTTTTTATTAGCAGCATTTCTCCACTTGTTACATTCTATAGAGGGTGCTATTAAAGTCCATCTTCCCATCTTTTTTTCCAGTCACAGTGATTACTACCTGCAAACCAAACCCACCTGTTTATTAAACACACCAATGCCCTTCAAATCACAGTGATGCAATGCAATCAAATATACACCGCAGATTAGCAGGCTGTAGCAGAATGCAATTGCTCATCAAAAGATGGGTGTTGATAACAAAAGCCTAGCATATTGTACAGCTGACAGGAACATACAATATCCTTAAAGAGCAGAATACCAATATTAATGTGCAGTAACACTTATGGTCTTATTACGAGTACAGCGGTCCACAGGACTACCGTACTCGTGGTGGCAGCCTGACCCCCACAGCACTGGTGGTCCGCCCGCCATATTATGAGTGTGGCGGTCGGACCACCACCAGACCACCGGCTCCACCGGGATCAAGGATCCCGCTGTGCCGGCGGTCTGGAAATGGGCATGAATATGCTTGTGGTGCCACTGTGGCACTGGCAAGCATATTCCAACTTTTCATTTCCACCACCAATTTCATGGCGGTGAGCCTGCCATGAAAAGGGTGGTGGACATGAAAGCATGGGGGCCCTAACAGGGCTCCCTGCATCTTCTAGGCCTGGGACTCCATGCAGGGGGGCACACTGTGCAGGAACGCGTTGCAGGTGCTGTCATGGCGGCGGTCTGCTGTTAAGGGTCTCCTATGACCGACCACCACCATGAGACCGCTGCAGCACCCGCCGCTCATCATGGATTACACTCGTAATCCGGTGGGCAGGTGCACTACGGGCTTGGCGGTCCTCCTGTCAGCTTGGCAGTGGCAGGCCAACAGGACAGAAACTCGTAATAAGGCCCTTAATGTTCATTAATATTAGGTGAATGCAATAAGTGTGTTTCTACTGATGTGTATCACTAAATGGATCTAGCCTTAGATACAGAAGAGGAATAGAGGGATTTACTATTATGACTTCCCCCAAAACACTATCCACCGCAATAAAATTAGAAGACAATTCCAAACAACCACTGGCAAAGTCAATAGGTTTGATGTCATAAGGCTATTGGCTTTGACAATGCTTTTTTCATTGCTATTTGTATGCAACCAAGTGCATTATGACACATGCTCACATGTGGCCCACAATCTTGCAATGGATTTTCTGTTAAAGGAAATGAGTTTTCTGTTAGAGAAAGCAAATTTCAAAATGGCCGCTGATACGCACACATGTTGGTAGATAGGCAACTTCTTATTTACTGTTCCAATTTAACATAAAAGGCGTCCATACTATAGCAGTAAAAAAAAAAAATTCAGTGAAAAACAAGTGTACGCCAGTGCAGAAGAGTGAGTGAGCAACTTGCTGGCCCCTCATTAACTAAACAAAAAAATCAAAAATATTTAAAATAGGAAGATGAACGGGGAGCGTGACGAGGAGGGGGAACAGAGGTGGAGGAAAAAGACAGCATGAGATGGGGAGAGCTGTGCAATGAAAGAAGACAGGAAACACAAGCAGAGGATCTAGCAAAGAAAACAGGAAACGCAAGCACTGCCCAGCAGATTTCCTCTACAAAAGAAAACAAGCAATAGCAAAGCCGATCGGTGTCGGGCTTTATTGTGTTAATGCATGCAAAACATAACCAAACACAAATGTGCCCATCCACACATGCACTCAATGATGAAACACTTTTTCTCATTAGCTTGACCTACTGACATTACAAAGGCAATCTAGGGCATCATGTACAATTGTGCATGAGGCGCCCCTTGCTAGGAGCATTAACTAGACTGGATCAGAAAGAGATTTGGAAAATGTCCTTACTATGGACAGTAGGCATTGGCCAATTAAAACAATGCAACTAAACAATTGGACATAAAAGTGAAGGGAAGCATTGCTTGGGCATATGGGACGGGAACACAAGGTATATGACAATGAGCAACCTGGGGCCCTTTTACACAAAATGCCCCAGGGCGCAATGGGCATTGACACCCGCTTTGCATGCCCGGGGCACTTTGGTATTACAAATACTTGTGCGGCCCCTTTCTATAACACTGAAAGCGATGGTGCACATACAGCGCAAGTGCTTTCCCAAGAGGGCATTCAGTCATTTGCATGGGTGTGTGGTCCAATGCAAATGAGGGAATCTTTTTCCAGAGGCAAAGAAGCTGTCAGGTGGCGCACTGTCAGTGCGCCCCCTGATAGCAGCCCTCTGGAGGGGGAAATGGAGACCCGCAGACATCCCCTTGCAGGTGGGTGCAGTCCCTCACTGCTTCAAAGCCACTCCATTTTTCACCTGAATGTGCTGCCCCCTGGGCAGCGGGAGTTCACGGCTGACTTGGGGGCAGCACATTCTATGTAATAGGGTGCACTTTCCCTGTTTGCCCCCAGTGCACCTGTTTTAAGGGGCCCTGGGCACAAACAGGGAAAGTTAACTCTATACTCAGTAGGGCCCCTGATGGCTTGTGCAATTGTTTTGCTAAATTATCATGCAAAGGACAGACTTAGCATGGAAATTGCAATTTAATGTACAAGGGCAGTCCTACCCTACTGAGTGCACCTGTGCCCGTATTACAGGTAGGGCGCACTTTCCATGTTTACGCCACAGCGCACCTAAATCTGGTGTGACGGGTGCAAACATGGAAAGTGCACCCTATCAAGAAGAATGCACTGTGCTCAAGGCAACCATGAACTTGCGCTTCCCCCAGAGCCACGCATTAAAGAGAAATACGGCGCAGCTGTTTAAAAGCTGCTCTGTGTTTCTCTATACAGGCGGCAACCGGCCTGCACTTTTTAAAGGGATTAGAGATCCCCTTGCAGGTGGGTGCAGTGAGTGACTGCACCAGCCTGCAAGGCGATGCCTGGGGGTCCTTGGGACCCCCTTTTATCCCTTTAGAGGGCTGCATTTAGAAGCCTGCCCTGTAAGTGCGCCACCTTTTTTTGGCGCACTTTTAGTGCACCTTCTAAAGGTATGTTTGCCTCTGCGCCCACGTTGATAATGCGGCGCGGTTGCAGAGGCAAAGTTATTCCCTCATTTGCATGGGGCCACGCCCCATGCAAATGAGGGAACGCCCTCTAATGATAGCACTGGTGCTATATCTGCACCAGCGCTATCTGTATCACAAAAGGGGTCCCTTCTGTAATACCAAAGTGCCCTGGGGCACATAAAGCGGGCGCAAACACCTGTTGTGCCACCGGGGCACTTGTATAATATGGCCCCTGCTAGAGGAAGTGGACAGACGCCTGTGGTGGATAAAACTGGGTGAGAGCACAGACAAAATCTGGAGAGTTACAATGGTATGTAACAGCAGGCAGGGCAGTCAATCATTGTAGAGAGAGATTTACTGCAGCAAGTACAGAAGATATACTAACAGTAGAGACAATATTCAAGTGAGTGTAACTGAGAGTGACAAAAATAGGCTGCCTGTAGTGAGTACATTTAGGAGAGCAACAGAAGCAGACCTATTGTGTTGAGTACAGATGGGAGAATATGATACGCTCAATGAAGTATAGTGTGTGCATCTAAGAGTCCAGCAGCAGAAGCACCCTTGATGTAGTGATTGCATGAGAGAGACTGGAAGGCAGAACAGACTTGTTCTTTTGACTACTTCTGAGAGACAAAGATGACCTAGGCTTGCTCGGAACAGAGTCTGGCCATAGACTAAAATGGCTGCTTCAGAGTGTAGCTCCCGCATCCTACTAAAGTAAAATATTCCTCTTCCCTGGCAGCGGATGAGGCAGGGACACCCCACAACAGATTGGGAGGTCCGGCAACCCCGAAGGAAGCTCAAAAGAGCGCCTGAGGCCTTGATAGTAGGAGCTTCACCTACCACCATGCCACCTCAGGAACAACATGCCAAGTGTTGCTCTGGAGAATGCAATGTATCTGGTATCCAGAAGATGTATTGGGGCATTTGGGGGCCATGGGTGAGTGGCATTCTTACTGTCCCACAACACATAAACGTATGGTGGCTTCTGCAACACTATTTTTATCAGTGTTATGGTACAAATCACTGATACCCTAGACTAAGTTGCCTATATCAGTCAGGGACATTTGTCAGGTCTGTCACACAGTCATCAAGAGGTACACCGTGCAGGAGCAACTATCATCTGTTCTCACCCAGCCGCACATCGTTCTTTCCCAGACTGGATGGCGGGTATTCCCTTAGTAGGTTTTACTAGCACTAAGACCAGCTAGGATTCACTCTGGTCCTTCTGATGCCTGGTTTTAACTTTTTACTATTGACTATTAGTTAGTCTAGGTCTTTTAGGATCCTTGCAGTAGCAAATGTCTAAGTGAGCGAGAGGATGAGAAAAATCACAGCAGTAACTATGATCAATATAAAGACAGAAAGTCTCCTCAATCTGTGTAAGGAGAAGTCAAATAAAATCACCGTCAGCAATACCTTATGGTAATACGAGCTAGCACAATGAAGGACAAAGGGGCATGGCAGGCAGGGGCTCAACTAGAGCCAAATTTCATGGGTGGCTATTAAAAATTTCGGGGGGAAGGCTAATTCTTCCAGGAATAGGCAGAGTGGAGATGCAGGGGCTCTAAGAAGGGGTGAAAAACAACAAAGCCTCGTTAACAAGTAAATGGTCTTTTATAGAAGTGCTCGGGTGCGGCTGAAATAAGATGGACGCCAGACCAGCCAGCCTACAGCAGCTCACAAACTGTCTGTGTGTGTGCCCGGGAAGCTGTCTCACCCGGGCTGACACACACGACGAGGGGGGGCTGAAGCCCTTTGAGCCCTATGGGCGTTGGGCGCCTGATGGCAGGGTAGGAGTGCATTGAATACCTTGACTCTCTAGCTAGGAGCATGTACTATATAGAAAGGCCACTAAACATGTTGCAAAAACAGACAATTATGTCATCAGCATTCAATGGATTGTATTGATTGCCACAGTAAACGTCCATGTCGACATGAGGTTTCAGAGGTGGCTACAACATATTACAAAAAATTACATCTGCATAGGTTCTCATGGGTACATTTTGCAAGCTTACTCTTTTAGCTGTATGGTGTCCCATTGTGTAACAATGAGCTCCTCTATGGAATGAAACATTTGAATTCTGGTATGTCCTGGTTAGATCACGCAATGTTAGCTGCATTAAGCATTTTCTTTTCATAAATAGGCTTGTTCATTATAAATATGTGGCAGAGAAAACAATCTAAATACAATGAAGTCATATGGTGTGAGAAGAAGAAATACATTCTGTATGAAACAGCACATTTCACAAAAAGGTCAGGCTCTATAATTTAGTTATACGTTAAATCACTATTTATGAAAGGCATTTATTTTTCTTAAAGGGATGGAGAAGAATAAAAGAATAGTGCGGTCTAGCAGATGGAGAATGATAGTGATGAAAGCTTTCTGCAAATTAATGCAGCATTTCCATTTTTGCACATTTAATAAAAGCACATTTTCTAACGTCTACTTTATCATGCATTTCTATGTTAACATTTTTTTAACCCGTTTCTATATTATTATGTGGTAAATTTTTCATTAAAGTTTGCAGCTTCCTCAAAACTTAACAAGTATAATGTGGTTAAGGGGGTACTTGAAATTATTAGGGGGACAACATTCATAATATATCAGTGCACGTTGTGATAAGCTGGCAAGGGGACATTGAAGAGATAGGAATACATAATTATGTTTTTACCTACACTACACAAACTGTGCTTCATTAGTTACTGTCCATCCTAACCTTCATTTATACACAGCCTTGTGGAGAAATTGCTACGTAATCTTATGAGCAGGTCTTCCAGACACTATACCTTTTCATTTTGGCAGACAAATTACTAGCCGGAATTATCCACTTATAGACCAGTAGAGCTTGCTTGACCACAATTACCTTCATCCATGCCAAGGGTCCTATTACACCGACTTAGGCTACTAAGTATTGTATCATATGTAATCTGTTATTCCAATATACTATTAACTGACCTTTTTATTACCTTGCCCATACCCAGTTATATAATTTGGCCCCCTGTTATTTACCAGTTAGTGACAGACTGGTACTACCCTTGACAACCATCCTACTACACTCACAGGCTGTGCACAATTTGGTATACTACTTGGCATTAGGCAACACGATTTTGACATCAGCCTTTTCCTATAGCTTCAGCACACTGACAGTAGCCAACTTAATATCGTATTTTGGATGCATAAACTGACCCAGTTGGTAATTACTATGGGCCTCATTTATGAAAAATGTCGCATCGCTGGACAAAAACAGCAGTGCAACGCTTTTCAGTGCGTCCTCCTTGCGATACCATTGATGCGCCGTATTTAAACTACGGCGCTTCATGTCGGAAGGATTGAACAAATACGTCAGGAATCCTGACGTATCTGTTGGTGCAGTAATGACACATTGCGGGAGTGTGTCGCAAAACAGACGCAACTCTGGCAATGTGGCATTACACATGGGCGAGTCCCATGTAGAAGGGCCTGCATCCCTCCTAACACCTGCTGTGCAGCAGGCATAAGGATTTGACGCAGTAAGTCGTAGAAGTGGCACAGTGAAATCTCATAGATTTCACTGCATCACTTCTACAAGCCTTTTTTGCATGGGAACGCCCACCCTGAATGCATTATACCTGCCGTAAGTATAATGTAGCTCAGGGCTTTACGAAGTGATGCATCTGTCTAGATGCGTCGCTTTGTAAATAGGGCGCAACATAGGCGTAAGACCTCATAAATAAGGCCCCTAGTACATAACATTTACCTCTAATCCTTTCTTAATCTTAAGAATCTCTATAAACACACAATGTTTATAATATTCAATGCCCTCTTATTGATGTCAATCAATCAGGGAATTGTCAAGGGCGCTACTCACCGGTGAGGGTTTCAAGGCACTGGGGGGGGGGGAAGCAGCTCCGTTCAGTCGAAGAGCCAGGTCTTGAGGGTCTTCCTGAAGATGTGCAGAGAGGGGGCGTGTCTGATGTCTATCGGGAGCTCGTTCCAGGTCTTAGCCGCGATATAGGAGAAGGCTCTTCCACCCGTTCTGGCTCTGCAGATGTGCGGGATTTCGGTGAGGTCGGTGGATCGGAGGTTTCTCTTGGGTACGTGGAAGGAGATTCTCTCGTTGAGGTATTGGGGTCCGGTGTTGTGGAGGCATTTGTAGGCGTGGGAGAGTGTCTTGAAGGTTACTCTCTTCTCGACGGGGAGCCGGTGGAGGTCTCGCAGGTGTTGGGTGATGTGTTCTTGTTGAGGGATGCCGAGGACGAGTCTGGCTGCGGTGTTCTGTAAGGTCTGGAGTTTACGGAGCAGAAACTTGTTAATTCCCGCATAGAGGGCGTTTCGGTAGTCAAGTCTTCTAGTTATGAGTGCATGGGTGACGGTCTTTCTTGATTGGGGGGGATCCATTTGAAGGTCTTGCGAAGCATGCAGAGGGTGTTGAAGCAGGTGGAGGCGACGGCGTTGACCTGTCAGGTCATGGAGAGGGAGGAGTCAAGTGCGATGCCAAGGTTCTGGGAGTGGTCCGTGGGGGTGGGCGGGCTGCCGAGGGTGGTTGTCCACCAGGTGTTGTCCCATGCGATGGGGGAAGGTCCGAGGACCTCTGTCTTCTCCGAGTTGAGCTTCAGGCAGCTGCTGCTCATCCAGGATGCGACGTCCTTCATTCCTTCCTGGAAGCTGATCTGGTGGTGACGGGATCCTTGGTGAGGGAGAGGATGAGCTGGGTGTCGTCGGCTTAGGAGACTATGTTGAGTCCGTGTTGTCTGATGATGGCGGCGGGGGGCCATGTAGATGTTGAAGCGAGTAGGGCTGAGTGACGATCCTTGAGGTACTCCGCAGTTGATCTCTGTGGGTTCGGAGAAGAAGGGTGACAGTCTGATTCTTTGGGTTCTGCCGGTGAGGTAGGAGCGGAGCCATTCGAGGGCGGCTCCCTGTATGCCGGCATCATGGATTCTGGCGGTGAATGTGGGGTGAGAGACGGTGTTGAGGGCTGCGGAGAGGTCGAGTAGGATCACGGCTGCGGTGTGACCTTGGTCGAGGAGGGTGCGGATGTCGTCTCTGACGGCGAGTACAGCGGTCTTGGTGCTAAGGTTGCTGCAAAATCCAGACTGGGAGGGGTCGAGGATGGAGTTCTCTTCGATGAATTTCGCTAGTTGGGCGTTGACGGTCTTCTCTGTAACTTTGGCTGCGAAGGGGAAGAGGGAGATGGGTCGGTAGTTTCTGAGGTCCGAAGGATCTGCTGTGGGCTTCTTGAGCAGGGGCTTGACTTCTGCGCGTTTCCAGTCATCGGGAAAAATGCCGGTTTTGAAGGTGGTGTTGATGGTGCATCGTAGTTCTGGGGCGATGGCGGCAGCAGCGGCTCTGTGGAAGATGTGCGGAAAGCAGGGGTCCGTGGGTGCTCCTGAGTGGATTCCTTTCATGGTCAATTCGGTGTCTTCGGTGGTGGTTGGGGTCCAGGCAGAGATGGTGGGTTGGCTGGCGTTGTTGGAGGAGGGAGTGGTTTCGGAGTCCTGTGTCGTTTCGTTGAAGTTGTCGTAGAGGGACTTGATTTTCAGATGGAAGTAGGAGCTGAGCTTTTTGCAGAGGTCCTGGGAGGGGGTGATGTCACTGGGGGGTTTGGTGAACTCTTGGATGATGCTGAAGAGTTCTTCGAGTTGCTGGAGTTGGTGGTGATCTTGTTCTGGATGAAGGTCCTTTTGGTTGATCTTATGAGTTAGTTGTATTCTGTCATGGCGTTCGTGTATGTGGTGCGGTCTTCCGACGTTTTGCTGTTTTGCCATTTCTTCTCGAGACGTCTGCAGGTGCATCTGTATTCTTGGAGGTCAGCGGTGAACCAAGTGGCCTTTCTGGGGCGCTGTCTGTCGGGGTTGTGAAGGGGTGCGAGTTCGTCTGCGCAGTAGGTGATCCATCTGTGTAGTTCTTTGGCTGCGAGGTTGGCGTTGGTGGAGGGGGCATTGCAGTTGAGGGTGGAGTTGAGGTGATCCTCGGTGACCTTGCTCCAGTTCCTTCGCAGTCGGCGGGATGCAGGTTTGGGGGTGGTGGGTTTGTCGACGTGGAAGTGAAGGCAGTGGTGGTCCATCCAGAGATGTTGCATGGTGTGGCTGAAGTGGATGTTGTTCCCTCCTGCGAAGATGGGGTCGAGGGTGTGTCCTGCCTTGTGGGTGGGGGTGGTGACGAGCTGTTTCAGGCCGAGGTTGTCCAGGAGGGTGGAGGAGTTGGGGTCGCTGAGGTTGTCGAGGTGGACGTTGAGGTCTCCGATGAGTATGTAGTCCATGGAGGCGATGGCGTGGGGTGCGATGAGGTCCGCGATGGTAGTGGTGAACACTGTTCGAGGTCCGTGGGGCCTGTAGGTTAGGGTGCCGCGGAGGGCGGTTCTGGGGCTGGTCTGTATCTGGAAATGGAGGTGTTCGTTGGTGGACGGGGAGTCGCTCGTGCTGGAGGTTGTGAGCCGGAGGGAGCTCTTGTGTGCAATGGCAAGTCCTCCTCCCGGGCGGTTGGGGCGGTCCTTCCTCTGGATCTTGTCCCATCTGGAAGGGCTGTGGCGATGTTGGGGGCGGAGGTGGAGTTGTTTCAGGTTTCTGTGAAGAAGGCGACGTCAGGTGAGATGGTGTCGAGGAGGTCTCAGATCTCTACGGCAGGGAGTGCACGTTGAGAAGGGAAACAACCTTTAATACGCATGCATTACATCGCATGCCATTGGATCGCGGGCTTTACAACGCAAGTCGTTGCAACGACTTGCGCTGGAGGGCGCTATAGGACAAGGAATAGTTTAATTTACTATCCAACACCTTCCCTACTGTACGTAGGCTGGAGTTGGAATAGTAAATTAAACTACTCCTAAGTCCAGCACCCTCCAACAAAAGTCGTTGTAACGACTTGCGTGGTAAAAACCGCGATCTAAAAGCATGCGATGTGAATGCATGCGTTGTATCATCATACATTCATTGAGAAGGATGCACCTCAGGGCTTCGGGGGTGTTGGCGTTCGGCGAGGGGGTGATGGCCGTGGGGGTGCAGATGGTGGTGAAGGTTCGGCGGCAGTGTCAGCAGGAGAACTGGCCGTGGGTGGATTTCAGTGTAGACAGGTGGCAGTTGTTGTTCCTTATGGGGTTAAGAGCGAGGAGGGCAGCTGAGTTGTAGCGGTGGGTGGTCGGAGATCCAGGATTTCTGGCACTGGTAGCGGTCATGTCACGGACGGGCGCAGACGGGCTTGCCTTTGGCGCTGCCGCGCTGCGGCTGCCATTAAATAGGGAATAGGGGGAAGGGCAGCTGGGAGGCAGGAGCGGGAATGGCATGGGGAGGGGCCGCAGGGGAGCAGCTGTGGGAAAAGGGCAGCGAGAAATGGGCACGGAGGAGAAAACAAGGGCACAGGCACAAAAAACAAATGGGCAGAAAACAAAGTCACAGACAAATAGGCACAAAATTACAATAAAATTACAATGAGTGAAAGACAAAAGACACAAAGACAAAACTGGCACAACAATGCAGACAGACAACAGTGGAACAGCAGAAGAGCAAGGCTCTCCCACTGGACCACCAGGGATGAGGCGCAAGCAGGAGCCTGCGGGTGGAGAAGGGCCTCGAACACCTACCTGGGAGAGAGGTGTCTGGGGCAGCGGCAGGCAAGGTTACAGCGGAGCTGCTTGGGTGGAGAGCGGAACTCTGTCCAGGAGGTCAGAGGTCCTGCTCATACACCCGAGCAGCGGCCGCCATTAAATAGGGAAGGGGGGGAGGGAAGTGCAGCTGGGAGGCAGGAGCAGGAACGGCAGGGGCCGCGGGGAGCAGCAGCGGGAAAAGGGCGGCGAGAAACGGGCATGGAGGAGAAAACAAGGGCACAGGCACAAAAAACGAATGGGCAGAAAACAGAGTCACAGACAAACAGGCACAAAATTACAATAAAATTACAATGAGAGACAGACAAACGACACAAAGACAAAACAGGCACAACAACGCAGACAGACAACAGTGGAACAGCAGAAGAGCAAGGCTCTCCCACTGGACCACCAGGGATGAGGCGCAGGCAGGAGCCTGCGGGTGGAGGAGGGCCTCGAACACTTACTTGGGAGAGAAGTGTCTGGGGCAGCGGCAGGTGAGGCTACAGCAGAGCTGCTTGGGTGGAGAGCGGGACTCTGGCCAGGAGGTCCTGCTCATACACCCGAGCAGCAGCCGCCATTAAATAGGGAAGGGGGAGGGAAGAGCAGCTGAGAGGTGGGAGCGGTAGGGGGAGGGGCCACGGGGCCACGGGGGAGCAGAGGCAGGAAAAGGGTGTCGAGAAACGGGCACAGAGGAGAAAACAAGGGCACAGGCACAAAAAACGAATGGGCAGAAAACAGGGTCACAGACAAACAGGCACAAAATTACAATAAAATTACAATGAGAGACAGACAAAAGACACAAAGACAAAACGGGCACAACAGAGCAGAGAGACAGACAGACAGACAGACAGTATATAAATCTGCTGCATGTGCATGCCACATGCATTCCTTCAAAAATTAAAAAGCGACTTGCATGACAATATTTGCGATATGGATTATAAGATCGTCGGTGCTGCTTGTTTAATATATTCTGTTATAGGTAGTATCATATTTACCTGGTTGCGAACTACACAGTTTCAAACCATCACTGTTTAAAGCGTGCCCTTTTATTTCCTCATTGTCTATAGTATATACATTTTGGTCTATAAATTGTTTTGTAACATGTTACCATCATTCATTGTTGGCTATTCTGTCTGAATGAAAATATTTCATAGCTCAATTGATACATTTTAGATTTCCTGTAATTTGTGAGTTTCTTTACTGAATGACTCTATCATGTAATATTAGTTTACTTTGACATGATGAAACTTTGAGGTGTGCCACCACCATCTAAATATAATCTTAATGCAGTGACTGCATCTGAAAAAAGGTGAAACAAACCTGCTCTAGTGACACCGCCTGTTAGTGAAAGAGTTCTAACCTTCAAGCGGGAACTCTCAAAGTAAAAGCCTTACAATACTGAGCATATTATAGTGGCAGCTGACAGTCAAGCCACATTTAGTGCATGTGACCGAAGCAGAGAGTGACAACAGAGACAGTTACTATTATGATTGTATCTGACAGACTGATAGGTGCAGAATTATGAGTAGCCAATGTCCGGTCAGTGAGAAAAGAGAGATTTACTATAGTGTTTGAACAACAAAGGCAGACGGTTGGAAAGGTCAATGGGTCGGTCCTGGTGTAAACATATGTTGATGCACCTCGGTCCTGATAGGAAGATTCCTCTGATTTTGTAAGACCTGAAGCCTTTTCTACTAATGAAGGTGTAGGAGCCCACTTACCTGTATTAATGTACTCAAGGTTTTAGAAGAAGTCTCTTTGGCTTTTATTGAACAGGACTTGAGGCAGCTCTGTGGATGCATTTCAGTTCTCATATGTTGCTGTTAAAGGAATGGGAACTACAGCTCTTAGGTTGAGCTGAATTTGTGCTTTGCAGCCTAGTGTGCAAGATAGCCCCTAGATGGCAGAGCTGTTGTGAGCTCTGGGATCAAAGGACCACAATCCAGTGAATATCCCTGATTAATCTATCCATTGTAACTTTCTATTCCCAAGAAGTCAACCAAATTCACTCTAAGTGGCCGTAGATGTCCCTCAAGTGCTGCTGCTGTAATGTATCTCTCGAATTGGACCAACACCCCTCAGGGGTATGTGACAGCTTAAGGTGTGGTAAGAGCTGCATGGTGCAAGGCCTATCCTACTCAGCTCCATGGTCTGGCAATCCGCCTGCCTGCTGGGAAGATCGTGGCTTGCTCGACTTGCTGATTTTGCAGGGACCTCCTGTGACCCCAATGACCCGAAAGAGGTGTGGAATGGGGTATCTCCCTCCCTGGTGTGGGCCACATCATCATAGGCCCCACGTCGCTCTACTGTTCTGTGGCAAAAAGGTCTTCCTTCTCAACTCTGCACTCCAAGCACCTCACACTGCATGGTCCTGCAGCGGCCTGCCAGGCAGCCTAGTGCCATCAGGGAGGATGGTACATTCCTTCCCATCCTCACCAGACTTCAGTTGCTGGCCTTCTCGAATTTGCAGGCTCTGGGCCTATACTGGAGTGTCTGATCCCAAACTAACACTAACACATCTTCCCAGTAAGTGGAATACATTGAGAAGTGGTTTCTTTGCATAGTCGTGTGGACCAGTGGTGGCATGCTTCTGCTCCCAGGCCCTGACCTGGGAAGAATGGGCCCTGCACCATGCATTGCTTACTCCGCCATACACCCCCACAAACTGCGGAGGGGCCTAAAGGTGCACAGTTGTGTAAATTCCTCACCCTACATTATTGTGTAACGGGGATAACTCAATTGATATTGATGTCAAGGGTTGGGCGTTGTGAAGGTCCTTCTAATTTCCTTGATTCCCCAAAAATCAATCAATCAGGGAATTATAAGCATGCTACTCACCCGTGAGCTTCTCAAGGCGCTGGGGGTGGGGGTGCAGCTCCGTGTTATCAGAAAAGCCAAGGCTTGAGGCTCTTCCTGAAAGTGTGCAGAGTAGGGGCACGTCTGATGTTGACTGGGGACTCGTACCAGGCCTTGACAGCGATGTAGGAGAAAGCTCTTCCACCTGCTCTGGTTCTGCAGAGGCGCTGGGTTTCTGATAGGGCGAGGTCGGCTGAGCGGAGGTTTCTTTTGTGTACGCGGAAAGAGACTCTTTCGTTGGGGTATTTGGGTCTGAGGTTGTGAAGTGATTTGTAGGCGTGGGTGAGTAGCTTGAAGGTTACTTTCTTCTCTACGGGGAGCCAGTGGAGGTCTCGCAGGTGTTGGGCCATGTGCTTGTGTCGTGGGGTGCCGAGGACGAGTCTGGCTGCGCTGTTCTGGATGGTCTGGAGTTTGTGAAACAGGGATTTGTTGATTCCAGCGTAGAGGGCGTGTCCTTAGTCGAGTCTGCTGGCTATGAGTGCGTGGGTAACGGTCTTTCTGGCTTCGGGTGGGATCCACTTGAAAGTCTTGCGGAGGATGCAGAGGTAATTGAAGCAGGTGGAGGCGACGGTATTGATCTGGCGAGTCATGGTGAGGGAGGAGTCGAGGTTGATGCCAAGGTTCCTGGCGTGGTCAGTAGGGGTAGGGGGGTTTCTGAGGGCAGGGGGGGCACCAGGTGTTGTCCCAAGCGGTAGGGGAGAGTCCAAGGATGAGGACCTCAGTCTTCTCTAAGTTGAGCTTAAGGCAGCTGCTGGTCATCCAGGCTGCGACGTCTTTCATTCCTTCCTGGAAGCTGAGTCTGGTGTCTTCGGGGCTCTTCGTGAGGGAGAGGATGAGCTGGGTGTCGTCGGCGTAGGATACTATGCTGAAAAATGACAACTCCTCTAAGAAGCCACAGTGTCACCCTCCAGTAGGTATTCATGAGAAAGGTGTCAAGTGTTCCCTTATGAGGGTCTTACTTAGAAGAAAAAAGGAAAACTCATAAAGGGCACAAAATCATCCTCTGCAACATTGGTAATTCTTGATTGTAGATGATAACTTGTAAAAGAGTTGGTAAGCAATGCTCCAACACTACTCTGAGTCAAGAACATGGACGTCCTTTGGAGGTAGTCAGGGGTTGCAGCTGGAATATGTGATGTTACAACGCGATCAAAATGATTGCGGTATGTAACATCGCAGTTTTTACAACGCAAGTCGTTACAACGACTTGCGCTGGAGGGCGCTGGACTTAGGAGTAGTAAGATTTACTATTCCAACACCAGTCTACGTAAAGTAGGGAAGGTGTTGGAATAGTAAATCTTACTATTCCTTAGGTTATAGCGCCCTCCAGTGCAAGTCGATGTAACGCTTGCGTTGTAATGGCAGCGTTCTAAATGCATCGCGGTGTAATCACCGCGATGTAAAGGATGTTTCCCTTGCAGCTGTGACCTCTAGTTTGCTCTCTGCTATTCCTGGCACTACCTTTGCGACTCCTGGCCTCAGATGGGGCAAAACCTTTGCCTCCTCTGAGGCCAGTGGTCGCAAAGGAAGTGCCAGGAGTAGCAGGGAGCAAGCTAGAGATCACAGCTGCGACACCTGACTTCCTCCAAATGACATCCATCATCAAGACTGTGAAAGAAACCACCATATAGTCTTCCAGATGAGGAAATCCAATAAAGAATACTGCAGTGCAAAAAGGGAGCAAAAATCAGGAGCAGAAAGTATTGAAGAGAACAATGAACATGCCAAGAAATAGGCAACAGAAGTGCTGTAATCCATCTCTGACCAAAGCTTCCTTATATGTAGATTAGGCAGGAAATTACACACATGGCAAAAGGTTGTCACCATCTTGAACTGGAAAATTTACAACAAACACTAGAAAAGTGAATATCTTGGATTTTATTGGATTTAAGTCTATCAGCTCCTATTTCTTCAGGAGAATGTTCAGTCCTTCTAATGGCAGGCGTAGGAAGAAGAACCTTATGTTTAACATCCCTCTTTTCCTTGTTGCAGCAGAAGCTTTTTTCTGTTTTCCTTTCTCATTTCTGGGCCCAACAATGACTTTATATCTTTGTCACTTTATTCAGATTCTATACTTCACCCTCAGAGGCATAGGTACTCTGATGGACTTTGCTTTGTCGCAGCTAGGTGTGAGAAATCAGGGTGTCGAACTATTGGACACCTTAGGAGGACCAATAATTAGTAGCCAACTCACAAAATAGTGATCAAGTTTAAATACACTACTCTCAGACTATGACTTTCTCTATCTTGCAGTAGAAATCAGATAATTATAAGCACAGTTTCTGCGGAAAGAAATTAATACCCAATAAAAGACAGACAAATTTAGATGATTTCGTTATTGAATTAATGATCCAAAATCAATGCATATAAGTAACATTTTAAGTAGTTCAGTCATGAGTCTTACAGCACGTAGTATAAAACCACACATTTAATGAAAGTAAATGTATTGCTATATACAAGAATCCATAAGTAGGATGGTTCAGGTTAAGGTTTCCTGCCACCAACAAAGGTGAGAGGATGGTTCAAAAGAGTTATCTTAGCATGGGTAAAATGATCAGGTTAAGTCTCCTAAAGTCCATGGGCAAGGGAAATGGAGCTATAATCTGGAAAGTCCAAGTCTGGCTCCTACCAGACAGCTCCAAATCGTTCAGCAGACAAGTTCATCAGAAAAGGGGAAAAGGCAAAGGGCATGAGAAGTCCGATGCTATAGTGGGTAGGTAGCTAATCAAGAGGATTTCCAAATAGCCAATTCATTCCTCCTCCTTGTGAAGTCACTTTTAATAATCCAAATTGTCAATTTTTGACATCATTTGTCACCATACGATGGTCTGATCATCATGTGATCATTCTTCCGCTCACCAAGTACAAAATTGATACTCTAACATATTTTCCCATGTTGCTCATTGGAAACGACTGTCCATTCCGTCCTCACAGGTTAGTTGACAAAGAGTCTATTTACTTTGTTGCTCTTCATGTATTAAGTCGAAGGGTCACATTCCCATCAATTCACTCACAGTGAAGTACTGAGACAGTGTCTATTGATGTAAGAGTGTTGCATAAACAGAACAGATAAAGCAACATTTGAGGAAACGTAACAAAAGTCCATTACACCGGGCTATAAAATAATGCAGCCTAAGGAAAAAAGTAAACACTTTTTATTTAGTAAAATAAACTCATAAATAATAGTAAAGTTTGTCAGTGATTATTGCATAGAAATGTTCATCTCTAACTATGGCCTACTACAACATTTTTTAAATGTCCTACGTGGAAACTATTCTTAAAAATCAGTATCATAAAATAGTTTTAGGAAACCTAAGACTTTAATAATGTCAAGCATTTATGTTGAAAGTTTCAGTCATATACAATGTATAATGTTTGATTTGCACCAGTTTTTCATTTTCTATGGTGCATTACAATGAAGGCAATATAGATGCTTAATCTCACCATTAATAATTGCACAATCGTGTGTAATACTCATTTTTACATAGATATTCTGCTTTCAATTAACACTGAGGGGCCGATTCCGATCTCGGTCGGAGGCGCACCCAATACCATTCGGTCGGGAAAAAAGCCATGCGAAAACCTGTTTCCCGACCGATCCGTACAGCACACCGAACGAGCAAGTACGATGCGCACAACAGCAAAGAATCCGGCCGAGCCGTACTCACCTAAACCAGGTCCTGTTCTCCGACCGAGGCGAATCCGGAAACGCCGAATCGAGTCGCACGGAAGGAAAAATGCAGCCCCGTCCGGCCGGACAAGTACGATGCGCTTTCTGTACGCGCCGAACCCGTCGCTACGCACGGCACGTCAAAGCATCCGGGAGAGGCGCACATAAGCTCCGATTCGCGCCACAACACGATCCACGGCTCCGAGACGAACACGGCAGCGACGAGGACGACGCGAAGCGGCGAGGACGAGGCGAAGCGGCGAGGACGAGGCGAAGCGGCGAGGACGACGCGAAGCAACGAGAAGGACGAACGACACGAACCAACCATGAATCCCTTCGTCCCGATCATACCAATATTCTACATTTACTACCGGAACAGGCACGGACGCGTACGGCGCAGAAGGTAAGCCAGACACCAACCACAAAACACATACAACACGTACACGACACATCACACACACACACAGGGATGCAGAATATACTTACACCAGCAACAGCAGCACCATAGGGGCGGGATGCCCATCACCAATGCCACATATGCACACAGGGGCCTGAATGCGCACCACCACCCCTACCCAGGGGTGGCATGATGCCTACCACCACTACCACCCTTACCCAGGGGGGCAGGATGCTTACCACTACTACCACCCTCACCCAGGGGGCAGGATGCCTACCACTACTACCACCCTTAGCCAGGGGGCAGGATGCTTACCACTACTACCACCCTCACCCAGGGGGCAGGATGCCTACCACTACTACCACCCTCAGCCAGGGGGGCAGGATGCCTACCACTAGTACCACCCTCACCCAGGGGGCAGGATGCCTACCACTACTACCACCCTTAGCCAGGGGGCAGGATGCCTACCACTACTACCACCCTCACCCAGGGGGCAGGATGCCCACCACTACTACCACCCTCACCCAGGGGGCAGGATGCCTACCACTACTACCACCCTTAGCCAGGGGGCAGGATGCTTACCACTACTACCACCCTCACCCAGGGGGCAGGATGCCTACCACTACTACCACCCTTAGCCAGGGGGCAGGATGCTTACCACTACTACCACCCTCACCCAGGGGGGCAGGATGCCTACCACTACTACCACCCTTAGCCAGGGGGGCAGGATGCCTACCACTAGTACCACCCTCACCCAGGGGGGCAGGATGCCTACCACTACTACCACCCTTAGCCAGGGGGCAGGATGCCTACCACTACTACCACCCTCACCCAGGGGGCAGGATGCCCACCACTACTACCACCCTCACCCAGGGGGCAGGATGCCTACCACTACTACCACCCTTAGCCAGGGGGCAGGATGCCTACCACTACTACCACCCTTAGCAAGGGGGCAGGATGCTTACCACTACTACCACCCTCACCCAGGGGGGCAGGATGCCTACCACTACTACCACCCTTAGCCAGGGGGCAGGATGCCTACCACTACTACCACCCTCACCCAGGGGGCAGGATGCCCACCACTACTACCACCCTCACCCAGGGGGGCAGGATGCCTACCACTACTACCACCCTTAGCCAGGGGGGCAGGATGCTTACCACTACTACCACCCTCACCCAGGGGGCAGGATGCCCACCACTACTACCACCCTCACCCAGGGGGCAGGATGCCCACCACTACTACCACACTCACCCAGGGGGCAGGATGCCTACCACTACTACCACCCTTAGCCAGGGGGCAGGATGCTTCCACCACTACCACCCTCACCCAGGGGGGCAGGATGCCTACCACTACTACCACCCTTAGCCAGGGGGCAGGATGCTTACCACTACTACCACCCTCACCCAGGGGGGCAGGATGCCTACCACTACTACCACCCTTAGCCAGGGGGGCAGGATGCCTACCACTACTACCACCCTCACCCAGGGGGCAGGATGCCCACCACTACTACCACCCTCACCCAGGGGGCAGGATGCCTACCACTACTACCACCCTTAGCCAGGGGGCAGGATGCTTACCACTACTACCACCCTCACCCAGGGGGCAGGATGCCCACCACTACTACCACCCTCACCCAGGGGGCAGGATGCCCACCACTACTACCACCCTCACCCAGGGGGCAGGATGCCTACCACTACTACCACCCTCACCCAGGGGGCAGGATGCCCACCACTACTATCACCCTCACCCAGGGGGCAGGATGCCCACCACTACTACCACCCTCACCCAGGGGGCAGGATGCCTACCACAACTACCACCCTTAGCCAGGGGGCAGGATGCTTACCACTACTACCACCCTCACCCAGGGGGCAGGATGCCTACCACTACTACCACCCTTAGCCAGGGGGCAGGATGCTCACCACTACTACCACCCTCACCCAGGGGGGCAGGATGCCTACCACTACTACCACCCTTAGCCAGGGGGCAGGATGCCTACCACTACTACCAGCCTCACCCAGGGGGGCAGGATGCCCACCACTACTACCACCCTCACCCAGGGGGCAGGATGCCTACCACTACTACCACCCTTAGCCAGGGGGCAGGATGCTTACCACTACTACCACCCTCACCCAGGGGGCAGGATGCCCACCACTACTACCACCCTCACCCAGGGGGCAGGATGCCCACCACTACTACCACCCTCACCCGGGGGGCAGGATGCCTACCACTACTACCACCCTTAGCCAGGGGGCAGGATGCTTACCACTACTACCACCCTCACCCAGGGGGGCAGGATGCCTACCACTACTACCACCCTTAGCCAGGGGGCAGGATGCTTACCACTACTACCACCCTCACCCAGGGGGCAGGATGCCTACCACTACTACCACCCTTAGCCAGGGGGCAGGATGCCTACCACTACTACCACACTCACCCAGGGGGCAGGATGCCCACCACTACTACCACCCTCACCCAGGGGGGCAGGATGCCTACCACTACTACCACCCTTAGCCAGGGGGCAGGATGCTTACCACTACTACCACCCTCACCCAGGGGGGCAGGATGCCCACCACTACTACCACCCTCACCCAGGGGGCAGGATGCCCACCACTACTACCACCCTCACCCAGGGGGCAGGATGCCCACCACTACTACCACCCTCAGCCAGGGGGGCAGGATGCTTACCACTACTACCACCCTCACCCAGGGGGCAGGATGCCCACCACTACCACCCTCACCCAGGGGGCAGGATGCCTACCACTACTACCACCCTCACCCAGGGGGGCAGGATGCCTACCACTACTACCACCCTTAGCCAGGGGATCAGGATGCCTACCACTACTACCACCCTCACCCAGGGGGCAGGATGCCCACCACTACTACCACCCTCACCCAGGGGGGCAGGATGCCTACCACTAGTACCACCCTCACCCAGGGGGCAGGATGCCTACCACTACTACCACCCTCAGCCAGGGGGCAGGATGCCTACCACTACTACCACCCTCACCCAGGGGGCAGGATGCCCACCACTACTACCACCCTCACCCAGGGGGGCAGGATGCCTACCACTACTACCACCCTTAGCCAGGGGGACAGGATGCTTACCACTACTACCACCCTCACCCAGGGGGCAGGATGCCCACCACTACTACCACCCTCACCCAGGGGGCAGGATGCCCACCACTACTACCACCCTCACCCAGGGGGGCAGGATGCCTACCACTACTACCACCCTTAGCCAGGGGGCAGGATGCTTACCACTACTACCACCCTCACCCAGGGGGGCAGGATGCCTACCACTACTACCACCCTTAGCCAGGGGGCAGGATGCTTACCACTACTACCACCCTCACCCAGGGGGGGCACGATGCCTACCACCACTACCACCCCCACCCATAGGATGGACAATGCATGACACAACCAGCACACCACAACCTAGGGAATGCAAGAAGAAGACATCCCTCCAACACCATGACAAGCGTGTGTAGACTGTGTCAAATGCCTACAACACCGAACATGACTTCTAACATACAATGTGACCCCCTAGCACATGTGCCACACAAATATGTGTGTGGCACACACAACGCAAGCAGGCCATGACCATTGTGGCAATGGGGTCCAAACCCCCATCATCACAGTGACCAAAAGGCAAGTGTGGGGTCCATAGCTGCAGCACATTTTGAACATTGTGGCAATGGGGTCCAAACCCCCATCATCACAGTGACCAAAAGGCAAGAGTGAGGTCCATAGCTGCAGCACATTTTGAACATTGTGGCAATGGGGTCCAAACCCCCATCATCACAGTGACCAAAAGGCAAGTGTGGGGTCAATAGCTGCAGCACATCTTGAACATTGTGGCAATGGGGTCCAAACCCCCATCATCACAGTGACCAAAAGGCAAGTGTGGGGTCCATAGCTGCAGCACATTTTGAACATTGTGGCAATGGGGTCCAAACCCCCATCATCACAGTGACCAAAAGGCAAGTGTGGGGTCCATAGCTGCAGCACATCTTGAACATTGTGGCAATGGGGTCCAAACCCCCATCATCACAGTGACCAAAAGGCAAGTGTGGTGTCCATAGCTGCAGCACATTTTGAACATTGTGGCAATGGGGTCCAAACCCCCATCATCACAGTGACCAAAAGGCAAGTGTTGACAAAGTAAGAGGTGCAACTGCCAAACTGCATGGATGATTCCTGGTCACAGAACAACAAACACATCAGTGGCAAAGTAGTGTATGTGTCCCATTGCAACATAAATTGGGGGAGCCAAATCCTGCAGTGCAAATAAGACATAACTTTGGCCATGTGCAGACAAACAACACCCATGGGGGCTGACACCGTCAACAATCATCAATGACACAATGACAGAAGTGACCATCCGAATGCAGACCCACATATTTGCACCAATGGGCACACACATGCAGATACCCTGTGGAGACTGCAGATGTGAGGCGAACAGATACCATACCATGGCAGCAATGGGACACACAATCAACAATTAGCAACAAATGAGGGCTCCCGTCCCATCAGCCTGGTCATGGAAGTGCCAACGGAATCATCAGCACAGATCCAACACACTTGTATAGCAATGTTGCACTGACAACACAGATGAGTCCTTCCCCATTGATGCCCAAACCTGCATGTTCACTGGAGATGGCCACACGGTCAGGGAAGTAGACGAATAGAACAATGGCAGGCACAACAGATGTGCAGGGGTGGAAGCCACAGATGTGAAGTTGCCAATCTAAGTAGGAAATCTCATTGCCAAATACTGAACACATGACACCCTCAGATGCTGCTATGGATGACATGGATACACCACAGGATAGGACACATAACCCCTGGACCACATGGGTTCCTGCACAGTAACACTTCATTATCATGAGACCAAATATCACCATCACTGCAGCAAGGGCATTGTTAGCATCATCAACATCATGTACATCAGAAGCAAAAGCACTAGAGAACAGAAAGTTGCTTTATTCAGCATATGTGGCATTAAAAGTAGAAGTCCGGTAGAACATAAACAAAGGCCAATGGCCAGTCCAACAACAAAGTCACAAGTGGGTGACAGTGGCAGATGCCACCCTACACATGCCTGCACAAAACCAGGGACAATCCACTAGGAGGGGCAACCGGGGGGTAGGCCAGGCACCGCAGGGACAGGATCAGGGCTCACCAGGAGGAAGCAGGGAAGGGGTGGTGGGTGCTGGAGAGCCACTGACAACTGCAGTGGAGGTGTCTGACATGGTGTGTGCCGGCACAACTGGGGGCATGGCTCAGATGTTGTGGGTGCCGGCACGACTGCAGTGGACCCTGCAGATGGAGTGGACAGGTCCGCCACTGCAGTGCCCAAGTCAGACAGGGTGGTAGTGGACTCCACTGCAGTGCCTACCACCAGGGGAGGAGAATGGGGAACAGGCAAGGTGGGCTGGACAGAGGGGGAGGACACCCTCACCACATCAGTGGCACAGACAAGCGCAGCGGGGGGTGTGGTGCCGGGAGAGCAAGTGGCAGGGGGAGAAGGCCGGAGCCTCTTGGGGATGGTATATCTGTGGGTGGGGGAACCTGGGGCAGGGTGTGGCGGGGGCACCTGTGGAGTGGGGGCCTGAGGGATGGAGGAAGGTGACCTGGTGCTTGAGCTGCAGGGCGGCGGCGGGGTCTTGCTCTTACCACTCCGGGGGACTTGCGGGTGGGGGCCTCAGTCTGTCTGCGCCTGGGGGAGGGTGTCCGGGGGCGAGGGGCACTCTGCTCCGTGTGGGGGCTTCCTCTTCCCCCTGGATGCTGGGGCAGCTGGATCGGAGGGGAAGAGGCCGAGGTCACTGAGGAAGAGGCGCTGGGTCTTTGGGGTTGCAGGTGAGGCAAGGGAGGGTGCTTTGGAGGGAGAGGCAACTGAGGACTGTGCAGTGCCCGTGGATGCGTGTGTGTGTACCAGGGCCCCATCCCCTGTGAGTCTGGTTTCAGTCCCCTGACTGTGCGTGCGTGTGCGTTTAGTTTGTGGCGTGTGTGTCTGTGTGCTGGATGTGTGTGTGCTGGTGTGTGCCTGTGCCGGTGTGTGTGCTTGGGACGGGCAAGGTGCTGGGGAGTGTGGATGGAGCAGAGGCAGGAGGGGTGAGGGACTGTCTGAGGAGGGACACTGCTGCCGTCAGGAGGAGTCCATGGACCTGTTGCCCCTCTGTAGGTCAGACATGCCCGATGAGATGCCCTCCATGAACGACACCAGCTGAGTCAACAGTGCGGTGTGCGCATGGAGGACACTCAGCATGGCTGTCTGCCCTACATGGAGCTGGCGAAGGAGGTACACAGACTCCTCACTCAGGGCAGCAGGGGACACAGGGGCAGGGGTGCGGTGCCTGGGCCAAAGGAGACACGCTCCCGAACATGGGAGCCTCTACGGACCTTGGGAATGGGAGCCGATGGGAGGGCGGTGGTGGTGCTGGTGGTGGCGGGGACAGCAACACTAGCTGGGGTGTGGTGGCTGCTGACACCCGCCTCCACAAGGGAGTCATCCTCCGAGTTGCTCTGGTCCTCAGCTGAGGTGGATGGTGCTGAGGATTCCTCGGTGTGGCTCCCCTCGCCCTCCGTGCCACTGGGTCCCTCCGACCACTCCTCGGCTGCTGACCCAGTCTGGCTCTCTGGCTCCTCCTGGTCCGTGGAGCTGTCCCCTTCCGTGGCCGTGGATGTATCTGCAAACAATGGGGAAACAGACAGACATCAGTCACCTGCACCAAACGCACACACCACTGTGAGCACAGCACATCACAGAGCAAGCCCTGGCATCATTAGTTGTACATTGCTAAAAGTGCCCTAACTGAACAGGAGAAGCCAATTGTCAGTCTGATGCCAAGCATGGCACTCACATCCCACATGGCTTTGCACCCATCTGTCTGGTGTCTGTTGGATTGCAACACCCCAGTGTGGACACATGCACCAAGTACACAGTAGTTGGACAGTGCAGAGGACACGGTGTGGACACATCACAGCTCTTGCCACTGAGTGAGTACAGGTTTCCGGATGAAAGGGATGCCCAGAGTCAAATAGGAAATGCATGTGATGCATACCAGCGACAGACACCATGATGCACCCATGTCCTGATAGCCAGCGCCACTATGGTGTGCATGTAGCACATGTCACTCCCCTGCAGGACCACAAATAAGTTGACACATGCCATGGCAGAGGCATGACTGTTAAGTCATACATCACTGTCTCAGTGATGTATGACTTGGCAGCCAGACAACAACACTATGCACTGTGTCACAATAGTAGGTCATGGGGAATGCAAGTCCTGGAGCTGCACAAGTGCACATGTACATCCCCCACACAACACATCATCTCAACCCTCATCTGTCCAGGTCACACCTATTGGACATATGGGAGACCTGTGACACTACCCTCTGAACCTGAGCCCCTCACAATTTGCTGTGAATGGGGAACAGCTGCCTGAACATCACATTCGCATACCCCAGTCTGCACGGGCAGCTGATCAAACACCTATGTGACACACAAGTATCGTCTCCTATGGTCACATCTCCAGGGGCATGCTGAGCCCCTACCAAGAAACACCCCAGCAGTCCTGGCAACTAATCCACAGCACACTGACACAGAGGCAGACACCGGAGGGGTCAAATCACTGTGCACAATGTGTCAGCTGATACACGGGAGTGGGAGTACAGAGTACATTGCATGGCCTGGAGTAGGCATGACTGTCCTGCTCCACATGAATGAGGGATGTGCCCTGGACAGTGGATAGCTGGCTATGTATGTGTGACACACGTAATCTGCACACTCCTGGGGCACAAACATTGTTCCCACCCGCTGCATGGGCGTGTGCCACATACCCCAGGCACATGTGGTGGCTCAGCTCAGCAAGTGGACCGCATATCAAAGCAACACGCAGATCACATGTCCAAACCCAGGCGTTGTGTGAACAATGGGCCCACCCATGATGCCCACAACAGAGTTAGGGAAACAGATGCTGTCCCCCACCTTTAGTGAAGCAAACTGCAAGGACACAGTCCCAAGTGACACAATTCCCTGACTGTAAGGGCCACACCTGGGTATCAGATGAGCAGTGGGCAGTGCACAATAGAGGGACATGGCTCCTGGACAACATGACTGCTGCACTGTGGCAGTTGAACCAGGCCAGAGGAGGGCACAAAGCATGTAATACAGAGTTCACAGTGCAGTCTTTGACTCACCCCCTCCTTGCTGCTGTCTGGCCTTCAGCTGCCCATCCAGGTCTGGAAAGACCACCGCCAGGATCTGGAGCATGTGGGGGTCAGGGTCCGTGTTCCGCCCCTCCTGCGAGGAGGCGACAGCTTCAGCTGGACCCGTGCAATCCTCCGGGTCCAGCCCCGAAGGTCCTGCCACCTCTTCTGGCAGTTGCGGATCCGGCGCTTGTAGACCCCCACGGACCGGACAGCCCGGACGATGTCCTTCCAGATTTCCTGCTTCCGATGGGCATTAACCTGTCAGGATGACAAAGTGAAAAGGCCATTACCACACATGCAACATATCCGTGCATGACACAGTTGTATATACATGTCTCAATCACAGGGGTACATGATGTACACAGGCAGTGCAAAGCTGACCATGGACAGTTTGCCAGACGTCACTACATGGTATCATTGCATGGGAAGTAAAACCATGTTCAAATGCACTGTCACTGCACCATACCTGCCCAGTGCAAGTCACTACACACTATGGGGGGTGACAACTACTCAGTGAGCCTGCTAGCCAGTGGCGTGCAGACTTCCAGCCTTGCTAGTCAGGTAAAATGCACATTCAGAAAGGCAGTGCACAGAACACTCACCTGCTCCCCTGGTGTCCCATACAGCTTGCTGTACTGTGGAAGTAGGCTGTCCAGCAGGGCCTGGTTCTCTTCAAGGCTGAAGGCTGGGGCTCTCTCCACAGTACGTGCCATTGCAGGGTCCAGAGGGGCAGAGACAGCAGCAGTGCAGTGGCAGATGTCATCCTGGAGCATGTAGTGCAGGCAAGTGAGCTCTCAGGGGAACAGCCAGCAATATATATGTGCTGGAGAGGCAGATACTGTCCCTTGTGTCCAAAGTGATAGGTCCAAGTCGTTTGCATCTTCTGAATCTGGCCAATCCATGGAATAGCAGCACCAAAACACGCCCACAGCATCCTTCAAATCTTCAACTTCATGACATACATGATTTTGCAACATTGTTGTGGGTGACCAACTGATTTTCCAGCAACCGACTCGTTCGAAATTCGAAACGCGTCCGTTGCCAGGCAAGCCCATTGTCAATGGGTGCGCACCGATCGGTCCATTGCGGTACAACGCGTACAGGGGTACAACGCGTACCAAGACACATTGAATGCAATGGGCCGGCCGGAGGCACCGATCGGTCCATTGCAGTACAACGCGTACAGGGGTACAACGCGTGCCCTCACACATTGAATGCAATGGGCCGGCCGGGGGCACCGATCGGTCCATTGCAGTACAACGCGTACAGGGGTACAACGCGTACCCGCACATTGAATGCAATGGGCCGGCCGGGGCACCGATCGGTCCATTGCTGTTCAACGCTGCGACAGGGGGCAACTGTACGCCGCACTACGATTGAAAGCAATGGGCCGGCCGGAGGCACCGATCGGTCCATTGCTGTTCAACGCAAGCACAGGGGTACAACGCTGCATCCCGCGCACACTGAGCTGCAAT